>CM033738.1:44327700-44927700 GCA_019671005.1 Hibiscus mutabilis
ATTGGGCCTTACTCTAGGTTTGTTGGTATGATGTATGTATGCTTTGTGTGTTAATACATCTTTATTGATATGTGTTTAGACGGTTATGGTAGTGTCATTGCTTATCTTACCATGATTTCATATTTGTAGCATGCTCTTACTTATGATTTGCATGAATCATAGTTGAGTGGAAGTGTATCCACTGAGCTTTGTTAGCTCAACGTTCGAAATTGTTATTTTCGTTCGTAGGTTAGTAGGTTAACATGCATCGTTGGAGCACCATCGGAGTAGGACCTCAAAGATCGACTTATGTCGAGTCTGATGACTTAGACTTATTCAGGTTATGTATTAGTAGGACTCTATGTTGTATTGTAACTTTTATTTTGGATTTTAACTTACAACTCGAATGCTTTTAATAATGTATTTTTAATTGGAGCTCCAATGTAACGTTTTTAACTATTTTGTTCACGAAAAATATTTAAACTTAAAGAATTTTTTAAAAATGATAGTGTTTGGGCTAAATCTAATGTATAATATTTGTGGTTTAGGGTTGGGCTTGGGCCTAATTATGGCATCCGGGTTTGAGGGTATTATAACAAAGGTATCGAGCATAGGTTTAGTTGGTTCTAGGAAACCTCGGGTGTTTAAAGTGTTTTATAGGTGTCTAGCGAATACGTTGCCTATAGGTCGATGTTGTACTTGTTTAAACCGAGTGTTCGATGGTGTAACCTTAATTGTTTGCTTGTGCGAAAATGAATCATGCCAAGGAGAGAGCGCGTGATCATGAGGAGAGTTGGGGATCTCGAGAAGAAAGTTGCGATGAGGACTACGTCATCAGCTCAAAAGAGATATCCGAAGATGACAGGGGTCGAGAGGCCAATTATTTTTCCCATCTGTACGATGTCTTTTACCGAATTACGAGGGCCATACCTAGGCCTTCAACTACCCCTTATGAGGTACCGATTGAGAAGGTACATCATCATGGTGCTTTAGACTTCCTTGGATCAAGGGAAGATAACCTACTGAGGGCAGATCAATGGTTGAGGGACACACGTTGGATCATGTGACAGATGAGGTTGAGATCTGAGGACAAGTTGACATGTGTTCTTTTCCCTATTGATATAGAATGCCCATGAATAGTAAAAGATAGTAAAGTTGGGTTGGGATCTTAACCAACCTACTTAGGAAGACTTCTTGGATAAATTCGAGAAGAATTATGTGGAAAAACTCATATTGATAGTTTGAGGGATCAGTTTAACCATTTGGTCCAAAAAATCGATCAGTTTTTAAATATGAGTAAGAGTTCCTACAGTTGAGTAGGTATGCCCCTGAGTTGGTCACTACTAAGAAGATGAAGTGCAAGAGGTTCTTTAAGGGTTTGAGGAAGGAGATTCATACTTACTTGATTGCTGCTCTACTGAAAGTGTTTTCAAAATTGACTTCTAATGCCAAGTTGCTTGAGCAAGTGCAATGTTTGACCTATGGCCTGGTCGGTGGGCAAGAGAGTTCGAGTGAGAAAACTCAGAACTCCTCTGACAATTCACAGAGTTTTTTTTTTTGAAAGAAACTGAAATTGTTGGAACAAGGAAAAAAAGCTAGGAACCATGGTTTAAGATCAGACCGTAGACCAAAAGTCTGCTAGCCGTAAGAGGCCTTTATCGTCTTCAGCCATGATGAATCTAGAAGGCGTAAAGAGAAGTACGAGTGCACCAATTTGTGATCAGTGTGGGCGTAAGCACAGAGGCGAGTGTTGGAGGATATTCAGAGTTTACTTGAAGTGTGGATCGCTGAACTATTTTGTGAGGGATTATTCGACAGTTGTTGGTACCGCTTGATCCAGCTCAAGACCTCTACCTCTTTACCCGGCTCGCAGGCGAGGCTTTGCTAGAGAAGGAGCGAGCCACATGTCCGAACATCATATTAGTGGTACAGTTCAGTCCACTACGAGGGCACCAGCAAGGCAATATGCGATCAAGGCTCTAGAGGACTATAAGGCCACTAACATCGTATCGATTATATTTACCTTATTTTCAATTTCTATTATTGCTCTTGTGGATTGTGGTCTACCTACTCCTATATTTGTACTAAAATATCTCAAAGGTGAGGTATTCCTACCGAGGATCTTGGGATAGGGGTCTGAGTGACTAGTTTATTAGGGTATGGATTATTGGTGGATAAGGTATATCAGAGGTGTTTGATTACGGTTTAGGGTTTGTTCTTTCCGACTGATCTGATGGTGTTACCCTTCTAAGAGTTTGATGTTATCCTAGGGATGTCGTTTGGGTTATAGAGCAAAGAGACTTAAGCTTTGCAGTTGGGATATAGCTAAGTTAGTGGTGATAGGTGAGAGAAATCTTTGTCTTTCTAATATAGTGTCGGTTTTGGCAATACAAAAGATGATACAACAAGGTTGCGAGGCCTTTTTGGCTCGTGTGGTCAACACAAGTGTTGAGAGTCTGATACTTGAGAGCCTTCAGACTGCTAGAGTGTTTGTCGATGTGTTTTTAGAAGAGTTACCTGAACTTCTTCCAGATAGTAGATTTGAGTTTTGGATTGATGTGATGCTTGGCACAACACCAGTGTCTATTGCACCGTATCGCATGATACCGAAAGAGTTAAGGGAGTTAAAGAATTAGATCTAAGAGTTGTTAGAAAAGGGTTTCATACACCAAGTATCTCACCCCGGGTACACCAATCTTGTTTGTTAAATAGAATGGCGGGTCAATGAGGATGTGTATTGACTACCGTCAGCTTAACAAGGTAATGGTAAAGAACCGTTATCCCTTGCCAAGGATAGATGACTTGTTTGATCAGTTGAGAGGTGTCTGTGTGTTCTCGAAGATCGACTTGAGGTCGGGTTACTACCAATTGAAGGTAGTGGAAGAGGATGTTCAAAAATAACTTTCGAAATGCGGTACACGGGCATTATGAGTTCTTGGTAATACCTTTTGGGCTTACCAACACACCAAAAGCTTTTATGGACCTGATGAACTGGATCTTTCAGCCTTACCTAGATCAGTTCATAGTGATCTTCATATATTATATATTGTTTATTCAGATTTGAAGGAAGATGATGACTATTATCTTTGTGTTGTTCTTCAGACCTTGATGGAGAGGCAGCTTTTTGCTAAGTTCAGTAAATATGAGTTTTGGCTCTTTGAGGTGGTATTTTTGGGCCACATTATTGCAGCAGATGAGATTCGTGTCGATCCACAAAAGATTCAGGCAGTGGTGGAGTAGAAACCACCTAGGAATATCACAGTCTATAGTTTTCTTGGGCTTGCCGGATATTATTGCCATTTTATCAAAGGCTTTTCCATCATAGCGACACTTATAGAAAGAGGTTTCGTTTGAGTAGAAAGAGAAAATTCAACAAAGCTTCGAGCAGATGAAGGCTTATCTTACAATGGCTCCAATTTTGATGCAACCCAAATTGGGAAAAGATTATGTTGTGTTTAGTGATGCTTTATTGAATGGGCTTGGTTGTGTTCTCATGCAAGAGGGTAAGGTGGTTGCTTATGCCTCAAGACAACTTAAGCATCATGAACGAAATTACCATATGCATGATTTGGAGCTTGCTGTAGTCATCTTTTAGTTAAAGATTTGGAGGCATTATCTGTATGGGGAAAAGTGTTTCATCTATATCGATCATAAGAGTTTGAAGTACCTTTTCACCCAAAAAAAGTTAAATCTGAGGCAAAGGCGATGGATTGAGTTGTTAAATGACTATGATTGCATCATGGAGTATCATCCATATAAGGCCAATGTGGTGGTCGATGCCTTGAGTAAAAAGTCTATGTCAGACTTGAGAGTAATGTTTGCCTTGTTGAGGATGACCGAGGATGGTGGGTTATTAGCTGAGCTTCGTGTAGAGCCCACCTTAGTGCAAGAGATCAAGAGGACGCAAGTGTTAGATGAAGAGTTAGTGGTGAATATTGAAATGATTCAGAAAGACGAGGCATCTGAATTTAAAGTGCAAAATGGTAGGACCTTATACTTTAAAGATCGGTTGTGTGTTTCGGCTTTAAAGGATCTAAGAGACCGTATCCTGTGAGAGGTGTACCGTAGTCTATTTGCCGTATATCTGGAAGTAACAAAATGTAAAAAGACATTCGTCCTTTTTATTGGTGGCCTAGTATGAAAAGGGATGTATTCGAGTTTATGACAAGATGCTTATCTTGTTAGCGAGTTAAGGCCGAACATCGAGGTTTCTTCAGCTTGCTTCAGCCATTCAGGTTCCACAATAGAAGTAGGACTGGGTAACCATAGATTTTGTAATGTGGTTATTGTTGACATAAAAGAAGCATGATGCCATATGGGTTATAGTGGATCGTTTGACCAAGTCTGCTCATTTCTTACCGGTGCGTATGGATTTTACGCTTGAGAGGCTAGCCTAGTTGTACATCCAAGAGATAGTAAGGTTGCATAGAGTATCATCATCGATCGTATTGGATAGAGATTCGCGTTTCACGACAAGGTTGTAGAAGAGGATACATAAAGCTTTAGATGCCAAGTTAAACTTTAGTATAGCTTTTCACCCTCAGACCGATGGTCAGTCTGAGCGAGTTATCCAGATTTTGGATGATATGCTTTGATGTTGCATCATTAGCTTCGAGAAGAGTTAGGAAGAACAGTTACCGCTTGTTGAGTTTGCCTACAACAACAGCTTTTAGTCGAGTATCAAGATGGCTCCCTTTGAGGCCTTGTATGGACGAAAGTGTAGAATGCCCTTGTATTGGACCGAGCTTAATGAGAAAATGATTGTGGGGTCAAATCTGTTTTCGGACAAACTAAAGAGAAAGTTTAAATAATCAAAGAAAGGCTGCAAGCGGCTTTTTTGATCGTCAAAAAACTTATACAAACCAGAAGTGTAAGCACATTGAGTATGATGTTGGTGACAAGGTGTTCCTTAAGGTGTCACCATAGAAGAGAGTAATTCGCTTTGGACAGAAGGGTAAGTCGAGCCTACGGTTTATTGGGTCGTGTGAGATCCTTGAGAGAGTTATACCCGTAGCTTACCAGTTAGTTTTACCTTCGTAGATGGCACGTATCCACAACGTGTTCTATGTGTCTATGTTGAGACATTACCGTTTCAATACTTCCCATATTATTACTCTTGAAGAGATTGAGATCAACACCGACTTGACCTACGAGGAAAAATTGATAAGAGTTTTGGACAAAAGAGTCACGAAGTTTCACAATAAATATATACCTCTAGTTAAGATGTTGTGGAGGAACCACGAGGTCGAAGAGGCTACGTAAAAAGTCGAGGACATGAGAATGTTGTATCTGCATCTATTTTCGAAAGGTAAATTTCGAGGATGAAATTTTCTTTTAGGAGAAGAGAGTTATAACGACACGAATTTTGGAATCCATGGGTCGGCTTAACCTGAATCTTGGTCCCTACGTGTTGGGCTAAGAAGTCGAGCCATTGAAGGCTTAGTGGGCCTCCCTAAAGATTCTTTGGAGTTGTTGGGCCTTGCTTGTGTGTATGGAAGAAGAATAAGGGCAATTAAGTAAATTATTCTTTTAATTTTAAAGAAAAAGGCTGAAAATTCATTAAAAAGCTACAAAAATAAGGATTGGTGATATCACCTTATCTCATGCATCCCCCTTCTTCTCTATAGACTTGCACCTCATCCCTTACTCTTTCCCCCATAGAGAAAGGTTGAATCTTTGCAGTTTAGAGTTGGATTATCAAATTTTGAGTTTGGAAAAAGTTGATCATATTGCAAGGATCTATCTACCAAGGTATGAATGGTTGCGTTTGGTGGAAGTTGGAAAAATAGGTGTTTTGTGGGGTTGAAGAGAAAGAACGAGATTGTGGATTTGACCTCCATTTCTTGTTCTAGAATTATTCCTTTTTTATCTTTAATTTCTAGCAATGTTGTGATGTGGTTTACAACCTCTCTTTATAGTGAAAGAGGTGAGAGAAGCCTCCAAAGACCAAGGGAAGAGGAATGCTTGAGCTTGTGGAATGTAGGGGCTACTTTCCAGCTTTAGAAGAAAGGTTAGTATTCCACTAACTCCTATGTATTCCTGGAAATCATCAATGTGATGCTTGCTTGATTATATGATGTTTTCAGTTAGGATAAGAACTTGTGTTCATCCATGGTAAATCCTAAAGTTGGTGTTGAAAGGGTGTAAAACTGGTAGAAATCCACCTAATAGACCTTCCATAGCTTGTAGGATTAATTTGGGGCTTTAATTCAAGGTTAAAGGGTGTTTAAAGGGGGATTCAAGCGCCAGAATTTAAAATCTGGGCACGCGTACTGGTACTGGAAGGGCCAGTGTCGGTACCCCTTTGTGAAAGATAGCCTCTCTCAGGCGAAATGCAAAAAGGGTATATGTACGCCCTTAGTAGTATCGATACCAATATTTTATTAAAAATTCTAGTAGCCAATACTAGTATCGATACGCTCAAGAGCGTATTAGTACGCCTTGGGTATCGATACACGACCCGCGTATCGGTCGGGGGACCTTGAGTTAAGCCCTCCTTTTTTAGCAAGCCAAGTATCGATACTCATAGGTGAGTATTGGTACCCATATAGGCGTATCGATACCCTTATGAGGGTATCGGTACCTGGTAGGCAATCTGTCCAAAAGTTATGTTTTGAGTTTGGTGAACCAATAAATCGTGGCCTAGGGTCCAATGAGCTTCCAGTAGGGTAAAATGAATAGTAAAATTGAAAACCGAGAATCTAACCATATATACGAATATAATGAGTAATAAGTTTGATAATTGTTGGGTGACTTGTTGTAATAGCAATTGTAGGGATCCTTGGTGAATCGTGTGTGATTACGTGCCAAGTAAGGGCACTTGTATGGTTGAGTTATTTGATTGTTGGGATCCAGATACCTTGTGAGAGTGTTGCAACACCAAGAGATGAGCTTCCGGATGTACGTTCCCGAGGTTGTGTGACACAGGCCTCATCCGATGATACTCGCTGAGAGATTTCGAGTACGAGTGTAAGTTCCTGAGGCTGTGTAACACCGAGCCTCACTCCAGGTTTGTTGGTATGATGTACGTATGTTGTGTGTGTTAATACATCTTTGTTGATATATGTTTAGACGGTTATGGTAATGCCATTGCTTATCTTACCATGATATCATATTTGTAGCATGCTCTTATTTATGATTTGCTTGAATCATGGTTAAGTGGAAGTGTATCCACTGGCTTCGTTAGCTCAGCATTTGAAATTATTGTTTTCGTTCGTAGGTTAGTAGGTTGACGTGCATCGTTGGAGCACCATCGGAGTAGGACCTCAACATCGACTTGTGTCAGAGTACAGTACTTAGACTTATTTGGGCTATGTATTTGTAGGACCCTGTGTTGTATTGTAACTTCTATTTTGGATTTTAACTTACGAGTCAGATGCTTTTAATTATGTATTTTTAATTGGAGCTCCCATATAACGTTTTAACTATTTTGTTAATGACAAGTATTTGAACTTAAAAAATTTTACGAAATGAGGGTGTTTGGGCTAAATCTAGTGTGAAATGTTTATGGTATGGGGTTGGGCTTGAGGCCCAATTGTGACATCCGGTTTTGGGGTGTTACATAACTAGTGAGAAACAAATCTTGATTAAGTTAAAATTATACTTAATATAAAAATATTGATTTTACTTGGTAATAAAAAGAAAACTATCAAGTATTGGCTTCTCTCCCATAAAACTATTTTATACGCAAAATTGGATATAGTTTGTAATCAAAATAGTTACAGAAATCGAAGAAAAGGTCACCAAATTTATGAAATTCCAATTTTTGATTTTACATCTTTATTGATTAAAGTGTTATCTGATAATTAAAAAAACTAACAGAAGTGTTACATTGTACTTAATTAATCAATTATTCATATGAAAACTAATAGAAATTTAGTAAAATAACCTTTTAGGCCCTCAACTTAACTAGTTTAATTATTTTAGCTCTCGAACTTGTGATGGAGAACAAAGAGAGAGGTTGCCTGTGATCAGGCTTGTCCTTGAGCTAGGGCAATAAGGTATTTATTCAAGGCCTACCATCCATAATTAATTAAAAATAAATAAAAAGTTGTTTGAAATTTAATAATGTATTAGTGAGACCTACCTCACCTAATTGAATATAAAAAACCGTTGAAACTTATTTAGTGTAGGCATTTGTGGGTCATAGGATTGTAATTAAGATTTCAATGATAATTTAGTTTTTTCCAATATTTATTATTACTATCCAATTTTTTAATACTTGTAATTAAGAGTCTAGTCTTAAAATTTAATTTTTCAATATTTGTTATTAGGGTCCAATTTTTTCCTAATATTTGTTATTAGTGGCACACTCTTAAAATTTAATTTTTCAATATTTGTTATTAGGGTCCAATTTTCCCAATATTTTTTATTATGTACCCAATTTTTTCTAATATTTGTTACTAGTTACACTCTTAAAATTTAAATTTTTTTTCTAATACTTGTTATTAAGGGTCTATTCTTAAAATTCAATCTTTTTCAATACTTAGTATTAGGTACTTAATTTTTAAATTTATCTTTAGACTACTAAAATCTCAGAAACGGAATGAACTTGTCTGTGATCGATATTAAGACCTAATATCAACAAAAACTCAATATTGGCATAGAAAATATTACAATAAACAACATTATGCATCATAAACATGTTCGAAAATACTCAAATATTGTAGTGGACAACCAGTGTACGTTCTCACCATAAGGAAAACACAAGCCTCTCAAGTCTCAACAATACACGCACTGAGACGTAAGCTATTTGAGTTTGTGGCCATTGGAGCTAAGGAAGATGCGACCACAATAAGTAGAAACCAGCATTTCAATCAAGAGAGGGAACTGCAACAATGTAAAGAAAGCAATCGGAACGGTCGAAAGAACGATGACCGGAATCGACACCCAAGCCAACCGTTCCTGCAGGGTGATGAAGATGGCGGAGCCGAATGCAATCATCATGGTCACGATGGAGAAGAAGAGCGTGAAGAGGCCGAGTATTGATTTCGCCGGCAACGATTTAAGGAAGTCTTTCTCCGGATAGTGGGACGTTAGAACTCCCAAGAAAACCAGCACCGAGGTGGACGAAGCAAAGAGGGAGAGAGAGTTGGCGAGGATGAACACCAAGAAGGCATTAGATTTTAGGAAGATCGGGGTGCCTGTTTTCTCGTCGTTGCCGCCCGGAACCGTGAAGGCCTTCGTGAACATGACGGCGGCGATGAGAGTGGCCACTACCATGCAGGACGCGGCGTTGTTATTCATCCACCTCTCCCCTTCTTTCATCAGCTCCTTGTGCTCGTGAGAGAATAATTTCCTCAAATTTTGGCGGTAGAATCTTCCTCAACTCCTGATCAAACATTTGTTAAAAACCAAAATATATATTCGATACGAATATAAACCCTAGATCGATATGTATGTCAAATCATTAAGAATAAATACTAGATTTGCGGAAGCGCATCAATCCATTGATGGAGATTTTTCAGGGGTTTGATCTTCCAAGATGATAGATTACCTCTTAGCACACAACTCTCGAGACGGGAAAAAAGATATGCAAGTTAACCTAGATCTCGGGGACCATTACCCTTTATATAAACCAATTAAAATAGTTTATTAATATTTACAACTCTGCCCCTCATTGAGTTATAAATCTAACTTATGGTATCTACACTTTTAATTCCATGACAATTCAGTACCTATAACACGTGTAACATAATTGGTCACTTAATTACGTGTTAAACTTTATAATAGCAACGCACATTATACATATGTGCCCACTATTATTGAATTTTAATCCAACAATCTCCCACTTGGGCAACATATGTTACCCGACAAATGTACGACCTTATGAGCTCAAAAATTTGCTATCATGTAATAGGTATTCTATAACAATCTCGTCCCATCAATTATATCCATATAGGATCAAAGCGGTCTTTGCCATATCAATCATGACTGGACCCATCAATGGTCACATATACAAACATAATCAAATGACATAGATCAATCATGGATGCGTAGCATGGAAATTACATGTAAATGTGAACCGAACATGCCTATTTCCAATCGGTCCTCTTTAAACATAAGTGAGGTCCTTATCCAAATAAGAAAAGAGTGAATTAATCAATACTTTATTTCGATCGTAAAATAACCAAATACATAAATGTCTGAAAATAAACATAAACATAAAGTGAACAAATAACAAACTCCCACTCAAACAATAATATCCTTAAATGATGTAACACCCATATGAGCAAAGTGCTCATGAAAGACCTTGGGTGGTAAACCTTTGTGAGCGGATCCGCTATCATAGAGTTTGTCCCAATGTGTTCTATGGATATTTGTCCATTTTGCACTCTTTCTTTCACAACTAGGAACTTTATGTCAATGTGCTTTGACTTAGACGAGCTCCTATTGTTGTTGGAATACAACACCGCTGATTTATTGTCACAAAATAATTTAAGTGGTCTTTCTATATTCTCCAAAATACGCAGCCCAAAGGACAAAATTTCGCAGCCATATTCCATGATTAGATGCCTCGTAGCATGCTACAAACTCTGCCGCCATAGTGGAAGAAGCTACAAGTGTCTGCTTGGCACTTTTCCAGATATAGCTCCACCAAACTAATGATAAATATAGCCTGATGTAGATTTTCTCTTATCTTGGCACCCAAAGAAAAATCAAATCCGATACCCTACGACCTCCAAATGATCTGATTTCTGTATGTGAGCATATAATCTTTTGTTCTCTCAAGATACCTCATAACCCTCTTGGTCGCTTTCCAATGGTCCATACCAGGGTTGCTTGAATATCTCGCTAACATTCCAACAATGTACGCAATATCCGACGCTGCATATACATGAGCATACATTAGACTCCCAATAGCTGATGTATAAGGAATCTTATGCATTTCTTGAATTTCAAGATTACTTTTAGGGCATTGAGCAAGACAAAACTTGTCTCCTTTAGTGGCAAGGGTGTCTATTGGTTTACTATTTTGCATGCCAAACCTTTTAAGTACTTTATCGATATAGTTCTTTTGTGACAATCCAAGAATACCCCGAGATCGATCTCGATGTATCTGAATTCCTAAAACAAAAGAAGCGTCCCCAAGATCTTTCATTTCAAAATGCTTAGATAGAAATCTCTTGGTTTCGTGGCAAGAAGCCTATATCATTCGTGGCAAGCAAAATGTCATCGACATATAAAACCAAAAATATGTACTTACTCCCACTAAACTTGTGATACACGCAATCATCAACAATATTTATCTCAAAACCAAACGAGACAATTACTTGATGAAATTTGTGATACCATTGACGAGAAGCTTGTTTGAGTCCATAGATGGATTTTGTTAATTTGCAAACTATATTCTTTGGGTCTCCCGACTAAAGTTTTCTGGTTGCACCATATAAATTGTTTCTTCAATTTCTCCATTGAGAAACGCAGTCTTAACATCCATCCGATGTAACTCAAGATCAAAATGAGCTACAAGTGCCATGATTGTCCTAAATGAGTCTTTCGATGAAACGAGAGAAAGTCTCTCAAAAGTCAATGCCTTCTTTTTGAGTATAACCTTTAGCTACAAGACGTGCCTTATACCTCTCCACATTACCATTTGCATCCTCTTGGTTTTAAAAATCCATTTACAACCAATTGGTTTTGCACCTTCGTAATGGGATAAGTTTCAAACTTTATTGTCTTGCATGGATTTATACTCTTCTTGCATGGCATCAATCCACTTTTGAGAGTTAATACTTTGCATGGCCTGATGAAAGTTGATCGGATCATCTTCCATCATTCCATTATCATCCTCATTTTCTTGGAGAAATACAATATAATCATCCGAATAGCATTTCTCCTTTCTCTCGTGGATCTCCTTAATGACACTTGTTCTTGAGGTTGCTGAGTTTGCTCTTCCGAACAATTACCTCATCCTGAATAAGAGGGAGCTGTTCGACATTGTCTTGTTGAGGTTCTGATTCACTTCTTGATTGATGATCGGTATAGAAACTTGAACATCATCAAAAGTGATAGTAGGAACCGAGTTAAAACTCAATTCCTCCTCAAAGACAATGTCTCTTACCTTATTTCTCCCTCCAAACTCAACATCCTCAAAAAATATTGCAATTCTCGCCTCAAAAATATTCTTAATTATGGGATCATAAAATTTATAGCCCCTAGATCGCTCGTAATAACCAATAAAGTAGCCGCCATCGCTTTGGAGTCCAATTTCTTTTCAAGGCCTATATAAGGCCTTGCCTCAAACCGGACATCCCCAAATGTGAAAATGCTTTAGAGTGGGCTTTCTACCCACCCAAAGCTCATAAGGTGTCTTTTCACCGCTTTAGTGGGAACTCTATTCAGAATGTACGCTGCTGTCTTTAATGCTTCTCCCAGAGTGACTCGTAAGGTAGAATGAGCAATCATACTTTTACCATATCTTTAAGAGTCCTATTACGCCTCTCAAAGAACACCATTCATACTAGGTGATCCCGCATGGTGTACTGTGGGACAATACCACATTCCTCTAGGAACTTTGCAAATGGTCCCGAACGTTGTTCACCCGATCCATCATATCTACCGTAGTACTCACCACCACGATCGATCGAACCTTTTTAATCCTTTTGTTGAGTTGATTCTCAACTTCAGCTTTATAGGATTTGAACACGCCCAAAGACTGAGATTTTTCATGAATGAGATATAGGTACCCATAACGTGAGTAATCGCTCTATGAATGTTATGAAATATTGTTGACCATTCCAAGATGCCGTAGGAATGGCCCACAAATATCGCATGAATTAATTAATTCTAAGACGCTTGTAGAACGATTGGCACCTAGTCTCTTAGTTTTGGTCCGCTTTCCTTGATGCAATCAACACAAACATTAAAGTCTGTGAAGTCAAGGGACTCTAAAATACCATTAGACACAAGACGCTCAATCCTACACTTTGATATATGACCTAAGCGTTTATGCCATAATGATGCTGAATTTTCTTTATTTAATTTTCGCTAGTACCACGTGATTCCACATGCAAGGTTTCATTATAGGATGCAATTGTATCTAACAAATAAAGGTTGTCATAAGCATTTAAATAACCAGTTCAACAATACTTGAATTTAAAGACAAAGTAAACTGATTGTTTCAAATGAACAATAATAACCAAATTTGTCCAACAAAGAAATCAAAAAACTAATTCCGCCTAAAAGACGGAACAACAAAAGTGTCTTTCAAATCCAAATAAAAACCAGTTCCTAATAACAACCTAAAATGCCCAATTGCTTCCACTTCCACCGATTTTCCATCGCCCACAAAGATGTTTCTTTCACCATCACTTGGCTTTCGTAGCTCAGTAACCCCCGCATAGAAACACTTATGTGAGTAGTAGCACCAGAATCTAACCACCAAGTGTTTCTAGGTACTCAAGCTAAATTAACCTCGTAATGCACCAAAGTAAGATTCATACCTTTCTTTGCACGCCATGCGTGATATTTGGTACAATCTTTCTTCATGTGTCCAGGCTTGTCACAAAAGAAACAATTATTTGGAACATTCTCTTGTTTCTTTTGAGCTGACCCTTAGCAACTTCATTCGATATTTCCTTTTCTTGCCCTTGTCTTTAGAGGCACTAGACAAATGAGCACTTTCAGTTTTCTCACGCTTCAACCTTTCTTCCTCTTGAACACAATGAGAAATGAGCTCATTTAGAGTCCACTTCTCCCTTTGACAGCTTATAACTAATTTTAAATTGGTTAAACTGCAGGAAGCGATACTAAAACCATAAGGACGAGTAAATCATCGTAAAACTCGATCTTAAGTGCCTTAAGTTTTGAAGCAATATGAGACATTTCCATAATGTACTCCCTTATATTTCCTTGACCCTTGTACTTCATAGACATCAAAGAATTCAGAAGTGATGTCATTCAACCTTATCGCTTTTAACAAAACGTTGCTCAATATTGTCAAGGAAATCCTTAGCCCGAATAATTTCTTCGATTCTGCACCCTAAAGGTTTCCGAATGCTGTGTTTCATGATCATCGACTCATGCGATTAGAACGCTCCCACCTCTCAAAATCCCTTTTTGCATCGTGGGTGCTTACCGCAGCGAGAGAGCAGGTTGTTCTTCCCTTAACGCAAGGTCTATGTCCATACAGCCAAGCACTATCAATAAGTGCCTTTTCCATTCCTTGAAATTCGTCCCATTAAGCATGGGTATAGAATTGACATTAGCAGATATTGTTGCAGCAGCAGAAGAACTAGCTGAATATAGAACAAAAGAATAATAAATAAATAAATATGCTCACACCAATAATTCATAAGTAAACAAATAAATTCAAAATAATGACTAATTCCCCTCAAGATACCAAACACAACATTAATATCAAGTCTTTGGACAAGAATATTAATCAGAAGCGGTACTCTTGTTGTAGCAATCAAACATTGACAATAAACTATGTTGAACAACAAAATTTAATCTTTGACTAACGTATTGCACACATAAATTACCTTATAATTGTCACACATTTATCACCACAGCGTTATTTGAAATTCGCCAAATATTAATTTTCCTTTGGGCCAATTAATAAACGCATGAATTACAAAAACACAAACATCTTAATATTTTAAATAAGTTAATCTACGCAGTAAGCGGTCACTTTGGTGACATTGTGGTTCAATTAACCCACTAAAATATTAGACATAGCCAAAACAAGAATTTATATGTTTCTAAAGGTTTATCTTTATACCTAATGACCAAAACTAAAATTTTGATCCAACCAATTAAATATATATTTTAAATAAAATATATATGCGATACTTAAAAGCAAAAAGCAATGAAAATATTAAGGGTATTGTCATATTCTGAAATAAATTACTATTCTCCAACCAAAGCATAATATACTGCATATATATTTATAAGTATTAGAATCCTATGTTAATAAATTGTTTCACAAGAAAGAATCTTTCAATTGAAACTTTAATATGCAAAGACTAAATCGCAAATTGGAAACCAGTTGCAAATTCAACAAAGACCAATAAGAATATTCCAATTGAAATCACCATTGTTAATTACCGATTACTCACGCAACATAAGGGTTATCAAAACAATTTCGTAATATACGAAATATGAAACCCTAATATATGCGGATAAACAAAATTATGAGATCTTTATCGCACAAGAATAAACGACATAGAAATTAAAACCACACCGAAATATATAATTTATTCTCAATGATTCGACATAACCCGTCTCGATGCCACTTGTTAAAAAACCAAAATATATATTCGATACGAATATAAACCCTAGATCGATATGTATGTCAAATCATTAAGAATAAATACTAGATTTGCGGAAGCGTACTGAATCCATTGATGGAGATTTTTCGAGGGTTTGATCTTCCAAGATGATAGATTACCTCTTAGCACACAACTCGAGACGGGGAAAAGAGATATGCAAGTTAACCTAGATCTCTGGGGACCATTACCCTTTATATAAACCAATTAAAATAGTTTATTAATATTTACAACTCTGCCCCTCATTGAGTTATAAATCTAACTTATGGTATCTACACTTTTAATTCCATGACAATTCAGTACCTATAACACGTGTAACATAATTGGTCACTTAATTACGTGTTAAACTTTATAATAGCAACGTACATTATACATATGTGCCCACTATTATTGAATTTTAATCCAACAACATTAACCAATATCATGAAACTTTCTTACATCAATGATGAATTAATGTGTAAACTAAAAGTGTGGGATAGAAATCTTAGCCTCGGTGCCTTTTCTATACACAACACTAAAAAATTAAGGGTAAAGTATAAAAATAGTCACTAAACTTTCAAAAATTACATAATGGTCATTAAACTTTAATTTTTATTACAAAATAATCACTGAGCCGTTAACTGTCGTTAATTGGGAGACGTGCCAGTTACGAAAATTTGTATAATAATATATTTAATCCTCAATATTTATATATTCAATCAATTTATAGATCAATAATAAGGGTTAAATTAGGAATAAATTGATTAAATGTGTTAATATGGAGGTTTAAATGTTATATTATTCAAATTTCTGTAATTGTCATGTCACCCTATTAACGCCAATTAACGGCTCAGTGACCATTTTGTAACAAAAATTAAAGCTTAATGCCTAATACGTAACATTTGAAAGTTCGATGACCATTTTGTATTTTTAGAGATAGTTTAGTGACCATTTGTGAACTTTACTCAAAAATTAAATTCTAAGTCTTAACTCTAAATTTTAAATCTTGAACCTTAAAGCTTAATCCCTAAAAATACACCCTATCTTAAATTCCCTAAACTCTAATCTTAAACCCTAACCTTAAACCTTAATCCTAAACCCTAAACTTAAATATTTAGTGTGAGAGCATAAATAGGAACACCGAAAATGGTAGAGGATTTCTATTCAAAAGTGACTGGGTTCTCGTGGAAAAGAGAATAATGTTCATTCTAGGAGACTCGTGTTTGAACACGTGTGTTAAAGGCGTGTTTCTTGTCAAAGGGTAAAAAAAAGTATAAAAGTATAAAGGCATAATGTAAAAAAATGCCCCTAACGATTGAATGGATAGTCACCTTGTCTCCTATCCTTTTTTGAAGCACTTTAACCCTCAACGTTTCATTTTGAGTCAAAATGATCTCTCTGTGTATGAAAATTGTTAGTCAACTAATGATAAGCAACTTAAAATGACTTAACAGAATGACACGTCAGTAAAAATATATATATGTTTTATATAATTTTATAAAATTATCTTTTGATTGACACACCGTTCTGTCAAGTTCGCACTTTTGTATACATATGACATTGCTATGTCAACGTACACTGATGTAGATTTATCACGTCATTTCAAGCCATTTACTTTTAGTTGACTACCAGTTTTCAACTGAGGAAGGATCATTTTGGTCTAAACTGAGACATTGAAGGTTAAAGTGTTTCGAAAATAAAGAATTAACGTCAAAGTGATTATCCAGACAAATGTTAGGAGCATTGTTTTCGCATTATGCCAAGTATAAACAATATCAAGAATGGCACCTCAAACCACTGAAGCTCCCTTTGCATCTGCAGAGCGGCACCGGAGATATGATCGAGTCGAGACGGAGGGGACAACTTGGCAGCGAGGTGCAAGAAGTTATTCCGAAAGATATCATGTCGAAGCAAAGCTATACGTTCCTTCGAACCCAATCTGAAGACATGGGCGAAGATGTTTTCTTGGCGTAGGACAATTGCATTTGCAAACAGAGTTCGACCCTTTTTATCTTTCCTCCATATGATTTCTGGGTAGAGTTGTATGATTTCGTCGACGAATTCAATCATGCCATGCTTGATTGCATCATAGATTGCCTTGTCCAATCCAATCGTTTCCAGTTGTTGCTTGTTCAGCCTCGGGATCTCTTTGAATATGCACCTGAGCAGCTTCACCGCTCGGTCGTGTGTTAACTTTGCATCATGGATTTCATGAACATCAGGGACTGTAATTTGGAATGCATTAATACAAGGAAAAAATTTTAGATTGAGTTTAGTTCAAAGTCGACATTATGCTGATATAATATAGGGTAACGGTAACGAAGGTCACTCAATTATGGGAAATGTTATATTTGACTCACTCGCGTATTGAAAGTTATATTTGAGTCACTCAATTAATATTATGGTTACATTTGGGCCACTCAATTAATATTATAGTTATATTTGGGTCACTCAACCGTTAAATGTTGTCGTTTAAATGGGTATAATGACAATTTTAGTCATTTTTATAATAAAACAAATTTCTTAAGTTCTCTGCAATTCTATGTATTTTCATAAAAAGTATAATTTTTGCAATAATTTTTTTATCATAGAACAGACTTGCAGAGAACTTAAAAAATTTGTTTTATAATAAAAATTCAGTAACCTACATGGTAGAGTAACTAAAACCTGAACTTTTGTAGAAAACTACATGGTAGCAGTAACTAAAACTGAATGTTTTCATAAATAATTTTAAATAGATTTCAATGACCAAATTGATATTTATTTAAATATGAAGGGTGGTCCAAATGTAACCTTATCCATAATTGAGTGACCCAAATGTGATCTTGCCCATAATTGAGTGACCCAAATGTAACTTTTAATAATTGGGTAACCCAAATGTAACTTTACCCATAATTGAGTGACTCAAATGCAATTTTTAATCATTGAATGACCTAGATATTATTTTACCCATAATTGAGTGATTTGTAGTTTACTCTGTATTATATAGGAGAACGTGTAATCGAGCATGTTTAAGCGTTCAATATCCTCAAATTTATAGGAATGGGTTTAGGTAGTGCATTCTTTGCACTGGAAAATATAAGGAAAAAGACACACACACCAACAAAAAGCAAAATGAAGGAGATGCTGCATACCAAGCCATTTCACAAGCTTCTTAATAAACATGATCAACGAACCGCGGACTGCAAGAAAGCTCAACTTTAGCTTTAAACTTGTAGTAATCGATAATACTAATATGGCTAAATTACATCATAGGTGATTAGTTATAGGTTTAATAACAAATATGTTGCTTTTCTTCTAAAAGTAACAATTTAGTCACTCAATTAAAAAATTGTGACATACAAGTCATTATATGGTTAAAATCGAAACATGGTATGGTATAATAGCAGTTTTACTCCCCCAAACATACACATCTTATCAATTCGATCCTAATTCAATTCAATAAATCTAACCATTCGTATTTCAAAATTTCAATATTATACCCGTGACATACACTCCGACCACTTCTACATTCCATGATATTGTCCTTGATCAATTCGATAATTGATAGATGTGATAGCTCAATAGACATAATCACTTCACTATTGGACAATTAGGACTAAAATTGCTATTATATCAAGCCACATGTTTCAATTTTAACGACATATTGGCATGATTGTCACAGTTTTAATTGAACGACTAAACTATTACTTTTAGAGAAAAGTGACATGTTTGTAACTAAATCTATAATTAAGTGACTTGTTTGTCACGAAATTTTAATTGAGCGATTAAATTGTTACTTTTAGAAGAAAAAATAACATGTTTGTTACTAAACCTATAATTAAGTAACCTATGGTATGGTGTATTTTAACCACTAATATTTGATTAAACAACATACCATGGGTTGTCCCCTGATTGAGCTTTGTATTGCTCTCTACATCACCCCCCACTGATTCACCATTGCCTTGTATTTCACTTCCTGATATGATTATACCTGCGGATTGGAGAAACCGTTTCGTCAGCTCATCACATTTGCCAACAATCATGGCTTTGGATTGTAAGATTTAATGTTGAAAAAGACAAGGTTAGAGTTCTTACAGGATTCGTAGATCCAACGTTTCCAGAACACGAAACTCTTACCACTCATGAATGCCGAGGGTTTATGAGCCAGCAACTTGATGGCGTAGTTTCTGTTTATATCTTCTGTAACACCAAGCAGTGGATGTTTCTTCACCAGAGTTAGGGCTAAATCTGCATGCACACCATAATCCATTAATTTCTCACTGTATGAATAGGGCTGTTAATTGAGCGGGTCGGGCTTGAGGAGCGCTCTCTCCACATCCACCCCCACTAATAACTTTCATTTTTATTCTTGTCCCACTTCTCGTTACAGATATAAAACTTAAAAACTATTCAAATCTTGCAAATAGGGGCGGAGCTACAATTGCTCCTCCCCACTCCAAAACAATTTTCTTCACCTTTATCCCCTATATATATATTAAAAAATAATTTATTTATAAATTTGCCCCTCTCACTTTCAAACATTTATGTTTTGCCCCCTTCCCTACCCAAATCCTGGCTCTGTCCCTACTTACAACTCGTAAGGTTAAAACCATCTACACACCACTACCTACGTGGGTCTTGATACCCATCTAATATTCACTATACTCGTATCATAACCCACTTTATATAATATATTTATAAGTATTAGTTAAATAAATATAAACTATTTTTTATGAAAAAAAGCATAAAATGCATGTCCTATAAACTCCCATGACATATGTGACATTATTCTAACTATAACACTGATAAAGATAGTCATTGGTACCCTTTAATTTATAAATTAAAATATAAAACTAATTTTTGTCCTCATCCTCACACCACCCTTCGCAAAACACGTATTCAACCTCAGTCATTTGGGGTGCGAAATGGGACGAGTCCCGTAAATCTACCCTATTTGACATCCCCAGAGGCGGGCCGCAATGGGAAATAGAGCCTGGCTCCCCAAGATTTGGTATAATTATTATTTCGCTTTTTAAAATTTTTAAATATTTTAATTTGATATCTTTAAAAAATTTAAAATTCTTATCAAGTATCATTTTTTTGAATATTTTTAATTAAGTCTCTTTTAATTTTTAAAAAAGTTTTCATTAAGTCAATTTTTTTTAGAAAAAATTTGTTTAAGCTTTTAAAATTTTTAAAAATTTTAATTAGCCCCTCAAATTGTTCTACCAATATCCGCACACCATGAACAACTCAACATGTTTATACAACTTACCGAAAATCCCATCGGCAATGAGTGAATTGAGAAGTGTGGCGCCACTTCGATCTTCATTTTCTGGTTCGAGTATTTCGATTGGAGTTCTGGTGTAAAGATGGCGAACCATCTTTTTAGCACTGAACAAGGAAGCCACAACCACCGGGATCGCCCCATACCTGTTCTTGAGCGTCAGCAACTTTTCGTTTTTCTGCTCCATCACCCTCACCATCTCGAAGCATTCGTTGATGGTGGCGATGGAGAAGGCCGTCTCCCCCATGTCGTTTCTGATCTCGAGATCCTCTTTATCCATCATCTCCATCAATGCCTGCACGATCTCCGTCTTTCCGGCCAGAACCGCCACGTGAAGGGCGGTGTCGTCTTTCAATGTAATCTTTTCTCTCACAGCGTCAGGGTTACGACGGAGGAACTCTTTTACGCCCTTCAAATCACCATTTTCCATCTCCTGTATAACTCATCATACTGGAAGACATTTGATTTCCCTGCATTGCAATATAGATATGGTATTCCTCTCTCTGCTAAAATGGTAAATTTGCATACATGACCCTCTAAAAATCATAAAATTATAAATTAATACATGGTGAAAATTCTATTTTTACCCTCCTACAATGATAAAATTATGATTTAAAAACCATCAAAGGGATTCAATGGTAAAATTACATTTTGACTCTTACAAAAAAATTATAATTTGATTTTTGTAAGCTACGCCCCTATAAGACGCCGATTTGTGATGACACAACGTGATAAAAGACGATCTTCACATATTTTTCTTTTGAAAAAGGATAAAAAACATTAAATGTCAGTTAATTATAAGTTTTATAAGAAATATATTATTTTTTAAGTAAAAATTTAATCATTCAATTAAAATTTTGTTACAAACAGGTACTCTGTCGTTAAAATTGAAATTGGGTTTGGTATAATAATAATCTTAGTCTCCAAAATTTATACATTTTATTAATATTTATCAGAATTTAAAATAATGCATTAAATTTAATTATTTATATTTAAAAATTTCATTAGCGGAGTGATTGCCTCTGCTAGCCGATAACATTAAAATCATAATGAGTTTGCTCTATTAGTCTATCAATTTTCTTAGTAGTAAAGAAATTGTGTCCGTTGAACTATCACATCTATAGATTATAAGAATAATCTTCGTCTTCGAAACGGACAATATTTCATGCATCAACTATGCTTGCATTATATATAAAGAATATGCATAATGTCAAAAAGTGCACTTAATGTTTAATTGGAATTTTCATTCATGAAAGAGCTATTTTAACTTAGAAATGAAAGGTTTAGGGTAAAAAATGCTTAAAAAAAGAATCAAATTGACTATCCGGTAAGTGTTAGGGACATATTTTATCCCTATGTATGAAGAATAATATAAATACCTTGATGGAGCAAGAAGCCGCTACCATTTGGTAGTGGGGCAGGATGCTTTTCGGCCAAGCGGTTCCACTCGTCTTTGGCCGAGTCGTTTCCTCGGAACTGGGCAATGGTGCTAGCCCCGCATGAGATTTGAATCGCATGTAATGCCTTTGCATTTTTAACCCACAGGTCGTATTCTTTTGTATCCCTCGCCGGTTCTTTATCTCCGGTCACCATGCCCCAAAGCCCTTCCGATATCAGATAGCTTTTCAGACATTCCTTCCAGTTCTCGTAGTTGTCTTCGCTCAGTTTCTCATTAACAATGCTTGCAAATGCCATACTTGCTCCTGCATGACAATCAATACAATGGCACTGAATCAAACTGCGGACACAACATATGCTATTATGGTCATTGCGGACAGTTATTTTTTGCAATGACAATTTCGGACGGTACCGCTACCGCTATTTGAATCCCGGATCTAAATAGGTAAAACAAACAGAAAACTGGGTTATGATTAAGTGTTTGATGATGAACTGATGATACTTACATGGAAGGTTGCTGTGTTCTATTCAGTAAGTGGGATTATGGGTGATTATGTCCTATTTTATGTATAAATAATCACCACTTATATAACTGATTTTAGTTTTTTATATATATATTTTTAAAAACTTCATAGTCTTCTCTTTTACTTTGCTTAATTTGTTCAGACCAGTGGCATCCAACTTCGAGTTGAGTGCAAGCAATCCTTAGCTTCTCTGCTCATATTCAACTTATGCTTCTTTAATCACACGTACCGCCACAATAGTAAAAGTGTAAAGTACACCGATATTCATTAAGCTATGAAAATTATTTTGATTATTGAACTTTTAAAAGTTATAAAATAATAATTAAATTTATTGATCTACTACAAAATGATCACTAGATGTTGTAAAATAGTGTAACAATTCGATTAATTTAATGAATAATTTGTAACAATTCAATAAAATTTAATGTTTAGTCACTAACTTGTGAAAGTTAGTGACTAAAACAATCATTTTTTATAGATTAGTGACTAGTTGTGTACTTTATCCATTATAAAAAAGAACTAGCTAGAAACATAAAAAGTTAAAAAGAGGGGAAACAAATAAAGAACCCTCCAAATTTGTTCATTCCGAGATAGATGGGTGTTAAGGCGGTTGCATCCCTTGAAATTTAAAATTTTTATACCATTCAAATATATTTTTTATATTTTTTATTGGTCATCTAATTTCGTACCTAAAAATTAACATCCTCTTACAAAAATCTTGCATTCGTCCATGATTCCTTCCTCGAAATATAATCCTTGTGTGAAGCTTTTGTTAGAATTAAATGTAAGCATCAACTAAACTTGAATTAACTTCTTAAGATTATGCTTGGTCCATTAAGACAATTATTGTATATGAGACATTTTTATCCTATGTCACAATTTTATTGGTTGTTGAGATATTACGTCATCATATGTATCGTATTAAAAAAATGACTAATTCAATTAGAAAAAATGACAAATCTAAGCATCAAATTTTATATTAAACTTAAATTTTTAATGTATTTGTATATTAGAGGCAAAGCTAGAAATTATGTGTTGAAGGTTAAAGTAGAATTATAAAATTTTGAGGACAAAGTTAAAAATTATTTTAAAATGGCTTAGATTACTTTATTGATATTAGGAAGGGGCCAAACATATAATTTTGTTCATTTACTCAATAGACTAGATGGATTGAATTGAAATATTAATTTTTCGAAGGACAATTTATCAAGGGCCCCGCCTATCCATTGGTTTGACCTTTTGTGATTAAGGGTGACCCTCTATTTGACTCAATTTTTTTAATTTTGAGTTAATTGAATTGAAATATTTGATTTTTTGAATCGATTTATTTGATTTTTTAAGTTCAAATTGAGTTGAATTTAATTCGATTAATTTGAATAAACTAAACTGCATATTTATATAAAGGCTACTTTTTTCCTTCTGCTGTTGCTCGTTGAGCTAACCTGAAAACTCCAATGTAGCCACTTATGAAACAGATTACAAACGTTTGAACATACCGGGAATGTTATTTTCTTCGCAGAGTAATGGCAGTTATGTCCATCACTGAGAGATCTAGGGCTCGTTCAACAATGCTTTTCAAACGGGCATTGGACCGTTGAACAGTAACCCCAAACGTTTCAACCGGGTGTTTCTTTGTCTGATATCGCGTTCAAACGAGCGTTCCGCAAAAATTGAAAAATCCAATTTCTGTCCAAACAGACGTTCTTCATCTGACGGGCGTTGAACAAGCAATACCGAACGAAGCCCTAATATTCAGTATGCACCAAAAAGTTCTGATTTTTTAGAAAGATTTTTTTTGAGTTTTATGTTATGATATTTCAGTATGAACTAAGTATTTACTATAAAACACTTAGAAGGTGAATAATTGTGTATGTAAAGTATTGGGTGTGCTTGCAATACACGGGGATTGTAATTGAGGTTAAAGCACTACATGTTGCTTGATTGATAATAGATTATTCGTTAAACTTAGACTTCATAAACGTAGGATGGTCTGATCTGAACTGCGTATAACAATTTATTGTGTTTTTCTTTTGTTATTTGTTTGTCTTTCGTTTTTGGCTTAATTATAAAATAGATGCTTAAACTATACCTCATTTTTGCAATAGATATCTAAAGTATTTTTTGACTGAAATAGGTGCTTAATGTTTCTTTTTTGTCTGAAATATGTGCCTAAAATTTTATTTTGTTACTTTTTTAAGGTAGCACGGTTGAAAAAATCATCATCTAATCACACTTTGACATGTTTCTTTTCTTTTTTTAAAAAAAATCTAAAACTTTTCAAAATCTCTAAAAAGTCCCAAATCCTTAAAACCCCGAACTCCAAAATCCCAAAATTAACGTCATTGTCGTCGTTAATATCCTCGTCGAATCTCACCACCGTCGTCGTCCGAGCCTCCCGTTCATTTCTCCCAACCACCCATCACCGGTAACCGGTGAGAGGCGTGTCAATCGGACGTCGAACGGTTGGAGCCTTTCGCGTTCGTCGTTCGATTACACGCCTCCCACCGTTCGCCGACAATGGGTGGTGACCTCCAGCGACGACGGTGGTGGAGTCCGGTGAGGCTATCAATAGCGACAATGGTGTTAATTTTGGGATTTGGAATTTTAGGATTTTGGACTGTTTTGTAATTTCTGAAACACAACTGTTCATCCCCCAACAAGCAATCCCAGAGCTATATTTTTTAACTGTCCTTGAGGCTGATCACCCATAGTGTTTTTCCAACATCCTAAATCATCATATGATTTAATGGCACAAACATGGCTAAATCCAGCAACAATCTTATTATAATTCTCTCTAATCTCTTGACCAGTGATAACAGTGAAGTTTCCAAGAAAACTGATCACCGTTCCATCTCCTGTTAACCCACATACAAATCCTTCACCTACAGCTATATCGGAACAATTTTGCACATCACCTATTTAATTAAATCTAGGCCATTGTCAACATTCAAGACCAGTAGGCTCATTAAGATCCAGGCCATTGCCTGCATTTATGGTTTGGGTGAATTAGGTCAATCCTTTCTCCTCTTTCAACAGGAATGAATCCACACCGCATGTTTCATCATTGACTTCAGGAATGAATGCAGCTTTCATTTTGATACAATTTTGTGGGTTTGATACGTTATATGTTAAATATAAGTGTTGGTGAAAATTTATCAAGTGTTTGGGGTAGCTTAGTGGTTTGGCGCCCTTAACCTCTCTTTTTTTTCTCGACAAATATAATTTTAATTAAAATAATCATACAACTTAAGACTTGAGTTGCATGACTCGTTAAAAACCCTTCCTAAACTTAGATAAGAGAAAAGAGTACACACAACCGGGTTAAAACATACAAAATCGCCTGAAAACATATACTACCTAGACATAAAGCAAGTAATCACCCCAAAACTCACCAGCAGACATACAATTTATCTTCAATATACGCACCAATAAACATACAGATTCTGTCCGCGAAGCTCACAACACAGCAAACCAAGATCAACACCAAGCTTTAAACGTATCTGCCCTTTTCATCCCTGCTTTTGCAAGCTGGTCCGCTAAAGCATTCCTTTCTCTTTGAACATACACTCAGTATAATGAGGATATTATTCGAATGTATCTGTCAATCGCGTCAAAAAATTCCCACCATTCCATGGCTGCAACATATGGTTTTTAATCCAGTTTAAGATTACTTGGGAGTCTGACTCAACCTCTTTGAACAGGTTCACGGTTCAATTTCTTCCAAACTGTATATGCAGTTTATTTCCCCTTGTTTTATTTGACCAATAAGGTGGTGCCAAATGTCACCATTCTTTTGGACAAAATAAAATTAATTAAATATGACACATGAGCTGCTTACGAGGAGAGAGAAAATGACATGGAAAATTACAAGATAAAAGATATATCCACGTTAGTATCGCCGTTAAATTTTTAACGGCCGGTGACCAAAATAAGAAAGAAACGTAACGTTAGTGACGATTTTATTAAAAATAGTCCGGTGACTATTCATAATAGTTATATGATTATTAAATTAACCGAATAGTTATATGACGTTCATTGACTATTTTATAATTTTAAAAAATTAATTATTAAAATGGTCATTTTAGTGATTATTGATGTACTTTATCCTTTAATAATTTAATTTTGTTTCAGTCGTTATTTACCGAAGGGACAGTCTGTACGGCAAGCCTTTGTAAAGCCGAGTTATAATTGAACATGGAAAAAGCTCCTCAAACTTAGGGATGATCTTGCTTCTGTTGGTAACTTGCATGGAAAGTTTTAGACCAGATTGGTATGGGAATCAACTAGACATAAGCAGGCAAAGGTCTTGTGACACCGAGTTCTGTGGAGTGAATTTACCATCTCTAGACATTCCTTCATAAATTGGCTTGTAGTGTTGGACAGATTGCCAATCAAGAGCAAGATGATGAAGTCGGGTTGCCAAATTAATCTCATGTGCTTATTATGTGGGGAAGAGATTGAAACAAGGACCATCTATTTAGTGTTTATTGTTATTTGAAGCAGGTCTGGCAGATTATTTTGCAAGCTTGTGAGGTGCATTTGGCTCATAGCAGTAAGTTAGAGATGTTTGAATGGATCCAGAAAGCTGGGAAAGGAAAGTCATTAAGAGCTGCCATTGCTCGGATTGCTTGGAGGGGGGTTAACTACTATGTGTGGCAGGAACGAAATGGGAGACTACATGGAAAAAGACCAAAGTTGGGAAATGACATGTTTACACTTATCAAGCGTGATGTGTGTTGAAAACTTTTCGATTGCAATAGTTATGATTTTACTGGTTATTGTATAGCTGCTTCATGAGACCTTTATTAGTTGATTATTTTCTTTGATTGTATAGGGTTGGCCAATTTTTTTGGCCTATTGTATTGTTTTATTTTTGAGGTTCTTGAAAGAATAAAGTGTCATTTATCCAAAAAAAAAAGAAGTGACTTGTAGAATATCCCAAGGGAGATAGATCGAATCATATTTTATTTTCATTTTTATTTTAAATTTGCTAATAAAATACCGGTTTAACAAAGTGTTATATTTTGATACATAGTATATGTAAAATTTTTCTACCCAACATTTTTTAAAATATAATATCTAAAACCCTAAACCTAACATCCTAAACCCTAAACTCTAACCGTAAATTTTAAATTTTAAACCTTACAACCTAAACCTCTAAACTTATTGATATAGTAACTGCTGCAATATCTTTGAGGTAGTGTTCAAATTTTTAAGTAATTCAGAGATAATATTAAAATATATACTTTATTTTTTGGTATAATTTTTTTTTATTTTATGATGTATTTTGAGATTCGTGACTTTCCTTTCAACAATGTGGTCTCCAAAATTCGAACATGAGTCTCTCTTTGAGAATACAATATGCCTTGTGTAATGACTCAAATTTCTGAGTCAACATTGGGAGTTGACCCAGGTTATGGAACTTCGTGTTAGTTTGGGTAATCGGATCCCTTGAGCCAAGTTTGGGCCCTATTGGGTGATAATTGAGTTACATAGGCTTGGGTAGTGACCAATTTGTGAATAGGATAGAACTAGGAGGTTTTGTGTTGCAATTTTACCCTTTTTCAAATAAAAGGCTGAACACTCAATTATTTTTCTTGGCTTTCACGTGAAGAAGATAGACAAGGTGAGATCACCCAGTTTCTCTTATCTTTCTTCTCCCACACACTTCTTCCTTTCTTCATTCTTTCAAGCCTTGTTCCAAAAACAAAGATCCAAGTTTTCCTAATCATTTCTTCTATTCCAGACTCAAATTTTAAGTATATTTTCCCCATCTCATGAACTTCAAGAAAAGAGTATTATCTTGTGAAAAGGTGAGTTTTTTTATTAATAGGTTTTTTTTAAAGAAATTGGGGTTTTAAGAGCTTTAACTCATTTATTTTGTTACAAATCCGTAGTCAAATATCCTCATGGTTGCTAATTCAACCCTCAAGCTTGGGTTAAGAGAAAAAGTTGAGGGGTTTTGCTTGGAAGCTTAAATCTGGGTGATACGAGTATGAGAGGGGTCAAAATAATCATCTTGGAAAAGAAGTTGAAACTGCTTTGCAAGTCAGAAACATCAGTCAACTTGCGAAGCATTTTTGGATGGGATCCAGGCATTTATGGGTCAACATGTCTTCTTAAAACTTGTCCGACTGCAAATTAGCTTTCCAACGCATCTTGAAACGCTTCAATCGGACATCTGGATCTCAAGATACGTCTATTTTAGCGAAGACAGCGCATGCAGAAATTCCTATACGAGATTAATACGGAATTTTTGGATAATTACGAATTTTCAAGATTTTATTCGATTATTTATAATTTAAATCAACATACGATTCTGCAATATCTTTTAGGATCAGATTTATTTAATTAAGATTTTATTTTTAGCATTTATTTATTATTAGAAGTTACTTATCTAATTAAGAGATTAGATTTTAACATTTATTTATTTAATTCCTAAGTTTAGTAGGATTAAAACTTTTCCATGGCCTATATAAAGGAGGTTTCACCCACATTGTAATTCAGATTTCATTGATTAATAAAAAGTTCTCTTTGGAGATTTTAGTATTCTTTGAGTTTGCAAGTGTTCAGTAAACTTGTATAGAAGCCATCTTCAACATAAGATCATTGAGTTCTTGTGAGGGAGATCATCTTCACACTCTTGCTTGCCTAGGTAATTGCATCTAGGAGGGTGGGTTAGAGCCTCTTGAGGTTGCTTGCTTAGATAATTGCGTCTAAGAGGGTGCCGATGAAAAAACAACAACTATCAATTCATCACGCCATCTCCACGTATTCAAGCTTCCTCCATTGATGCCACCACCATAAGCAAATCTGAATTTTTAGATTTGTTCTTTATTTTGGTTTGTTTTGTTTTTCTCTTTATTCGAATTTGCGCTACTCTATCACTGGGAATCCTTCCTAAAGGTCAGTAAATCTCTGACTCCTACTCTTCTTGAAGATCATAAACTGATTGCTTTGCTTGCTGTTGTGGTTCATGATTGCTAGTTGGGTGTTTGGTAGCTTAAAGCCTTGTTAATGGTGAAATCCGAATTAGTTGTTAATAATGTGTATAAATGGTAGTAAACCACCCTAAACAACTTCCATAAGATGTAGGATCGAATTAATGGGTTAAAGGTTTTATTTTAGGGGCTTGGGAAGTGATTTCCCGAGCCTTGGAAGCCATTTTTAGGCTTCGGTATCAGTACACAGAAAGCCAGTATCGGTACCCCCTGTTCCATTAAAATTCTAGTAGCGAAAAAGGGTATCGTTACCCCCTATCGATAACCACTAGGCAATCTGCCCGAGAAATGCATTTTTGAGTTTGAGGGGCTATAATTCAAGGACTATGGTCCAAGGGACTTCTAATGTAGTAAAATGAATGGTAAAACTAAAAAACCAAGGTTTAACCCTCATGGATGAGCGTATCGTGTAATAACTGGTAAGTGACAAATCGAGATAACCATGTTGATTATTTTTATGCCTTGGGGCATTTACTTGATGGTTTGGCTTGGTGCCAACTACCTCTTGGTGATGTGTATGAATGCTCGGGGAGCATGTATTATCTTATGATCGTTGTAAAGGAATCTGAATGTCCTAGAGTTAGTACCATGATACTTATATAAGGAGATGAATACTTTGGGCTGAGTGAACAAGTACATCCGACGTTCTCATAGGCTGAGTGATTTAGATGCTGTTAGAAACCTATCTGTGGTTGTGGTGATCTAGATAAGGTAGTAAACTTGGTTGGTTCAGTGAGCTCGAGTAACCTGATAGGTTGTGTGACCTCAAGTAAAGACTACTTGTGGCTAATGTGATCCAAGTATATCTAGGCCGAATCTGTGGCTATGGTGATATAGATACGGTCCTTTTAGCCTGACGGCTGTGTGAGCACATGTTAAATAGGACTTCGTTGGCCATTTATGTAGATGATGTGTGTATTAATTTATGTATGTTGTGTGGATGCTATGAATGGTAGCTTATGAACGTATAAACTCGATATACTGTGTGAGCTCGAGTATCTTGATAGGCTATGTGACCTCGGGTATGACAAAGCTTTGTGGAACATGTAAGACTTCTTGTAGACCTGTTGATGCCTTGAGATATGTGATCTAAGAACTCTAGCTAGTGCATGCTAGATGATAACTCATAGATAGTGGAGCTTTATCTATGCTCTCTAAACTATAATTATCTTGCATGCTTATTTTTTGATAAACACTAATTATAGTAGAGTAGAAATGTACCACTGAGCTTTGTAAGCTCAGTGATCGGAATCATTGTTTCCTTTCCCAGGTTAGTAAGTGGATCGTGGCCGAGGAGCACGTCAAGAAGGGATTTCTCAGCACCGCTTTGCTTCAGAGTACAATGCCTAGTATTTAGTTTTGGGCTTATGTATTCATAGGACGTTACGAATTATTAAGTCTGTAAACTCTATTGAAATGTTATTTTGAAATACGATGTTTTTGAACTTGGAGCTCTTGTTTTGTAAACTTATTTATAATACTTATTTAATTACATGGATTTATTGATGATGTGATATTTTGAAAATGGCTAAACTTATGGTTTTTAAATTAAAATTTTTGATGGGTCGATTTTGGGTGACCCGAATGTAGTACTTATGAATCGGGATTGGGGTGTTACACCTTGTCATTGTAGCCAACATTCACGAGGGTAGAGATTAGTTTTTTGGCATAATTTGTCGTCTCTAAGATCCGAACATGAGTTCCCTCTTTGAGAATACAATGTGCCTTGTCATTGTAGCAACACTCGTGGGGTAGAGATTAGTTTTTTTTGGTATAATTTGTATAAGTTTTTGCTAAAATTCGGATAGTTACATGTCATGTAGAGGTGTCAAGCATAGGGTCAGTAGGTAATGATAACTTGGCAGTATAGATATAGTTATTAGATAGTAGAGTCAGCTGGTAGACCTAATGGGCTTAAAACAATTAGGGATCTCAATTGGACGAGGGCAAATGATGCTCTCCCGCACCATCCCGTCAAGAATTTTCATACTTATCTCTGTCCCGCAATCCATCGCGGTTACAAAATTTAAAAACATCCACTTCCTACGATTCACATGACTAAAATCATCTTTGCTCTGCCACCCACATGGGTCCTAAGTCACACCTAATCTCCACTATACCCACCCTACAACCCATTTCATATAACGTTTTACAAGTATTAGTTCAATAAATATAAACATTTTTTTATAAAAAAATATATGATATACATTTCATCTGGACTCTTACAATATATATGATATTATTTCAATTGTCATCCAATTGAACAAGATAAAATAAGTATAAAATAAATTATAGTTGGACAAAACAAGAACAAAAATAAAAAAATCCAACAACTAACATTCAATTACTATAGACAAATACCAGATAGATTTGCTATAGATGAATTTCGTAAAGTGAGAAAATTGAAGGCTAATAAGATTGTATGGGATGAAGCAAAAGCTTGTGAGTTGTAACGTCGGCTATAGTCGGCAATTTTAGGGTTTCATCTAAAAGACATAAAGTGAGAAGTTGGGAGAGTTAGTTTTGAGAGTCTATTAAAAAATATATCAAATAATAAATACTTTTTTAAATGTTTATTTTTTAAATATACTTATTATATATACCACACATGTCTCACCACTTACGATGAGTCTAATTTTTTTCCTTATCCCCACCCTACTACCCGTAAAGCTTGTATACATCTTCACCTAATCAGGTGTAAAGTAGAGCGGATTACCGTAAAACTCACTCCGATAACATCCCTAATAATATCGATGAACTTTATCTCTTGACGACGATGGTGTTAAAGAACCTTCCGGAGGCTCAGAGCCTCACACGTGGAGGCGTTGTAGGGGGGGGGAATCCTAACATAAGAGTTGTTATGGAGTGGCAGCAAAGAAGTGGTCGGCGGAGGACTCGAACGTATTTATAGCTGGGAACTTTGAACGCTGAGGTACAATAAAATTCAGGATTTCGAGGTTCAGAACAAGGTTTACTCTTATAACATTATAGTTCCTATAAGTTTACACGCGTCGTCCAGATGGACAAATATAATGAAAATTTTGTCTAGTTGAACCCCTAATTTCTAATTTATTTAAAATTTGCCTCTTATTTTTATGATTAATTATATTTTGTTTTTTAATCTTGATTTTTAGCCTCATCCCAAATTATCCATTCTCATTACAAGTTCTCAACTAATGAGCTTGAGTTTTATCCGGACTTGATTTATCGGACGAGACAACCTAGGGTTACAATGCTAATATTCCCCCGGAAAGCTTGCTATTACACAAGGTAAGGTGGATCTTAATTCATATATATATATATATATATATATATATATATATATATAAATGAGATAAGATCTTCTTACATTGTATAAAACTTAAAAGTTGTATACATTTTTTGGACTATTGGATGAAGTTTAATAGATGGTTAAGATTGTCAGTAAAAAATGTGAGGATTATCACAGAAAAAGAGATAAGAAAATAATCCTAATCATTCATTATTCTTATCCATCAGTCCAAAAAGTATAAAAATAATCTAAAATATTGTGTAAGTAAATCTTAACCCTATATATATATTACACGTGTGTTCACGTACACCTGTATATATTAACATTAACTACGAACCTAAGTTTCGTACGGTCACAAACTAAAAAATGTCAGGTAATGGTCACATCAAAGCAACTGCTGACCGAGCTTACACAAGTTCACCAAAAGAAAAGAAAAAAAAAAGGTGAATCGCTTTGATAGCCTCTTTGCTAACAGACTCAAGACTCCTATAGCCTAACAGGCAATCCGTAGTTGTGGAATGCCTTGATTCTTCCATCCCATCCACCTGCAACGATCACCAGTCCCCATGTTTCCGGCAGCCTAGTGCGATCGTCGGCACTATTACGACGGAGTTGCTGGTGGTGGTCATATGTATAACTCTCATGTTCCACAACAGTTGCATCATCCCACATAGGAAGCTTTTCTTCAGGCCATGTAGCAGAGCGCTTGGATGATCCTGACCCATCATTCGAGAACCAATTACCAGTAGAGAATAGTTCCGAATCTCTGATCCGGGAAACACCCTCTATTCGACCTCCTCTCGGTGTCGGTGTCCCGGAACCGTTATCATCCAAGTGGCTGCGATCGACACCCTGGCCTAACCATGGTACCACGACCGATACATCTTCGCAAAAGAAGTGCTCGCAAGAACGAATGGATTTCGGATGTTTGGATGTTTGGAGACACAAGCCATTGTTGTTCCAGACATAAACACGAGAGTCTTCTCCAACTGAGATTATATGTTTCCCGGTTGAAGTAAACGATGCCGACATCTGACTTCCTGAATTCGGCAGCCCTGCATTGATTCAATACAAATATTAGTTTATGAAAATCAAAACATTAGGATCAAAATGATAAAAAAGTGCAACAAAAACTTCAACTTCAAGCGTAGTGCACAAGTCATGGTAATATTAAATATTCAATGCTTGACTAACTGGACTGCATGATTTTTATTCGAATCTGTACCTTTAAATTTACAAACCATATCAAATCCATCGAATATCCGGATCTTGGAATCTTCACAAGTTATCATAACTTTGTGTGATTCATCTTGAGAGAACTGCAAGTAGGATTGAAACTAATTAGTACTGAATGAAAATATGAAACATACATATAGCAGCAATGGCTTTAGTGCAAAACCTGAATACTTGAAATTTTGTTGCCACAGGTTTTCTTTCTGCCATGAATATATATCTCCGCCTCCAAATCGACACCGACGCCTATTGCACAGAAAAGAAACATTAAAAAAAAACTCGGGGCTGTGCCGGAAAAAGGAAGGGATGACCGAACAACAGAGCTCTGATAAGCATACCTGATGCTTCATAAAAGTGGCAAGTGCCTGCAATGGTACCAACCACAAATTCCTGCTAGAATAATGAAAGGACACGAAATGTTACTATCTCTAATAGTTATGAAATCCAAAAAAAAATCTTTGTTTTAGCAGATGAATGTTGATTCGAGTTTTCAGAACCGAACGGACCTTGCCATCTGGCCGGTAACATATAGCGGTTATGATGTCCCGCACATCCGCCCAATGAACAACTCGCTTCTCGGAGACTCCCCAGATCCTAACTTTTCCATCGATTGAACCGGTGATGAAGTAGTTCTGATCTATGGGATTGAACTGGATGCATGTGACTGTTTCCATCCAAAGGAAAAGCATGGGTCAGAATTTAGACTATGAAATCATTTGTTTCAGAGAAGACAGGGAATCGAGTCGTTTCATAGTTACGGTAGTTATTATGATGAAAAACGTTAAGACATCGATCGCAGCCGACTTGCCACAGGCGAACAGTTTTATCCATGGATGAAGAAACAAGAAGCTGCAACAACAGATTTGATTTAGTATATGAAAACAACAAAAACAAAGGTCTAAAGAGCATTGAATTGAAGTGTATGTATGTACATATATATATATATATATACACACACATACGGTTAGGCTTCTCCGATCGACTCACATTTGCACCGGACCATGCAAGATCTAAAACATCACCGGCATGTCCATGAAACTCTTGCATTGGAAACTCCTCAATCTGGAAAATCTTATTAGGGACAACAACTGGGGATGTGATCAACTTTTTTCTACCAAAACTGAACTTTCCTTTGTTCATCTTTTGAATCAAACTGCCCTCTGCCATGAAGGGTTTACTAGAGGCATCTGTCGAGGTGACATGCCATATACGTACGACCCCGTCTTCACCGCCGGTTGCCAAATACTGATCATCCGGGCTAAACTTCATCGTCCAGATGCAACCCTTGCGAGCCTGTATTTCTTGTCCCATAGAAAGTGCTGTAAACTCCATGCATCCTTTCTTGTTGGACTCAACCATCATTTTCTTCGAATCATGTGCTCCGATACCATGTTTCGAATTTGATAACTTCGATGCAAGTCTCAAACAAGTGTTTCCACCATTTCTTGAATCTTTCCGTGTTGATTTCGCATTCTTCTAAGTGTGCTTCACATGAAAATACCTCATTCTGACTCTCTAGAGCCGAGTTCTTTCCATGTTCTGATTCATCCACTGAAAGATTGGCTTGACAAGTCATCTCCCTCCCGCAATAATCCGAACTTCCTCCACCATTGTTAACAGATACTCCAAAGCAAGAACTCGAAACAGCACCACTGCACTCTGTGATCCTCTTTAAATCCGTCACACTATATGACTCTGCAAACTCAACCAGATCCATTGACCGCAGAAAACTCTCACGTCGTTCGATCACACTCCGCGGCTCGTCCATCCAAATTCGATACTCAAATTCCCCATCCAAAGAATCAAAGAAGACATCATCTTGTCCCTCATAAGACCTCAGCATGTCTTAAAACCAGTGTTCCACATCAAAACCAGCTCAACTGATACAACTCAAGAAGTTTCCTAGAACCCCTTTAATACAATTCAAATCCCCAAATCACGTACCGACAATTACTCACTTGATTATGTAAAATAATGGGATTGGAAGAAACAATGCAACTGAATATACAATTCTAAAACATGGATAGATACGAGGAACTAACTTCTGGTCCAATAACAGCAAGCCTTGTCATAAAATATACAAGATCAGGACATTAAAAAAAAAACCAAAGTCGAAGAGTTGAATGGTTTGGAGACACGTACCTTGGGTTCAATGCAAAGCTAGCTATCACCGACTTCCCTGTGATCGTGGCTCAGTAGTCAAATTTGTAGTTTAAAATTCAGACCCTAAGGGGTCTGTATGTAAGAAAATTTACAGCAATCAAAGGGTGTAAAGTGTGAACAAAGGGGGAGAAACTGGCGGTGGAAGGAAAGTCAGGTAACCAAACCACCAGAAATGGAACCAAAACCAGATGTAGGAGCAACTGAGCAAGAAGCCGCCCTTGTGCTTTCTGCTAACAATGGTGGTGCTTATCTTACCAATAAAATTTGCCAAAATTATGGTCAGACTGAATTAGGCAACTATAGTAATAGCATGCACTAAATCATTCTTGGTACCCGACAAGAGAAGTTCAAAAGAAGATGACAATTCAGCTTTTAAGTACTGCGAGAAGAGAGTTAGCATATCATATATTATTGGTGTAAGATATAAATAGTTACTAAAACTATTTTTGTTTTTGTTATCATGTAATTTTGAAGGAAGCCGCTAGTTTTTTTTATAGAAATATTTTTTTGTTTATATTTTTAGGATTAGACTTACATCGACCGATTAAGATAATACTTATTTGTTATATAATGCGTGCATAAAATTTGGCTTGACTTGATTCGAACTGTAATTTTATATATTCGACTCGAATTATAATTTTGCATACGATTCAAAAAAAATTAAATAAAGTTTGAGTTATAAATGAGATTTAAATAACTAGAAATTTTTAGTAATTAGTGCATTGGTTTTTAAGTCCTTAGACTATTTATGATATATCTATATCTCATATGAAGAAATATATACGTATATCATCGGTATTTAATTTATTTATTAATTAATTTAAATTAAATACTGTAAATGTTTATTATGGAAGCGGTTATCTTAATCTAATTCTTTGTATTCATAACGCCATCGCTTGAACCCTGATATTGCTTAAAAAAATTTATTGCTTCATCACACTAAATCAATTAAAAAAGAATTTTTAAATATGAAAAATGTGGTTAAATTAGGTAGAAATGGTGTTCGGAGATTATTTAGGAAAATAGGGTAGATTGAACGGTAATCAATAAAATCGTCGGAAATGATCGGAAAATCTCATTTTGACGTTCAGTTTTGATTTCTTTTATTGATAATTTATTTTTAAACTTTTCGGACTCAAAATTTCAAATTTTTATACTAAAATATATTATTGTTTAATAGGATTTGATACATGTAATTTTACTGTATTCTAAAATTTTTAATGATTTATAAAACATGAAATTAAAATTAAAGGGTAAAATGGACTAAAATCAGTTTAAAACTATGTGTTTAATTTTGAATATTTTGATATTTATTAGTAATTTTTTACTCTTAAATTTTTACTTTTCTTTCAAATTAACCCAAACATGATGAAACAACGATGTTATTTTGTCCTTATTAAAGTATTTGATGTTAACTATTTTGTTCTTTTCTGATAAGTCAAAAAATATTAAAATTTAAAAAAAGAAAAAGCTTATATCAACATTTTAGAAAGGAGAATTAGTTAAATTTTCAATGTTTTTGAAATTTTGATTATGCAACGGAAAAAGACAAACTAATTAACGTGAATTTAAAGGTGTCGCTATTGTTATGTCACATTTGGGTCAATTTAAAACAAAAAAAAAAGGTTCAAAAGAAGCACAATGGATATTTAAGAGCTAAAATGACTAAACTTGTTAAGTTAGAGGGCAATAAAGGTTATTCTGCCTTTTATTTATTCAAGGACATTAACACAATTAAGAAAAAAAATGCATTATGTCGCTTAAATAATATCTAGGGTTTAATCTTAAAGTTGTAAATGAAATAAACTGGGTTGAGAATGTCGTCTCTATAATAAGTGCCTCTAGTATTTATAATGACTCAAATTGAGTAAAAAATAAGTTAGTCGAATTGACGCTTTTATTTTATGACTCGAATTTTATTTGAATTTTTTGAGACGGGTTTATGAAATTCGATTCGAGTCAAAACTGTTGGAAATAATAACTGCAAAACAAGGGCGTTAGCACTGACTGGTAAAAATAAGAACCGGAAAATATTGAACCGTGTCGTGATTGAACTGCTATAGGCGGATTGCCCCCTAGGTTAGCACGGTCTCTTTGAAGTATGTACACCCAAACTTCAAAGTGGAAACAGTGGTATTGCTTTTCTCGATCAAAAAAACTCAGAGGAAATTTGAGTGTTTATAAGAAAGCGTTGTAGACGAGTGTGTAAAATGAGCTGAGGGAGGCTCATATTTATAGTTGAAAAACTGGGGTTAAAACCGTAAAATCACGTTTAGGATAATGACAGAATTTAAACCCTGTAATTATGCCATTTAAAACACGTTTTAAAAAATGTTGTGAAACAGCTGTAATATCTATTTCTTTGGTTGTTGAATCTGGACGTGAAACAGTCCAGGTTCAATACGTTTTGCACACTAAAAATATGTTTAATGGATAGCTGTAAATATAGCACAAAAAACGTTCTTAATTATCTGTCAAAAACGTTTCAGATAATTGGGTAATTTATCCATTTAAAAATTCATATAATTATTCCCTTAATTACTGTATTAACATTCAGAATTTCAAGCCATTCGAACTCATTATAAATACAATAGTCTCAAAGAAAATAATTTTTCCAGTGTTCAGAAATTTTGCAAAAGAATTCTTCTGAATTTTCTATAAAAAGATAGAACGCGCGCAGACGTGTCTTCGACACGTGTTAACACGAACACAAATCGAACCGAGCCGGCCAGACTGCGGCGGCGGCGTGCGCGTACGAGGGCCTTGTCTATTACTCTTCAACAAGGAATGCTATAAAAGCCTCTATATAAACCCAACTCAAGGTACTTTCTCGCCCAATGTGGGATACTATACTTGAGCATTTTTCCAACAATCCCCCACAAATGCGAAAGAACCTTTCGGAAAAAAATAGTGTTATAAAATATTTGAGTTTTAAAAACATGAGAAGAGCAATAGCGAGATTAGTTGCTTAAGCACTAGTGAACGTATCTGGAACTAGTACATAGTGAAATGAGTAATTCTTCTCTTAGATAAGTGAACGAATTTGGAACTTTCTAAGATAGGGGTGAACTCATAGCACACAACTAACCCCTTCATCTACCGAAATCCTCGATGTGTCAGAAAATATACAAATGTATAAAAATACAGATGTAAACAAGTGTAGCCATCTGACCTCAGGATTCTAGTAAGTGTACTAGAAAAATAGCTCAATGTTTTCCATTGAAGGTGGCTAATCCTTCTCGCTTACGTAGGTTATTTCATCAGGTTTATCTACACATAAACTACTCAAAAGAGCTATGAAATAATTAAGAGCTTTTGCAACAGCTCATCCTCATAATAAATATGGTGAATTTCTTCAAGTTCATATGTAAAATGAACCACCGAAACTCTAAGATAAGAATTCATTAAGAATAAAAACTCAACCTTTTTAATCGGTAAATTCAATAAGTTCTTCTCAATAGAACAACCCAAACTCTTGGGATTGAATTCATTAAGAGTTGAAAACTCATCCTTTCTAGCTGCAAGTTCATTTAGTCCTTCACGATAGGACTACCCACTCAACACTGGCTATGAACTTATTAAGAGTAATAAAACTCAATCTGGGCATGTACATTATTCATCATAGGGATAGGTAGAAATAAATGTACACTATGAGTACTCTCCATGGTTTCGTTTGACCACATTGAACTTAAATAATTAAGTTGGGTATCCACCATGAATTCCTCAACCAATGTGCTTTAGACCCATCCTCCTCGACGAATCTAGAACCAATTTCTGACTTAACCCTTTGGTAAGTGGATCAGCTAGGTTCCTTTCCGACTTCACATACTCTAAAAAGAGTACTTCGTTTCTTATTAAGTGTCTCACTGATTCATGTCTTATGTGAATGTGTCTCTTCTTACCATTGTAAGCTTGGCTCTTCGCCACACATATCGCTGCTTGTGAATCACACAACAAGGACACAGGAGGAGTCAATTTTCCCTACAAAGGAATTTCTACTAACAGATTTCTAAGCCATTCAGCTTATTGCCCAGCTAAGTCAAGAGCAATGAACCCTGACTCCATGGTAGAGCGTGCGATACAAGTCTGCTTATCAGACTTCCATGAAATCGCTGCACCACCTAAGGTTAAGACATACCCACTCGTAGAGCTTACTTTATCATTATCGGTAACCCAATTGGCGTCACAATATCCTTCTAAAATAGAAGAAAAGCCAACAAACTCGAGTTTCCAATCAATAGTACCCTTAAGATACTTAAGTAAGCGCTTGAGTGCAATCAGTGTTCACCACTAGGATTATGAGTATATCTACTTAACCTACTCATAGCATAGACAATATCAGGCCGAGTATAGTTCATTAAGAACATAAGGCTTCCAATAATTCTAGCATACTCTTCCTGGGAAACACTACTTCCTTTATTCTTAAAGAGATGTTTACTAGAGTCATAAGGAGTTCGAACAAGGCTGACATCAAAACTGTCAAATTTCTTTAACACCTTCTCAATATAGTGTGTTTGATTTCAAGAAAAACCCTTATCAGTTTTGGTAACTTTTACTCCTAAGATTACATCAACCTCTCCCAAATCAGTCATCTCAAATTTAGTAGACAAGAAATTTTTTATTTTGTTAATGGATTCAATGTTAGTACTGAAAATCAACATGTCATCCACATATAAGCTTATGATGACACAATCAGTACCAAACATTTTCGAATACATGCATGCATCCACTCCATTAACAATAAAACCAAAACTCAAAATGGCTTTATGAAATTTCTCATACCACTGCTTAGGAGCTTGTTTAAGGCCATAGAAAGACTTTTTAAGTCTACATACTTTGCATTCCATACCAGGTGTCTCAAAACCTAGTGGTTGTTCCATATAGATCTCCTCGTCTAGATCTTCATTCAAAAATGCAGTCTTTACATCCATTTGATGTACATGCAACTTATGAATGGATGCGATCGCAAACAAGGCAGGGATCATAGAGATTTTAGTCACAGAAGAGTACGTATCAAAGAAGTCAATACCAAACTTCTAAGTGAACCCTTTGACAACTAGTCTTGCCTTATACTTATGGATTGACCATCTGGTCTTAGTTTTTTTCTAAAGGCCCATTTACTACTGATAGGTTTAGATCCTCTAGGCAAGTCAACCAACTCTCAAGTGTGATTAGACTTAATTGATTCTAGTTCATCATTAATGGCACTTTTCCAAAAAAAATAGCATCAATCGAACTTATAGCTTCATTATATGTTTTAGGATCCTCATCTAAAAGGAAAGATTGAGCTATAGGTTCATTTATAGAGTCTAGATCACTTACTTATGTAATAAAGGAAGTTATGAAATCTGGTCCAAAGGTAGTAGCTGCCTTTTGCCTTTTACTTCTTCTAGGCTCTAATTCAAACTCTAGAGTCTCCTTGCCAAGACTACTAGAAGAAGCAGGAACATGACTTTCTCGTTGTGTCTCATCATTTAATCTAGGTTTTTTAAGAGGAAATGAGTCCTTAAAAAATATCGCATCCCTAGATTCACAAATTGAGAAGTCACTTAAAGACATAAACCTGTATGTGGCACTATTCGTAGCATACCCTATAAACATTACGTCAACGGTTTTAGGATCGATAGCGGTCTTCTTAAAGTTAGGCAAACCAACTTTTTCTAGACACCTCCACACTTTCAGGTATTACAAATTTGGTGCATAACCTTTCCACAATTCGTATGAGGTACAATCAAATTTCTTATGAGGCACTTAGTTCAATATATGATTGGCCGAGAGAATGACTTCCTCCCACATATTATCAGATAACCCAGAACTTATTAACAAAGAGTTCGTCATTTCTTTTAAAGTTCTGTTTTTCCTCTCGGTAATGCCATTCTATTGAGGAAAATAAGAAGCAGAGGTCTCATGTATTATGCCATTCTTCTCACACACTTCTTTGAGAAAATTAGATCCATATTCACCACCCCTATCGGATCTAACACGTTTTATTCTCCTATCAAGCTGATTCTCAACTTCTGCCTTATAAATAAGGAAGAAGTTTTCAGCTTCATCTTTAGTTCTAAGGAGATAAACCTTTGTATATCTAGAGAAATCATCTACAAAGGTGATGTAGTATTCTTTTCCTCCCTTACTTTCACAGTTTCTAAAGTCTGCTAGATCAGTATGTATAAGTTGTAAAAGTTCAGATCTACGATTAGAGACTGTTGTAAAAGTAGGTTTGGTATACTTAGCTTCTACACAAATTTTACATTTGTTAAAGCTTTTATCTTCTAGATTAGGTATTAACTTCATTTTTTATGAGTTTTTTAAGTGATTGTAAGTTCACATGACCTAATCTAGCATGCTACATATCAAGAGTCTCAACAGTATAAGCAGAAGTAGTGGCTTCATTATTCTCATTAAACTGGGTTTCGATTACAAATAAACTATTTTGTAAAAAACCTTTCCCTACATAATCTCCATTTCGGGAAAGATTAGTTTATCTGCCTCGAAAACTAGTTTAACGCACGCCTTATTCAATAATCCACCACTAATCAAATTTCTTCTCAAGGCGGGTACATACAAGACATTGCTTAAAGCTAAAGTTTTACCCGAGGTTAGTCTGAGCAAAACTTTCCCTTTGCCAAGCACGTCTGAGCTGTTGGAGTTCCCCATGTAAACTTGCTCTCCTTTGTCTATAGCTTCGAACTCAGGGAACAGCTCCCTTTTGGCGCAGAAATGTCTTGAAGCGCCAGTGTCCACGATCCATTCGGTGTTGTTTTCCACCAGATTGACTTCTGAAACCACCGCTGCAATGACATCACTAGCATTCTTTGTAACGTTGAGTTGTGGTTGATTTTGACGATCAGACCGCTGTTGACATTGGTAGGCTTTATGACCAGGGTGCCCACATACGTAGCAATTGACCACTTTGACTTGGGCCTTGTCCTTTCCTGGCATCTTGAAGTTGGTAGTCTTATTGGGTTTGGTTTTCTTTTTCTGGTTTGCCCTTTTGCAGGTTTGAATTTAGAACATGAGGCACCACCAGACTCAACCAGGTTAGCTTTTAAAGAAAATTGACTAGAGTTAGAAACCTTATCTTTTAGACGGTTTTCCTTCTTTATCTTCATATGAGCCATCAAATCCATGATCGTCATATCTCTCTTTTTGTGTTTAAGAGAATTGCAGTAGTCAGACTAGGATTTGGGCAACTTCTTGATCAGGATGTTGGCTTACAACACTTCGCACATTTTTATTCTTTCAGAAAGAATGTCAGACACCAGCTTCTTATAGTCGTGTACTTGCTCCATGATCGGCTTTTCATTCGTTATCTAGAATTTTAGCCATTCGCCGACCACATATTTTTTAATTCCAGCATTGCCGGCTCTGTACTTTGTTTCGAGAGTATTCCAAATCAACTTGGAACTCTTTTCTTTGGGAAACATATCAAACTGTTTGTTTGACATGTGACTCGGCGAGTGTCCTCGCACCGTCTTGTTGTCTTTCTGGAATTTGTCATTGGACACTTGGACAACAGCGAGGTCATCATTGGTAATGATTGCGTCTACATCATCAGATATTGGATGTGATGGTTCTGGATTGATCAGCGCGTAATCCAGGTCAAATTGTTCAAATAATATCATGATTCTCTGGGACCATCTCCAGTAGTTAAACCCATCCAGTGCATCGAGCTTAGAGAGGTTAGGAACAAGCTTCCTGGATTGGTTCGTCATTTTGCAGTATATAATATGTTTCTAAATTGTTGGAAATAATAACTGCAAAACAAGGGAGTTAGCACTAAATGGTAAAAATAAGAACCGAAAAAGATTGAACCGTACCATGGTTGAACCACTGCCTTAGAAACAGATTCGCCCTAACTGGTGTAGTTGCTGATACAGGCGGATTGTCCCCCAAGGTTAACACGGTCTCTTTGAAGTATGTACATCCAAACTTCAAAGTGGAAAATGTGGTATTGCTCTTCTCGATCAAAAAAAACTCAGAGGAAATTTGAGTGTTTGTAAGAAAGCGTTGCAGATGAGTGTGTAAAATGAGCTGGGAGGGGCTCATATTTATAGTTGAAAAACTGGGGTTAAAACCGTAAAATCACGTTTAGAATGATGACGGAATTTAAACCCTGTAATTATGTCATTTAAAACACGTTTTAAAAAATACTGTGAAACAGCTGTAATATCTGTTGCTTTGGTCGATGAATTTGGACGTGAAACAGTCCAGGTTCAACACATTTTGCACACTGAAAATATGTTTAACGGATAACTGTAAATACAGCACAAAAACGTGCTTAATTATCTATCAAAACGTTTCAGATAATTGGGTAATTTATCCGTTTAAAAATTCATATAATTATTCTCTTAATTACTGTATTAACGTTCAGAATTTCAAGCCATTCGAACTCATTATAAATATAGTAGTCTCAAAGAAAATAATTTTTCCAGTGTTCAGAAATTTTGCAAAAGAACTCTTTCGAATTTTCTATAAAAAGATAGAACTCGCGCGGACGTGTCTTCGACATGTGTTAACACCACGAACACAAACATGAACCGAACCGAGCTGAGTCAGCCGGACGGCGGCGGCGCGAGCGTGCGGGGGCCTTGTCTACTACTCTTCAACAAGGAAGGCTATAAAGGCCTCTATATAAACCCAACTCAAGGTACTTTCCCACACAATGTGGGATACTAGACTTAAGCATTTTCCTAACAAAAACGATTTGAGTTGTTTGAGTTTTTCTTCAAATTTAATTGTAAATATTTATAATGTTATAATACAATATTCTATTTAAATTTTAAAATGGTCCATTTCTCTTGAATTGATTTCCAATATTCCTTTTGAACTTTAAAAGTGGATTCGAACTACCATATTGACAATTATATGTCCCTCGCCAATATATCAGTTTTAGGTTTTGAATTGGTTTAATTATTCTTGTTATTAACCTTTTTTTCTCAGTACCATTCCTACCGTTTTAGTCTCTTTCCTTTTTGTTTTTTTAGTCGGTGTTCGGCAGCCAATCTTAGTATTGGTTGTCAACCACCGGGTCCATTATTTTCTTGTTTTTTCATATTTTTAATAAGGATGTCTGCCTCTGTGTCACACTTTTTCATCTACCATTATGGCACATATTTTTTTTGTTTTTTGTGGTTTTATTTTATCTATCGTTTTGGCATGCTTTTAGCATACTTTAGTGGTCGTTTGGTGCTCGTACAACGATCTTCACGGTGTTAGTTTCTGATTATTATTCTTTCAGTGGTCATAGAAAGATAGATCCCCACTCAATTGATGATTGTTTACCAATGTAATCAGTTATGGTGTTGAGATATTTGATTTTGATATAACTTAAATGAAATATGTTTTTAGACTTAACAAATTTGCAAAAACATATTTCATTTAAGTAAAAAACAGGCCATGTGTACCGATACCGAGAAGAGTTCGTACCGATACGGATGTCCGTGTACTGATACGCCCTTTTGTCCCCAAGCTTAGACAAATTCTAGTAGCCAAAATAAGTATCAATACAGATTAGACCATACCGATAAGGAAGGGCTTGTACCAATATGCATGTATCGTATTCCGATACCTAGTGTAAAAATACCCAATGACTCTTTCTATTTTGAGGCATGTACTGATACCCGAAGCCCATGTACCGATACGCCCTGCACTAGACTGCATTTAATGTTAGAATTAAAGTCATCAATGGCTAGTAACAGTCATGAACCCATTTGAGGGTTTAAAATACCTCTACAAGCAGTCATAGAACAATAAGAAACTAACTACCAACATTCAATGATAGAGAAAGTATTTTAGTGCTCAATTTTGTCATATTTCTTTGTAGAACACACTCGTGAGCTTAATAGTTATATTTGTTCAAGGGTTAGGATTTGGGTGAGTGCTTAAATTGTAAACACATTTGCCTAGAGAGGTTTTCCTTGTTTGCCAATTTGTTTTCTCTTTGTAAGAGAGTGTTTTCAAGACTTTAGGGCTATAAGTCTTGGTTGCAAGGGTTATCTCCTTGAACCAAAAAAAGACAAACTAGTGAATTTGTAGAAAATTCTTAGTGTGGATAGCTAAGGTAGTAGAGGTAGACTTGGTTTAAAAGTCGAACCACTATAAATCCTTGTGTCCCAATTTTTATTGCTTAGCTTTTCATCAACCAAAGCAAAAACCCAATTCACTCCCTCTTGGCTATTTTGGTTGATCGTTCGAGCTCCCACAGTTAGTATCAGAGCTTGTCTCTATGCCAGATTAACATCCTAGAGTCGATCCTTGAAGTACCCAACCTTTCTACACCAATCGGAGATCATGGCGTAATCTATCAACAAGCTTCCTTACTTTAATGGTGTCAACTACTCCTATTGGAAGAATAGGATATTGTTTTTCATCAAAGACAATGACCATCATCTTTGGGATGTAGCTCTTGATGGACCATTCATTCAACAAAGAAGCAAGGCGAAATGAAATACGGAAGATCAAAAGAAGATGCAACTCAACGAATAAAGCTATGCACACCTTGTTTTGTGCTCTTGGACCCGATGAGTTTGCAAAGACATTTTTTTACTTGAGTGCCAAGTACGCACGGAAAAACAACACATCCGCACGCTAAGTTAACAAAGCTCGGTGGTACATGTCTACTCTACAATAATTCATGATGATCATAGAAGTAAGCATGCAAGGATAAGCATAGAGTATAAGGCATGAAAGTGAAGGAATTGACAAGCATTAACATAGTGGTAGTCAAACTTGGAACCACCTCAAGCTCAGGTCCTTTCACTAGCTACATACTCGAAAATACATAGACATTGGGTAGTAGCAAGGGTCATCTACTTGAAAAAACATAGCCATTGAGTAGTAGACAACACATACTCGGAAACACAGAGCCATTAAGTAGCAAAAATCTCGTATTCGAAAACACATAGCCATCGAATAATGAATATTTAGCACTCGAAAACACATAGCCATCGAGTGTTACCTTTGGGTATCCAGATCCATCAACCAAGTGCCCACATGGTAAACATCAATGCTGCATAACCATATTATCCTATGGTTGTTATCAACATACAAGTCACACAAGACTTTTACCAAGTTTTTAAGTTTTATGCTCGAGCAGAAGGAGATTTCTTAGTTTTTTAGTTTTACAACTAATTTTGGGCCATTAGTGATCTACTGGATTGAACGATATAGTTTTTCAGCCTTTCGGGTGAAAATCAACATTTTTGGGCAGATTGCCTAGTGGGTACCAATACCCACTCGAGGGTATCGATACGCCTCTCTGGGTACCGATACCCACATTATGCGTATTGATGTCAGGCTCATACACAGAAGAGGTTTACCAACATCTTATACCGATACACGGAGGCCGTGTACCAATACCCCAACGGTACCGATATGCCCCCAAGCGTACCAATACTCGTTTTAGCTACTGGAATTTGGGTAAGACAGGGGTATCAATATGGCCTATGCATGTACCGATACGCCCTTTAATTTTTGCTTGAGTTAGCCACTCAAAACAAGGGATATCGATACCGGTTGACCTCGTATCTGTACACGAGCCCAAAATTTAAATTTTAGAGCTCGTCAATCATTCCCAACACCCACAAACCTTCATGGTAAGACCCCAAAATGAACCTACAATTCATGGATGGTAGTTCAATAGGTTTTCTAACATTTAAACACCAAATTCAGATTTTACCATTAACAACATATCCAAGCTCTTATCACCCAAAAGCTCAAACAATGCAAGACAATCATATTTATGAAAAGCATGAAGCATATTGAAGTCAGAGATGTACAAACCTTGCTAAAAATCCCAGAAACTACTTGCCAACAAGCTTACCTTTTCTTCTTCTTCTTCTTCTTGGTGCGGGATGGTTCTTCAAATTCTTTAACTAATCAACAAGTGTAAAAATGGATTTGTCACACTATCAAAAGATTAGATATATTTTTTAGACAAATTTGAAATATGAAATCCGTCCTAAAACAACCACCCCTCAAAAACCCATTTTTCTCTACCCACCACCATTTCCATAGATTTTTACCTCAAAATGTAGATCATAAGGAGGAGATTGACATATCTCAACCATAATTTTTGGGTAGGAAAATGAGGGATGAAGTTTGAATCTTTACCTTGAATCTTCCATGGTGAACTTTGCAAGAGATATATTTTTGGGTTGAAGAAGATAAGTAAATGGGGATGATGTAATAGTCAGCCTTTTCTAAAGAAGACCAGGAAATGTGCTACCATTTATTGGGAAATTCACACCCCAAGTCCTTCATCTTCCACACTAAGCCAAATAAGGTTTATTTCAAGCCCAATTACCCAAAAACCAAGGTCCAATCGATTATTACCCACCTCCAACCTAGGGCTTATGGCCTGGGTTAACACTAACACGTTGACTCAAAAAATCTAGGTCGTTACAAGGATAGTGAAGAAGAAGAAGAGATGTCAAGCTCTTCAAGAAGTTCACCCGATTCATGAAGCAAGAAAGGGAAGAATCTAGACATAAATCAGGAATGAATATGAGAGATCACATCATATGCTTCGAGTGCAAGAAGTCAGTGCACACCAAGTATGATTGCCCTCGACTAAAAAAAGGATCAAGCCATAAGAAGAAGACATTTATAGCTACATAGAGTGATGAAAATGACTCCACCGATGATGATGTAGTCAACCTTTATCTTATGGCCATCGAAGAAGATTCAAGGGTAACTTCTAATTCATCACCATTAATTTTATATACTTTTGATAAATTACAAGACGTATATAATGAATTAGCTTTAGAGTTTAAAAATCGCATTTTGAAAAACAAGAAAATGGTTTCAAATTTAAAAGTTCAAAATTTTGATTTCTAAAACCAAAGATGAACTTGAAGCAAAGCTCCAGGACTTTGAGCAAAAGAATTTTCATTTACAAAAATTGTTTCAAAAAGTTCATGAAGATCATCAAAAAGAGTTGGATGATCTTAGAAAAGAAAAGGAATTGATTTTCAAAATTTTTGAAAATAAAAATAGAGATTGCTCTAAAACCAATTTTGTAAAATTAAATTTTTATGTTAGACAATCTAGTTCCCCTAGATTTTTAAAAGGCAATATGATTAAGAATATTTGAGTCCCACAATGACTCATTCTTCAAACAAAAAGGATGGAATTGGAAAATAGATTCCAAAGGGGACAAAGATTTTTGGGAATAATGTCATTGGATCCAAAGCAATTTGGATACCAAAAATTACTTGATTGTCTAATTGTAGGTGTGCTTGAGCATTAATGAGAAAAGACAAATTTTGGAAGCTCTTGACACACAAGGGAGGACACCTGAAGAAGGAGACGCTTAGCATCGTACCTTGGTTCAAGTGGTAAATTTAAAGTTCATGCAATTGCTTGATCATGTCTTTAATTTTTTATTTTGATTGTTTTAAGCATGTTTTGTATAACTCCATGTTGTGTATGACTGCATATAGTAAGGGAGAGTCTCAAATACATGAGTTACATGTTTTTGTCCCTTTATGCTCATAATTATGTTTTTGGCCTTAAACTTGTATTGTTTGGTTGTATTTGGTGAAATTCATGTTTTCTATATTTTAAATTATGTTTATTGAGAACCATGTGTAGCAATATGTGCAAAAAGTATACATAAGATCTCCTAAAGCCTTTGTATGAACTTAAGATTAATTTGTAAGACTTTTTGGGTTATTTCTATTATATTTTTCACCAGTTTTGTGCATTCGGTACCAGTACAACCTATACCGCACTGATACGACCTTCAACCAGTACCGATACGTTCGATACCATACCGGTATACACAACCAAAAAGGGACAGTTTTGTCTTATTTTTACCATGCTTTGTGTGTCTATTGATATATCTTGATAAATAACATATTTAATTGAATTTCTTCATTTATTTGATTTATTTATTTGAAATTCAATTTATTTCTCTTGAATCATAGGACTAACAATTTTATTGATGCTTGATTAAGGGGGAAGCCATTTTTAAAAATTCTTTTATGTAAATTTTTTAGGTCTTATTCTCCATTATTATTTACACCAACGATTGGTATTTTCTATCAATTGGTACTAAATTTCCAATAATTGGTATCAACCTTTCAAGAATTAGTGTTTTGAACTTAAATTTGATTTCAAACTTAGTTTTGAAATTATTTTTGATATAACAAAAAAGGGGAAGATAGGTTAGAAAAATTAAATTTCAAAAAGAAAAAGATGGAGCTTTAAATATTTTCTATAAATATTCTTTTTTTCTAAAATTATTTTTTAAGGGGGAGAAATTTCAAAAGTAATTTTTCAAGTGGTTTCATTATATCAAAAAAGGGATATTGTTGAGATATTTGATTTTGATATAACAGAAATGCAAAGTGTTTTTCGACTTAAACAAATTTGTAAAATTATTTCAAAAGTCCATTAACTTAAAAAATATGGTTGAAAGATTTTCAAAGAGTTTTTAACTTGTTAAAATGCTTTCAAAATGACCTAAAAGTCAAAAACAAACCATGTGTACCAATACACATGTTAGTGTACTGATACCCAGAAGAGCCCATATCGGTACAGTTGCCCGTGTACCGATACACCATTTTGCCCCAATTTATGACAAATTCCAGTAGCCAAAATGAGTATCGATACAGCTTAGATCGTACCGATACGAAAGGGTCTATACCGATATCCAATGTAAAAATGTCCAATGGCTCTTTCTATTTTAAGGCAGATACCGATACCAGAAGCCCGTGTATCGATACGCCCTGCGCCAGACTACATTTAATGCTAGAATTAAAGTCCCAAATGGCTCTAATCAACCCCCAAAGGCTAGTAACGATCATGAAGCCAATAGAGGGTTTAAAAGACCTCTTCAAGCAGCGATAGAACAATAAGAAACCAACTACCAACATTCAATGATAGAAAAAGTGTTTTAGTGCTCAATTTTGTCATATTTCTTTGTAGAACACACTTGTGAGTTTAATTGTTATATTTGCTCAAGTGTTAGATTTGGGTGAATGCTTAAAATGCAAACACATTGCCTAGAGAGGTTTTCCTTGTTTGCCAATTTGTTTTCTCTTTGTAAGAGAGTGTTTTCAAGACTTTGGGGTATAAGTCTTGGTTGTAAGGGTTATTTCCATGAACCTGGAAAAAGAAAAGACAAATTAGTGAATTTGTAGAAAATCCTTAGTGTAGAAAGCTAAGGTAGTGGAGGTAGACTTGGTTTAGAAGTCGAACCACTATAAATCATTGTGTCGATATTTTTATTACTTAGCTTTTCATCCACCGAAGAAAAAAATCCAATTCACCCCTCTTGGCATATTCGGTTGATCGTTCGAGCCTTCCAACAATTGGTATCAGAGCTTTAAATATTTTCTAAAAAGAAATTGGAGAGCTTTAAATATTTTCTAAAACTAATTTTATTTGATAGGTTTGAAAAATTAAATTTCAAAAAATGCGCTTTAAATATTTTCTAAAATTATTCTCGTTTTTTAAAATTATTTTTGAAAGGTACATAAATTTCAAAAACAATATTTAAGTAGTTTTGTTATATCAAAAAGGGTATAAATTGGCATTTAAAATGAGTACCTTTATCATGAATGATGGCTCTGAGGCACCGAATCTAGTAAATATGTGTTTGTATAGGAACTTGGCAACAGCCTTGGCATCATTTGATGAGAGAGAAACAACTTCAATCCACTTTGAGACGTATTTTGCTACTACAAGTATGTATAAATTGCCAAATGATGGGGAAAATGACTGATAAAGTCTATCCCCACACATCAAATAGCTCTACAGGCATGATATTTTGAAGAGGCAATTGATGTCTGCTGGAAATTTTTCCAATATGCTGGCATCTGTCGCATGCCTTAGAAAAATAATGGGCGTATTTGAACAGTGTAGGCTAGAAAAATCCTGACTGCAGCACCTTGGCCGCAGTCTTCATTCCATCAAAGTGGCCTCCATATGGTGTTGTATGGCAGAGTTGAATAATTTTTTGTTCTTCATCCTTTGGCACACATCGACAAATGACTTGGTCGGCACAATATTTGAACAAGAATGGCTCATCCCAATAATATTTTCGTATGTCTCTCAAAAATCTCTTCTTGGCATTATTTTCCAAGTCTGGTGGCAAAATCCTGTTAACCAGGTAGTTGACTATGTAGCATACCATGGCATGGTACTAATTGTAAACAAGTATTCATCAGGAAATTCATCTCCAATGGCAGCTGCATTGCCATCCTCATGGTGGTGCTTTAATCGAGCCAAATGATCAGGTAACAAGTTTTCACTCATTTTCTTATCTCATATCTCGAGGTTGAATTCTTGTAACAAAAGTGTGCATCGGATAAGTATGGGCTTGGCATCTTTCTTTACCAAGAGATACTTGAGTGTTGAATGGTCTGTGTAAACCACAACTTTACTACCCACCAGGTAAGATCTGAATTTGTCAAATGCAAAGACAACTGCAAAGAACTCCTTCTATGTTGTTGTGTAATTAAGTTGGGCCTCATTCAATGTTTGGCTGGCCTAATATATGCTATGGAAAATTTTACCACACCTCTGTCCTAACACAGCTCCAACGACATATTCGTTGGTATCACACATAAGCTCGAATGGCTCATTCAAATATGGTGCCATGAATATGGGGGCATTAATTAACCTGACTTTCAATTCATGAAAAACTTTCAAACAAGAATCTTCAAACGCAAATGGGGTATTCTATTTCAAAAGTAAGCATAAAGGTTTCGAAATTTTTGAGAAATCTTTAATAAAATAATGATAAAACCTTTATGTCCCAAGAAACTTCTAATACCTTTGACACTTGTGGGTGGTGGCAATTGTTTGATTACCTATACCTTTGCTTTGTCAACCTCTAGTCTATTCTTAGTCACTTTATGTTTGAGAACTATGCCCTCCTTCACCATAAAGTGGCATTTCTCTCAGTTCAAGACTAGGTTGGTTTCAATGCATCTCTAGAGAACAAGTTCCAAACTCTGAAGACATTCCTCGAATGTTTTTCCAAACACCAAGAAATCATCTATGAAGATTTCTAATTTATTCTCAATCATGTCCAAGAAAATCGACTTCATACATTGCTGAAATGTTGTTGGGGCGTTACACAATCTAAATAGCATTCTTCTAAAAGAGAATGTCTCATATGAACAAGTGAACATACTTTTCTCCTAATCTTCTAGCACGATGGCAATCTGATTATAGCCTAAGCAGCCATTTAAGAAGCAATAAAACGCCTTCCCTGCCAATCTATCCAACATCTGATCGATGAAGGGCAGTGGAAAGTGATCATTCTGAGTGGCATTATTTAGATACTTGTAGTCCACACACACTCTTCATCCTGTCATGGTCCTCAAAAGGATCAGTTCATTTTTGTTGTTCTGGACCACAGTCATTCTTTCTTTCTTTGGCACGCACTATACCGGGATGACCTACGAGATGTCAAAAATATGACAAATTATCCTAACATCCAACCATTTTATGACTTCTTTCTTGACTACCTCCTTCATGTTGGGATTCAATCTCCTTTGGGTCTCAATGGTTTTGCCATGGTAATCCTTCATAATGATTTTATGTATACAAATTGGGCTTATACCTCGGATATCAGCCAAGGTTCACTCCAAGGCTTGCCTGTGATTGCCTAGTATCTCCATCAATCTTTCCTCCTAGTTATCAGTCAAATCAGTGGCAATGATCACTAGCAAAGTTGAGTCATCACCCAAATAAGCTTATTTGAGGTGCCTTGGCAAATGTTTCAGTTCCAATTCTAGTGGCTCCTCAATGGATGGTTTGGGTGTCTTGATTTTTTTACTAGCCAACTTAAGTGGCTCAGGTCTCCCGAAATAACTCATAACCTCATTCAGCATGGTTGGTCCTTCAGACTCTTAACTCGTCGTATCCTCGTCATCCTGCTCCATGGCATCATCGTCTATATCTTGGCAAAACTTTGCTATCTCTCTACATTAAAAATCAATTCCATCATCTCAGCAACTTGGCATTCCTCAGGTTCATCTGTACACTTAAGAGCTTGAAATACGTTAAACGTAACCTATTGGTCATTCATACGCATAGTAAGCTCCCCTTTTTGAACATCAATTAAAGTTCTACCCGTGGCAAGAAATGGTCTTTCCAAAATTATTGAGATATTAACATCAGCTTCATATTTTAAAATAATAAAATTAGCTCAGAATATAAATTGATCTACATTTACCAACACATCATCAGTCTTACCCTTGGGATGTACATAAGATCGATCTTTCAGCTGGAGTGTTACTGTGGTAGGTCTTGCTTCAATACCAAGTTTTTAAAAACTGACATGACCAAAATGGCATCGTTTCAATGTGGATATTCATGTCCAAAACTACAACGTTTTAGGCATTGAACTTTAAGGGTGTATTGATTTTGCCACTTAACTTTAAAACGATTCTATTTTTGCCATTAAACATTCCTGTCATAGCTTGCAGCCAATCGTCGAACGTCATCAGTCATCATTCGTTGCAAGACTAATACCAAAACGTTCACATTTTGCCCCATCTTTCTTTTTCTCAAATTGATTTTCCATGAATTTCACTCAAAATCAACGTAATTTCATCAAAAGGTCATTCGTGATAGTACTCTGGTCTCTTCCGAAAGTCGTCCGATGAAGCTAATTTTGAGGTATATTCTTCGTTTTCTCAAAAGAATGCTTCTCATGTCGGATTTTTGAACAAACACCCTAAACCCCTCAAATCTAGAAAGTCCAAACCCTCATAATGGTGATTTTTTTGTTTAATTTCATCATTTTTGAGTGGGTTTCGTGGAAAACCAATCAGAGGAGAAGAGGAGTGAAATACGAACGTTTTGATACTGATCTTGTCACGAATGATGATAGGTGACAGTCAGTAGTGGCAGCTAAAATGTTCATAGGAAAAAATATAATCGTTTTAAAGTTTAGTGGCAAAATCGATACACCCCTAAAGTTCAATGTCTAAAACGATGTCGTTTTGGGCATCAATAGCTACACCAAAATAATGTTATTTTGTCCATGTCATCACATTATTATCGAATTAACAGTCTAATAGTATAATTGAAACCAAAACTAAATTTTAATATTATAGTTGAACAATTTAAAATTCTAGTGATGTAAACACTACATCGTTATCGTTCAATGATATATATGGTGTAGTTTAGCCTAAATTATACACTGCCCTGGATAATATAGTATATTGTTTGGGTTTTCTAATTGACACGTGCTTCATGTTTTCGATTTGATTGAGTCTGTACTACATAGGTGAGTCTAACGTGCGACATATCTATGGTGCGATTAAAAAATGATAAGTTTCAAAAAAAATTCCTTAAACTGAAAATGTTAATCTTTTTAATGATATTTTTGGTTTTGAGTTTTTCTGCAAGTATCGATACTTATTTTGTAAGTTTTGATACTTAGTTTCTTTTGATACATTTCAAAAATATTATAAAAAATCTAATATTTTCAGTTCAAGAACAAATTTTAAAACTTACATTCTTTTAACCACAGGCTAAATATATCGCACCTCATACCTACCCGCACTACATGGTTACTTTGCAGCTCAAACTTTTGGCTTTTGACTAATAACGGGCCCGAAGGGATTTGGTCTTAAAATTTTGGAAAATTAATTTGTAGTGTTTAGAAATTTAAGGGTTAAAAGTAGGGTTTAAATTTGATACACAGGCTTTTACACAGGCCTGCCTATTTTTACTATAAATCAAAATTAACCCTAAACCTCATACCTTAAACCCTAAATTCTAAATACTAACATTAAATTATAAACCCTATAACCTAAACCCCTAAACTCTAAACACTAAATTAAACCCTTAACCCCTAAACTCTAAATTTACACAAGCCTGCCTATTTTTACTATAAATCAAAATTGAATATCGATAGTTATAAAACTTCAATATATTATCTAGAATATTCAATATAATTATAGTAAAAGTTTATAAATTTTGACTTCCAAAAAATCAATAAGAGATAATCTTCGTAGGACATAGAGAGTAATTATTTATCATTTATAAATTTTATTTATATTTTACTTTTACTAAATTAAAAGAATCAGACATTAATTATAATCTTTTAATATGTATCACTTTAGACCTTAGTTTGCATTAAGTGACGATACTTAACATTTTTTTATCAATTACCAATTAGTTTAGTAATATGAGACATTAAATCTCTTAAGCAAAATCGATAATTTAAATCTTAATGTTGTAAATAAAAAATTGAGTTAAGAGGCCACCTCATATAAACTTTCACAATATTCATTTAAACTAGTCAGTCAATAAATCAAATATCAATGACTATAATTTTTTTAAGCGAACATTATATTAAAAAAAAGGAAACCGGCAAAGGACCCTTCAGGTGCTTGGGGGAACCAAAACCAACCCGTCCCAATATTTGATGGGCCATCCCCAAGCTTTCAAAATTATTTTTTAATAGTTTTAAGATAATTATAAGATAGTATTTATTGAGGCTGTTCATTTTTAGGTGCCTAGTTTTTAGTACCCGAAAAATTAGGTACCCATTTTTTCGGGTATCACATATGTCAACCCGTTTCCCGGCCCACTTTAGCGGGGTACCCGCGGGTACCCAAAAATTTGGGTAACGGTAATACGGTTCATATTTTTTTATTTTTAAATTTAAAAGGCTTAAAAAATATTAAATAATAAACACATAAAAGTTAAAAGTTTATAATACATGATCCAAACACAAAAATTAATGATTTGAAGTTAGTTTTTAGATGAATATTTGGATATATATATATATATATATATATATATATTAAAGTTTATCACCAAAAAGATATTAAAAATATTAATCTCATTTTTTCTTTTGAATCATGTATTAACAAATTAATAAAAATATATTTCAAAATTTTAAAACTTAAATGTAAATATTACAAACATATAAATAATTTAGAGATTTAAATTTAGTTTTAGGTAAAAATTTTAAGGAATCTAAAATAAAAATAAAATTTAAAACTAAAAAATAAATATATTAAAAGTATCGGGTCGAGTACCCAGTTACCAAAAAATCGGCTCAGACCCTGCCCAACTATTCAGAAAAATCCGACCCGGTCGGATAATATTTTTTAGTAAAACACCCGGTTTTTTCTTTTCGGGTAATCAAATAATTAGGCCAGATCAAACAGTTTGGGTTGTTTTAAACATTTTTAGTATTTGTTCATATTTTTTAACTTTTTAATAACATACACACTTTAGAGACAAAATAAAGAGCAGTGCATTCTCAAGGGCTAATCTTTCTTGTTTGTAGGTAAGATATTAACAGAAGGGAGATTGGAAGTCAAATCTCCCTGCTTTGTGCTAATTTATCTTTTCAGATTGTGATTCCAATCCCCTATCCATTACTTTTGTCCAATCAAAACCCCATTTTGTTTATTGGATTAAAAAGATGGGTGTTGAAATTACAGTCAGCAAAGCACCCCCCTCCCCATTTCAGCAATTGCGGCACTCTTTCTCTCTAAATAATACACCCCCAACTCCTCCTATTTGACCATTCCAGACTTTTTATAATTATCGATCTTCCATCTATTTATCAGTCAATTTAAATTGAATATTATAGATATTTAATGTATGAGCTACCTTTATAATTTAATTTGTTCCATTCATAACGTGAAAAATTAAATCTTTAATTTTACTTCATTGATTCAACACTTCATACAACTAATTCTTGCCAAACTTGGTTTTTGCCTCTCTTCTATCATACCCCTCCTGCTAGAGTAGACAAAACTCGACTAAAAAAATTAATTTTTATTTGTCGCTAAAAAATTAATTTGAATCTTAATTTTGTAAGTTCGACTCGAAAAATATTAAATAAATTTTAAATTATGAAATGAGACTTGAATAACTTAGATTTTTTAAAAATTAGTAGATAATTTTTGAATTCGAATCGAATTCTTCAACTATACCTGATATATGTATATCACAAGGGTTTAGTTCTTGGCTATAGCTTCTTAATGGATGCCTAAATGCATTATTCAACACTTCATAATGTGAAAAATTAAATCTCTAATTTTACTTCGTGATTCAACACTTCATACAATTAATTAATTATATTTGTTGATTCAATATTTCATCTCTTTAGACTAACTGATAATAAGTTTATTTTATCTTTCTTGTCAAACTTGGTCTTTGCCTCTCTTCTATCCTACCCCTTTTGTTAGGGGTGAACAAAATTCGACTTAAAAAATTATTTTTTTATTTGTTGCCAAAAAATTAACTTAAATTGTAATTTCGTAAGCTTGACTCGAAAAGTTTAAATAAATTTTAAATTATGAAATGAGACTTGAATAACTCGAATTTTTTAATAATTAGTGGATAATTTTTAAATTCGAGTCGAGTCCCTCAATCATACCTGATATACGTATATCACAAGGGTTTACTTCTTGCTATAGCTTCTTAATTTATGCCTCTATTATTGAACATGAGATACCATCCATCAACACCATTAACTATTTAAGTAATACTTTAAAGTTTACACATCAAATCTTCAAAGTCAACAATTCTTTGCACTTAAAAGTAAAGTTTAGCAATGGGAGAAAAGGTATACTTTTAAATTTCATCCCTTTATTTTAAGAAAATTGAAAAATTAGTACCTTAACTTTAATTAGTAAAAATTCAATTTTTTATATTTTATGAAAACTATGAAGTTAGTCTAATCGAGTAGCACGATTAAACTATTTAGTTAAATTGTTGGCACAAAAATCAATACTTTGACAATTTTTGTGTTTACCAACAACTTAGATTAGTTTTTCAATTATCCTGAAATATTAGGACCAAATTCTAATAAATTAAAGTATGAGACACTTTCTTAATTTTCATAAAATAGAGGATTAGAGGTATAAAACTTAGGCCATGTTTTACCTTACCATTAAGATTGCTTTTGTAACCAAAGATAACATAGAACAAATAGTTTTTTGCTTTTCAATTTGGGCTGAGAAACTCTTTCGAAAGTTAAAATTTCTAGATTTCATGGACAACACTTAATCAACTCTTTTTATATTTTAAAAATTATGTTTAAAATAGATATTTTATTTATTTAAAAGTATTTTTTTATAATAATATAAAATGTTTAATTTTTAAAACAAACAATTTAAAAAATATTAAAATAACTTATTATTAGGTGTGATGGTAAAAGTAGACTATCTACATAGTGGGTGTGCTGGCAATTGCCCATATTTATTGGTTTAATTGTATTTTAGGCCACTAATAACTTTGAATTCATTGCAATTAAGTTCTTGCCCCTCTTAAAATTATCTTGTTTATTATTTTTTATGACCATATCAGTCAAAATTAATAACATTAATCCTTAACCTATTTTTTTAGTTTAATTATTTTTTAAGACCTTTCAATTTTAAAATTAGTGAAATTAAATCTTAACTTTCTAGAATTTTTATAGTTTAATTACTTTTTAAGACCTTATTCGTTTCAAAGTTAATTAACTTACCCTTCATAGTTCCATTCAGACACCATACATGATCTCCTTTGTATTAACCAATAATCGAATTCAATTAAACTTGTAGCCAACGTTTACTCCCTAAATAAACCAATTCCTCTGTAATTTTTACGGGTCCCAAAACAATATATTGTAACACTAATTTTTTTATTAAGTAGAGATATTTACATTACCAAGGTAACTATCAAAATTCGAATTCATACAAAATAAGACAACATAAATATTCTTGATAACCAATCAATTAATGAATCTCTATTGCAACACTATATTATTATTTTTTATTGTATTTCCTGTGATTCATTAAAGAAAACAAAATATATTTAACTAAAATCAAATAAATTTCTCTTTTTAGATTGAACTAACAAAATTTTCCTTCGATTTACAAACTTGGGTTTGATTTTTTAAGAGAAAAGAGAGAGTTTTCCATGAAAATTCCTCAAAAGGGCATAATATGGGTGGTTTTAGTATCATAACTTGGTAAATAAGGCTTGGAATTAACCCCAAAGGTCTTGAGCAAATCGGCAGACATTTGCCTAACCGCCGGCGAACAATTGCTTTGAATCACCAACAAAATCTTGGTCATCCCATTGCCGCTAACCACCGCCGTCTCGTCCCTGAACAAATAACAAACCATCCAGAGAATCGTCACCGCGCGCTGCGTTGCGTTGCTCGACACTTTCAACACTTCTGCACAATCGCCTGTAGCAACACCGAATCACGCCGGATCTCTGCCCTCCCTTCTTTGCAAGACGATAATGTTTCCAGCAGTTTCAGAGATTTCTCGATTATCGAAACGGCGGTCGTGTTTGGTTCCGATAAGAGGATCTTTAATTCCGGTATTGTTCCAGATTGGATCACTTTTGTTTTCACTCTTTTGCGCGTCGCGATTGCAACCAAGCAGGATAAACTCGCTTCGATCAACCTTGGATCCTTGTTTTTATTTAATGATTTTACCAATTCGGCTAATAATCCCTCTTTTTCGGCTACTTTGAGCTTGGATTCTCCGTCCACCGCAAGGGATTCCAGTAACCGAACCGATCGGATTTGCGAATCTGAACTCCCTCGTTGTAAAATAAGATGAATCGTCGACAAGCAATTCGATTCCAACAACGGTTTCTTGTCCAGAATTTTACTTATCATCAAATCCAAAATCTGAACAACTTGTTCGATCGATTCGATCTCCGCTTCCGCATTCCTCGTAAAATCGTAAACGGCGTTCAAGAACCCCTCCATTCTCGCGAGGAATTCGCGGTTCTCCTCTGATTCTCTCGCGAAACAAGCGATCTTAGTTAACGCTGAAATGTTACCGTTATCGAGCTGTTTGGCCAAAGCTTTGACCTGATCCGGAGAAGGAACGACGACGGATTCGGCGCGGAGTTCACGGTGGGCGACCGAGTCAGACCAGATCTGAATGAGGCGCTGTAGATTACGGTTGGGAACGAAATCTTTGGTTTGGAGAACTTGCATGGTGGCGGGACACGTGTTGTTGCCGCTGTCTAGCCAACGCTGGATGCTGGTTCGGTCGTACGTTACGCCCGTGCACAAGCTCACAGGGGATGTCATCACGTCCAACGATATCGGACATCGGAAAAAATTGGGAACCGTGACGTACAAATCGTCTCTGCGCATATTTTCCCCTTATTTGGGAAGCGAGAAAGTGCGGGAAAATGAATATTTCAGTGAGAAAGTGAAAGCGAAAGTGAAAGTGAAAGTGAAAGAGAGGTGGGAGAGAGGTGTGGGGTTTAAAGGAAGCGGAGCATAGTCAAAGGATAGCTGACGTCATCACTTTCTTTTTCTGAGCTGTTGGTCAAAGGACGGTGAGGTTCTGGTGTAGGGTAATCTGTAAGCGCGTGTGGTGTAGATTTTGATGTTGAAATGTATGCCGTCGGATAATATGATGTTGGGATCAACGGTAAAGATTTGACGGAGGGTGGAAAGGGTAAGGACCCACCGGAGGGTTGGGTTGGTCTGTCTTGAATCTTTGATTGCATAATTTGTAGGTTGAGGACACACGTGGATATACGTGAGTAAAACCCACTCGATTCGGAAACTTGATTTTTTTACTCAATTTAATTTGAAATTATAATTTTATAAACTCGATTTGATTTAAAAAATTTTAAATAAAGTTTGAGTTACAAAATGATATTTGAATAACTCGAAATGTTTAGTAATTAGTGGATTAGTTTTTAAGTTAGAGTCGTGTCCCTCAACTCTGCATGATATATGTATATCACATATGAAAAAGGATGCATAAATATAAATGTATATCGTATATGGTTGTAAAAAATTGTTTAAATTACAACCAATTATTATCATAACATTATAAATATTTATAATTAAATTTGACATAAACTCGAACATGACTCGACTGAACTCGAATTTTATATACTTGACTCGAAAATTTTCAAGTAGAAAATAAATATGTTGATGCTTTTACATCTTTTTAAATCGTTGAATGAGCATTAATAATAATTTTTACAAAATAAATTACCATTAATTTAAAAGTATTAATCAAAATAACTTATTTTACTCATAAATTTTTTGCATTTAATGGAGTGTTTGTATTAAAAGAATGAAGTAATCCGTTTTATCTTTATGTAAAGTTCAAACCTCAGCATTTTCTTTATAATATTATTATAACACTGTTTAATAAAAGGGTAAATTACAATGGATGTCACTTAATTATGGGCAAGGTTATATTTGGGTCACTCAATTATTAAAAGTTATATTTAGGCCACTCAATTATAGATAAAGTTACATTTGGGTCACCCAATTATTAAAGGTTACACTTGGGTCACTCAATTATGGGTAAGGTTACATTTGGGTCACCCTTCATATTTTAAAAATATATATCAATTTGTGTATTAAATTAATTAATGATTTCAAATGAAGTAGTATACACGTGATTTGGAAGAAAATAATTGAGTTGATGTATTTTTTTAAATATGAAGGATGGCCAAAATGTAACTTTACCCATAATTGAGTGGCCCAAGTGTAACCTTTAATAATTGGACGACTCAAATGTCACTTTACTCATAATTGAGTGACTCAAATGTAACATTTAATAATTGGGTGACCCAAATATAACCTTACACATAATTGAGTGACTTTCATTATAGTTTACCCAAAAATGAAGTAACTTGAGGTAACTCACTCGTAGCAAAATCCTTTTAACTTTTCAAGTGAATCCATTGGAATAAGGATTTAAAACTTTGCGATTGGGGCAATGCAAATGTAATAGCCTCGACCCGGATATCACCTTTGGGCCTCAAGCCCAAACCATTACCATAAAATTTTGACCTAGTTTAGTCCAATCCACAAATCCATTATAAAAATTCATTTAATTACAACCCAATAAAACATAATAAATATTTGAAAACATGTACAGTGGAGCTCCCTTTTAAAATTACATTATAAACCTTTAACTCGATCGTTTGAAAATCAATTACAAAATACAATAGGCTCCTACGAATACATAGCCCAATGACCTAAATATTGTACTCTGATGAAACGATGTGCTGGAATCCTTCCTTGATGGTGCTCCTCCAAGAATAAGCCAAACCTACTAACCTGCGAACGGAAACAACGATTCCGAATGCTGAGCTAACAAAGCTCAGTGGATACACCACCACTCAACCATGTTTCATATAAATCATAAATAAAGCAATGCAACATGAATGATATCATGGCAAGATAACAATGGCGCTACCATAACCGCCTAAACACATAGCATTATGAATGTATGATTACGTACACAGCTCATACAAGTACCTCATACGACTACCTAGCATCACACAGATAACACCAACAACATTAACTGTGGTTCGCGTCCACAAAGAATCGAAATCCTACACTTGAGTGAGGCCCGCGTCCACATAGCATTGGGATCCTACACTACGAGTAAGGCTCGCGTCCATATAGCATCGGGATCCTATACTCAAGAGGATGAGGCCCACGTCCACATAGCATCGGGATCCTACATCCATGTTCGGGATCTCTCATCAAGCATCTTCGAATAAGGCCAGCGTCCAGATAGCATCGGGATCCAACATTTGGGAAGTCTTCAAGGTGTTGCAACATACTTAGGGTATCCAATCCCAACAACAAGGGATTACTCGACGATCTAGGTATCCCATCAGCACACAGCAAGGACCCTAGTAACCACACAGCTCTAAACCTCGACACAAGGGTCTTACCGCACACACCTCTAATACCTTTACCATAGCCTTATGGTTCTTATCTGTTATTATATCATCCTGTTGAACTATCTATTCATTAGCATGTTTATAAAGTACACATTAGCCACTCTCATTAATTTATTTCATTATACCATAAGACTTAACCTTATAGGCGTCCTTTTTTCACACACAGCAAGGGCCTAGATTACCACACAACATCAACGATCCACCTAGGACCTCTATGGGTTCCATCACATACACTTTACCCAATATTTTCCACGTTATTATCCCATTATTATCATCCGGGGTTAAAATCTTTATTTCTCAGTTTTAATGTTCATTTTACACCTTAACGGACCCCTATGACCCTTTGCCTCAAATTATAGAACCCCTGAACATAAACTCAACTTTCTAGGGCTGAAAACCCAGCGAGTATCGATACTCTAAGGTGAGTATCGGTACTGCCCTCTGGGTATCGATACTCATGAGTATCGATACACTAAACAGGTTCAAAAGAAATAGACTCCAAGCCGTACCGATACGCTATGTGCCGTACCGGTATGCATCATCGGTACTAGGATCGCCCTGTTTCGATCCTTAACCGTACCGATACTCATACCTTGTGTACCGATACGCTAAGTCCTACCCAGGCAATGTAACAGTGGGTACCGATACGCCTCATTGCGTACCGGTACGCCAAAGCACTACTAGAATCCTTATCTTGTAAGGGGTACCGATACACGGGGAGGAGTACCGGTACGCCCCTCACAACTTTTCCCCTAACATACAAAGGAGTACCGGTACACAGCCACCCTGTACTGGTACTCGAGCCCAAATTTCAAAACCTGGAGCTCGAGATTTCACTAATCCCACCCTTAACCTCTATGGTTAAGTCCCAAATCAGTCATACAAGTTATTGTGAAGGTATTAAGTGGGTTTCTACCAATTTTAAGCCTTAGCAACATCAAATCTCCATTTTACCATTAAAGGGTCAACCAAAGCTTACCAAACCATAAACACCAAAACCATGCACAAAGCCTAATTTTATGAGTTGCAGGAAACGATATGAGTTAGTAGTGTACTAACCTCTAATTAGAGCTGAGGGAGAAGCCTTCAAATACTTATTCCTGTTCATCCACACTAACCCCACCAAAACCTCAATCCCCACCATTTTAGCTCATCTTCACCTTGGTGTGTAGATCCTTTGCTGCTCATCAAACTTTCCTCCATCGTCAAAACTTGATCCTCTCTCAAACACTCAAAGATTACACTTTTCACTTCAAACTTGGGTAGGAAGATAGATATGAGAAAAAGGAAGAAGACAAGGGTGACTTCACCCTCCCACTTTTTTTTGCAGAAAATAAAGCCCCCCATCGGCTCACCTTGTCTCTAATTATGCTTTTACCCATTTACCCTTCTTACTTCCTTCCTAGCCCATCAACAACCCAACAACACAAGACCAAAGCTTTCTTTCAAGCCCAACAAGGCTCTTAAGGCCCAATATCTCGGCCCAAACGCGAAGCCCATGCCTCGGGTTAACCCGACTCTCGGAATCTAGAATTCGGGTCGTTACAATTCTCCTCTCCTTAAAGAAAATTTCGTCATCGAAATTTAGATGGATGCAAAAGAGATGTAACCAAAACATACCTAACCACTTCACCATTCAAACATGATCACCTCGATTAGGAAGAGTTTCCCCCCTCAATCTACCTTAAATAGAACCATAACATTAAACCACACGCCCTTCACACTTTTCTCGAGATTTTCCACGACTCTTTTTCAGTAACCAACGACACTTACAACGAACTGCTAAGCATGGTAACACCACCAACATCGAGCCACGTTGTTCAAACACCAACTTAAAGAACTCACCTTCAAGGGATTCTACCTCGGTTAACCAACCCTTCTACCAGCATCCGTCAGCCAAAACTAAGCTTAGACTTTATCTACATCTAAAACACTACACCACATCCACAAAACATTGTTAGGAATACATCACGCCTAACAACCATATCCTGGTCAAAACACTAAAGGACAAGCAAAGCCCTAACAACTGGTTATTAACATCCATCTACCTTGCACTAACAGCTCCTTTCTCCAGACTTGACCCACCAAGTCGGAACTTAAAACTTCGCTTTATCCAAACTTGCTTTCAACATGATCGAAACTACTTACGATTCAACTAATTGGTTCTGAAATATGGCCACCGCCAAAACTAACCTTTCTTTTTGCGAAGGTCTAAACATCTTTTTCTAACCCTTGACTCAGTCCAAACAATCAGACGCGAAGAGCCATCTGACTATCCTCAAAGATCTCCAACTGGCTCGTCTAAAAATATTTCTTTGCACCGTAATCATTCAGTTACCCGGAATACAGCTATTGATCCACTTGTTCGTTGTGCTACTCTGTTAACTTCCACCTTGATTGTCTTAACTGATACTAACTTTGGTCGAACTCAATCGGGCAATCCTTTAACTCCCCGAGATCTAGCTCAACAGGTGTACAAGCCGAACAACTATCATTACGTTTCGCCCTTAAGACCTCAACCATATTCATCACAACCTTCATTTACCCTTTCCTACGGTAACTTACTCCGACAAACAACACGCGAAGCTCTCACCTTCTATGGCCACAACAAAGTCGCCAAACTCTCGCGAAACCAGAAATGGTCTCCTACCGTTACACTATAGTCCAACACATCTAAAACCACCATACAAGCTATTCTCACGCAGATGCGATCTCGACGAAGCGCTTGGAAACAACAAGCAATCGGTTGCTTGCTCAAGTGTGCCTCCAACAAAGAGTTCCCTAAGTATCATACCACAGGGCGATGAACACTAACAACGAACTCAACCTTACCTTTACCGCAATTCTAAACTACAATCAATCGGTAAGATTGCTCATTCACCAAGGGTATCTTCATACCCTCAAAACACCCACAACCCTAAGACTAGGAACTCTCAACCCTTGCGTCTACAACGCAAGCTAAGAACATCTTGCAACATACATAATCTTCCTCGAGCTAGCACTACGGAGCACCACATCCACTATAGAGAGGTTAAGATTCTTCTCATCTAACACTAACAGCTAGATTCTAGCAGTCTAAAACTTTTCGACTTTCTACTCAGATCATACGGCACTCATGCACTTTCAACAACCGTCTACAATAAAACCTTATCTAGCAAAGGATACAATTCTATTTACCCTCTAAAGCAACAACAAACCCAAGATTTACCAAGTTGTACCTCACAAGAACCAGTCTATTATACAATCGAAGAGCTAAACGGCTAACACAACAACTGAAACCAACACAAAACTTAATTACCTGACATATCCTCGGTTGCAACACTGTCAACTCTAATTTGTGCAGCAGACTGCCTAGAAACACCTCTCGCGCCAAACCTAGCAGTGGATCTCACATGACCTCAACCCCGATGACCTGACGGTGTCCTAGCGCCACCGCCTCTAGCAAAACTCTAATCATGCCGAGAAGTAGCCAACCTCTGAAACTGAACTGATGTATCCTTATCCACAACTGGTCAGTCCCTTGCCATATGTCCTGGTGCCCGGCACTGATAGCAACCCTCCGAAGTAAAAGTATACTCCAAGGTGATGTCTGTCAAAATGCTCGCATGTCGATGGAAGCGATACTCCAACATATCTATCAATACTCCATTCTGGAGTAGAAAACAAAGAGCCTCCAAGAACCCTCGATCTAGATCCCAAACCGACTCTCGGTAACTAATCCGAAGCAACTCTCATTGAACTCTTTAAAGAACAAAACCTCTCGTGCAGATAGGGTGAGGAATCCACGATATCCTGGGTCTCTAAGTCATGACCTCTAGAATTTTCGAACCGATTAGATGCTGAACTCAGAAGTCGCTCAAGTACCTTCGCACTATTGGCTAACTCGGAGAATATCCCAAGCGGACTCACTGTCACATGCAACTGAAGGTCAACATTCAAGCCTTGTCTAAACCTCTTGCACCTCAACTCTTTCGTGACAACAACTCTGGGGTATAATGGCTCAAACGTAAAAACTCTTGCTCATAAGCAAACACAGTTTGATCTCCTTGAACTAGATGCAGAAACTGGTCCTCACCTCATCCATATGTACCTTACTGATGTATCTCTTCCGAAACTCATCCACAAAGATATCCCGTGTCGGGAGCGCAGGCTGTAGACCCGACTCTATGGTCTCTTACCATTCGTATGTATTACCCTTAAGAAAAAGACAATACAGTCAAGATTCCCTCAAGACTATTCCATGTCATCCTCGGATCCTTCTGAGTATTTCTTAACCATCAATCCGATTGATTAGGTCATCCTTTCTCAACCCCTTTTTCTATACTTAGATTCGTAACAATAATGCTCATCCCTTTAAAGAAACATGGCTCCCTTCACGACTCTCCTTGGTCAATCTCGCGTCGTCGACCCAACTGGTCTGAACTGTATTCAGAAGATGGTAGTTCGTCTTTCTTATTACCCTACGTTTGGTTCCCCTGAAACCTTGAAGCTTTCAACACTATACTTGTCATCTCAAGCAGGCTCATGATCGGACAACAACCGATGGCCAAGATCATATCAACTTATTTAGGAGAAAAATATATTGTTTCTATCAACCACGCATTCTCAAGCTTTACTCAAGCATCGCCTGCACAAAACTCACGACGTCCTTCCGGCCATTACTATAAATAATCGCAACAAGCATACCTTGCTCGAGATCTCAGGGTATTCAGCCTACTAAGAACGTACTTGAGACTTCACAACTATCATGTACTTCTCTACATTAGACGAAAACGCATATCCGCCAGGCGTGCTACATCCCCATCACATGGTACCCACCATTGAGGCCCACTTACTATGAATGATAGGACCCCCGATCGACACTCTACCAAGGGTCAATCAAAAGCGAATCCTCTTATCCGTTCCATAAGGGTCGTCTACCAACACGCAGAATCTCACTACAAGAGGTTCTCACCATTAACTCAATACTTCAAGGTAACTTACAACACATAACCATGATTACTTCTCAAGCGATGGGAGGGAGGCACACCCTCAAATCCTCAATTCCTTCATAAATCCAAGCTTAACATCTGAGATAACTTCGATCTCAGAATCATTCTCAAAGGAATCAGCCATCATCACAGCCTTCAACCGCGATCGAATCCATCTGAATGTCACAACTAGCGACACACGCGAACACATGACACACCATCCAGATTCCAATCTTGAAAGAGTACAACTTAGACACACGGACTCGTATTCGCTAGACACATATTCCTGACTCCTAACCACCCGGGGTTTTCCTAGAACCGACTAAACCTAGGCTCTAATACCAAATGTAACAGCCTCGACCTGGATATAACCTTTGAGCCTCAAGCCCAAACCATTACCATAAAATTTTGACCTAGTTTAGCCTAATCCAAAATCTATTATGAAAATTCATTTAATTACAACCCAATAAAACATAATAAATATTTGAAAACATGTACAATGGAGCTCCCTTTTAAAATTACATTATAAACCTTTGACTCGATCGTTTGAAAATCTAATTACAAATTACAAAATACAATAGGCTCCTACGAATACATAGCCTAATGACCTAAATACAATACTCAGATGAAACGATGCGCTGGAATCATTCCTTGATGGTGCTCCTCCAAGAACAAGCCAAACCTACTAGCCTACAAACGGAAATAATGATTCCGAACGCTGAGCTAACAAAGCTCAGTGGATACACCACCACTCAACCTTGCTTCATGCAAATCATAAATAAAGCAATGCAACATGAATGATATCATGGCAAGATAATAATGACGCTACCATAACCGCCTAAACACATAGCATTATGAATGTATGATTACGCACACAGCTCATACAAGTACCTCATATGACTACCTAGCATCACACAGATAACACCAACATTAAGTGAGGTCTGCGTCCACAAAGCATCAGAATATTACACTTGAGTGAGGCCTACGTCCACATAGCATCGGGATCCTACACTACGAGTAAAGCCCGCGTCCACATAGCATCGAGATTCTATACTCAAGGGGGTAAGGCCCGCGTCTACATAGCATTGAGATCCTACATCCATGCTTGGGATCTCTCATCAAGCATCTTCGAATGAGGCCCGCGTCTACATAGCATTAGGATCCAACATTTGGGAAGTCTTCAAGGTGTTGCAACACACTTAGGGTATCCAATCCCAACAATAAGGGATGACTCGACTATCTAGGTGTCTCATCAGTACACATCAAGGACCCTAGTAACCACATAGCTCTAAACCTCGACACAAGGGTCTTACCGCACACAACACTAATACCTTTACCATAACCTTATGGTTCTTATCTGTTATTATATCATCCTGTTGAACTATCTATTCATTAGCATATTTATAATGTACACATTAGCCACTCTCATTAATTTATTTCATTATTCAATAAGACTCAACCTTATAGGCGTCACTTTTTCGCACACAACAAGGGCCTAAATTACCACACAGCATTAACGATCCACCTAGGACCTCTATGGGTTCCATCACATACAGTTTACCCGATGTTTACCATGTTATTAGCCAATTATTCTCATCCGGGGTTAAAATCTCCATTTCTCAGTTTTAATGTTCATTTTACACCTTAACGGACCCCTATGACCTTTTGCCTCAAATTATAGAACCCCTGAACATAAACTCAACTTTCTTGGGCATAACGCCCAGCGAGTATCGATACTCTAAGGTGAGTATCGGTACTGCCCTATATGTATCGATACTCCCCCATGAGTATCGATACACTAAACAGGTTCGAAAGAAATATACTCCAAGCTGTATTGATACGATACGTGCTGTACTTGTACGCCTCAAGTACCAGGATCGCCCTGTACCGATACTCATACCTTGTGTACCGGTACGCTAAGCCCTACTCAGGCAATGTAACAGTGGGTACCGATACGCCCCCTTGTGTACCGGTACGCTAAAGCACTACTAGAATCCTTATCTTGCAAGGGGTACTGATATATGGGGATGAGTACCGGTACGCCCTTCACAACTTTTCCCCCAACTTACATAGGAGTATCGATACACAGCCACCCCGTACCGGTACTCGAGCCCAGATTTCAAAACATGCAGCTCGGGATTTCACCAATCCCATCCTTAACTTTTATGGTTAAGTCCCAAATCGGTCCTACAAGTTATTGTGAAAGTATTAAGTGGGTTTCTACCAATTTTAAGCCTTAGCAACATCAAATCTCCATTTTACCATTAAAGGGTCAACCAAAGCTTATCAAACCATAAACACCAAAACCATGCACAAAGCCTAATTTTATGAGTTGCAGGAAACGATAGGAGTTAGTAGTGTACTAACCTCGAATTAGAGCTGAGGGAGAAGCCTTCAAAGACTCATTCCTGTTCATCCACACTAACCCCACCAAAACCTCAATCTCTACCATTTTAGCTCATATTCACCTTGGTGTGTAGATCCTTTGCTGCTCATCAAACTTTCCTCCATTGTCAAACGTGATCCTCTCTCAAACACTCAAAGATTACACCTTTCACTTCAAATTTGGGTAGGAAGATAGATATGAAAAAAAGGAAGAAGACAAGGGGACAAGGGTGACTTCACCCTCCCACTTTTTTGCAGAAAATAAAGCCCCCCCCCATCAGCTCACCTTGTCTCTAATTATGCTTTTACCCATTTACCCTTCTTACTTCCATCCTAGCCCATCAACAACCCAACAACACAAGCCCAAAAGCTTTCTTTCAAGCCCAGCAATGCTCTTAAGGCCCAATATCTCAGCCCAAACGCGAAGCCCATGCCTCGGGTTAACCCGACTCCCGAAATCCAGAATTCGGGTCATTACAGCGAATGCATATTTTAGGAGTGAGCAAAGTTCAAATAGCAAAAGTTGAATTTTTTTAACTTGACATGAAAAAAAATATGTTCAATTTGATTCTGATCATAATTTTATAAATTTGGTTAGACTCGAAAAAAATTACAATAAAATATGAGTTATAAATTGAGACTCGAAATAGTAATTAGTAGATCGTTTTCAAGTTCGAATTGAGTCCTTCAACTCTGCCTAATATGTATATCCAATATGAAAAAGTATGAAACAAATATATATGTATTACGTATATTATGTACGGTGGTTAAGACCGTTTAAATTGGAATCAATTAATACCATAACATTATAAATATTTACAATTAAATTTGAACAGAAACTCAAACAACTCAAACTAACTTAAAAAAATTTCAAATAAAAATTGAGTTATAAAATATGACTCATCAACTTGACTCGATCAAATACTCACATAGATTTTTGGATGACGACAATCTGTTTGATTTCAACCGCATGTTTTGGTAGTTTTTCAAAGATGGGGACTGGAAACTCCAAAAAGGAGCAAAATTATGTACCAAAAACCTAACAACTGCAGCTGTTGCTACTTCTATTTCTACCCAAAAAGTAAAAAACTTAGTAGATACCAAACCTAACAAACACGCCATTTCTTGTTTAACATTTGGAAATTTTGGTGAAGAAAAGTCAGATTTTTTGTTGAAAACTTTATATATTTAGCAAATCTTTCTTTGAAGAAAATTGGGATCGAATTTTGTCTTAAAAAAGATGTTTGTTTCATGTTAAACATGGGATATATGGGAACATAAGGAGATCGCCGGGGATAAACAAAAGATTTTATTTTAGATATACGGATTTTTGTATTTAATAAAATTATGTGACTATTTAAAATTTATAGGCAATTATAAAATAAAAAATATAAAAAATACATGTTATATCTCCGCCTAAAAGGTCTTTCGAAGTCAAAGTCCTCCACTAACACTCTTCCGCACACGGGGCTCAGAAGCCTCCGAAATTTCTTTGAGATGCCCCATACTCATCCGGAGTAAGTCACGCCGCATCCTCCATCTAACTACAATCCTCACGTTATTGTTATCAAATCCTTCTGACCCACAAACTGATTATACTACCTAACTGTCTTCTAGTGAAGATACCAATCACCAGTGAGGACATATAAATATCAGCACTAGAGAGACCGAGAAAAGGAGCTCTAGAAACTAATCAACTATTTATCATCTTCTCCTCTCTCGATCTTCTCTTTAATCGACCATCGAGTGTAACTCTACGTCTAAATCAGAAGGGACAAACCGCGGCCACCACCATCCTATTTTTACTATCAACAACACTAAACTATATGAAATTTAATTTTTTTTAAAAGTACGACAACCCCAGACACTTTCTCGATCCATCTTGCCGACATAGGTGTTTCACGAAGGGTTCTTGTCTTTTGTCTTTTGGGTTCTAAAGATAATTTTTTTGTGTGTGCGTGCTTTGTTTGGTGTTGTGAAATCATGAAGGGCGTGTGAAATCATTACCGGATATTGATTTTATGATTCTTGTTAAGGGCGTGTGAAAATGTTTGGGAAAGGGATAAACTTTTTAAAAAAAAATTCTGGCTGTTTATCGAATAACATTTCTTATTTTATTGTGCAAAAGGCGTGTAAAAGAATGTTTGCTTGTGTTGAAGAGATTAGGCTAATGGCAGAGTCAGGGATGGATCGAGGGGGCTGGAGGGGACGGTAGTCCCCTAAAAATTTGAAATCCGTATATTATCTAAAAATTATTTAAATTTTTTTATGTATTTTTTATTAAAAACCCATTTTTGCCTCTAACATAAAATTCTGGGTCCGTTCCTGGGCAGGGCATGGTTGTATGTAGCTTGAAGAACACTATAACCAAGAATCACATTATGTTTTATCAATTCAATTGAGAAGCATAATATCACGAACGATGATTTTATTTGTCGAAAAAGCATGTAACAGACGTGTAAAAGACATGTTTTGATTGTGTTGAAAAGGATTAGTCTAAGGCAGAGCATGATTCAATGTAGCTTGCGAAACATTATCACCAAAACCTTTATGATGTTGAATTCAATTGAGATGCAAATCATTACCAACGTGGATACTACTCATCGTCCATGCATCTATTTTGAGTACCATTCGATTGTTTTTATATGCCCCACCAATGATTTTATGTCATTTGTATTAATGATCGTTTTCATTATTTTATTGATTATTTATGTTTTATTAATAATAACATGACATAAAATCATTGGTGAGACATTCGGTGGCGGAACTGTTTGAGGGACCAACTTAATTTTTAAAAAAAATTAAAAGATTAAACAAAAATTTTGAGGGTTTAACTAAAATTTTTAATATATATTTTTATGCAATTTCATTTTATCTTTTATTATCAATTATATATATAATTTTTATGTAATCACATATGATTTGCTACTATCTTCTCTATAATATATATATATATATATATATATATATATATATATATATATTGGCTAAGTCAGTTTTATAGGGAAAATACACTTAGATATTATCATCATTGAAATTCGAAAGTTACAAAATAGTCAATAAACCAACACAAAATTTCTCAAGATTGAGTGTTTTATAGAGAATACAAACTTGAATCCAACAATTATTTGGTATTTATTATTTTCAATTCTTTGGTATAATAGCATAGTAGAAGTAATTTATTGATTACATACCAATGCCATATTATATAAATACACAAATTTAATTGAACTCAACAAGTGTCTTAGTGTAAAAATTGATGATGTTCATCCTAGGAAACACGGGTTCAAATCGCTGTGTACAAGGTGTATGTGCATTGTCAAAAGGGTTAATAATATGTATGAACAGATACTACCTTGTAATCACCTTTAAACTATTAAAAAGAATAATTATAATGTACTATGAAATATATTCCAAAATTTTTATTTATTTCTAGTTAATCAGATAACCAAACCTTGGTTTAACATACACCAACTATCGAGGCTTTATTTATAAGGTATACACCAACTTATATAGAGGGAGATTTGACAATAGCGAGGGTTTAAATAGATTTAGTGTGATCAAAATATCAAATTTTGTAACTTTGGTGACGAAATAAAAATATACTAATAATTAAGTGACTATCCAGATAATTTAATTTATCAAGATTTGAAATAAAAAGTATTAGATATTAAATATTTGGATAGTTTATATATGATTAGTACTTTAATAATTTATCTTTTAGTACTTATATAAAAATCTTTTAGTATCAATTATATATATAATTTGTATGTAATCATATATGATTTACTACTATCTTTTCTATAATATATTTTTTTAGCTAAGTCAATTTTTATAGGGAAAATAAACTAGAGATTACTAAACTATGTAAAAACAATGTTCTTGTTTGGCAGTTAGCTGATTGTATTAGCTTATTTGACTAGCGGATTGTATTAGCTGATTGTAAAAAAGTCTTTGGTAAAATTAAGTAATAGCTGATAGTTGTTTAATTGTTTAAACAAGCAAAATGACATATAAGGACATGATTATATTCGATACTTGTTTAATTAATTTGATTATGAAAAATATTTTTTTTTAATATAACATTACTAAACGTATTAGAAGGATCTATATATTAATTTATTATTTATATAATTACTTTTAATACAATTTAATTAATTATTAAATATAAATATAAATATAAATTTGTGAGAATAAAAAAACTATTAATTTACAAATGTCACAACGTAAATAGGTGAGAGTGAAGGATTAAAATAGAAAATGTTTAATTTAGGTTATTTGGAGTTTTTTTTTTTATAATTATTAAGGGTAAAGTGATCTTTATAACTCTTATGTCAAAACCTCTAATTTCAAAAAGCTCCTATGAGCAACTTTTTCAAAATTAGAGGTTTTACCCCAATCCGATATTTCAATCTGCTATTCACCAAACATCCAAATTAACGGATCTGACTGATCAAACCTCTAATATTAGCTCAAATATATAATTTTGACACAAACCGCTATTTATCAAACAAGGCCAATGTTTTTATCACTGGAATTTCGAAAGTTACAAAATAGTCTATAAACCAAAAAAACATTCCTCAAGATTGAGTGTTTTATTGAGTATAGGAACTTGAATCTAATAATTATTTGGTATTTATTATTTTCAACTTCTTTGGTATAATAGCATAGTAGGAATAATTTATTGATTACATACCAATGCCATATTATATAATACACAAATTTAATTATGATATACAATGAAATATATACCAAATTATTTATTTATTTCTAGTTAATCAGATCACCAAACCTTGGTTAAACATACACCAACTTTATTTATAAGGTATACACCAACTTTACAGAAGGAGATTTGACAATAATGACGGTTTAAATAGTTTTAGTGACGGGTGATCAAAATATCAAATTTTATAACTTTGGAGACGAAATGAAAAACATACTAATAATTAAGTGACTATCCAAATAATTTTCAAGACTTTTATAATTTGGATAGTAAATATTGACACTCCCTCTGTCCCACTCAATATGTTCAGTATTGACTTTTTAAAAGTCAATTTTTTTAAACTTTAACTATAATTATTTTAAATATTTTAATTAATTAAATTTTATAAAAAATATATTTTTAAACTACTTGATTGAAGATTTCTAAAACATAATTTTCACATCTTTATCAATAATAAATTTAAAGTAATAATGAGTCAAAGTTGAAAAAAATTGACGAAAAAAAGTCAAGACTAGACATATTGAATGAGACAGAGAGAGTATATATTTTTTAACTATGAAAGTTGACCCAAATATATATAATTAGTATTTTAATAATAATCTAAAATATTAATATAACTTATATAATGTTTTTAGATAAAAGTATCATAGCAGTCCATATATTATATCTTGGATTATATTTTGATCCTTCATTAAAAAATGGATAAATTGATCCCTATAAATTTTAGAAAGGGTAAAAAGTGCCCCAATTAAAAATTCCATATCAATAAAGCAATAAAAAGATTTGCTTTCACTCAAAGTAAAAGGTATCTAATTGAAAATTCCATTTATTTTAAGAGTAAACTACAACGAAGGTCACTCAATTATAGGTAAGGTTACATTTAGGACATCTAATTATTAAAAATTATATTTGGGTCACTGAATTAATATTATGGTTACATTTGGGCCACTCAATTAATATTATGGTTACATTTGGATCACTCAATTAATATTATGGTTATATTTGGGTCACCTAACCGTTAAATGTTGTCGTTTAATTGGGTATAATGATAGTTTAAGTCCTTGAAGCTTTTATATTCTATCAATTTAGTCCAAATTCAAAATAGTTCAATAAATTTAACACTTCATATTAAAAAAATATATCAGTTTAGTCATTTATTATAAAACAGATTTCTTAAGTTCTCTGCAAGCCTTTTTATTTTCTTTAAAAGTATAATTTTTGTAATAATTTTTGTAGTGGTAATTTTTTTATTATAAAACAGACTTACAGAGAACTTAAGAAATCCGTTTTTATAATAAAAATTCAATAACTTATGTGGTAGCAGTAAATAGAAATTTATGTGGCAACAATAACTAGTGTTAACGAATGTATACAAGTGATTTAGAAAAAATGACTAAATTAATATATTTTTAAATAAGAATGGTGACCTAAATGTAACCTTACCCATAATTGAGTGATCCAAATATAACTTTACCCATAATTGAGTGACGCAAATGTAACTTTTAATAATTGGGTGACCCAAATGTAACCTTACCTTTAATTGAATGACCCAAATATAACTTTTAATAATTGGGTGACCTAAATTTAACTTTACTCATAATTGAATGACATCCGTTTGTAGTTTATTGTTCTTTTAAAGGTTTGATAGTTATTGGAAGAGTGAGAGCCAAGAAACCCAACATTTTTGAGGAAAAGTTCATTTCGAACTAAGATGAGAAAAAATCGATTAAAAATCAATTTTTTATTCAACTCGATTTGTAGTTTTATAATTTTGATTCAATTCGAAAAAAATTCAAATAAAATTTGAGTTATAAAATGTGACTCTAATAACTGGAAATTTTTAATAATTAGTATATCGATTTTTAAGTTTGTCCAGTCCTTCAAATTTGTTTGATATATGTATACCGTTGTCGAAACCATTTTTAAACCGGAGTAAAAATAGCTTGACGAATAATTGTTGAAAATTAGAGGTTTTCGTTTAAATTCGATTTTGAAAATGATTTGGAGTCGCCATTGATCACTTTGGTAGACCGGACACCATAAAAACAACAAGAGATTCGTTCTTTTTAAAATCGAGTTCGGGAGTCGGTTACGTGTGGGAAAGGATTAGCACCCCACAAACGCCCAATATCGGTACCTTTGATTTTGTGTGGTATTTTGAATAATAATTTGAATTTAATTTAACCATTAATTATTAACTGGATTTATATTCCAAATGGAAATATTCCTTTTATATGGAAATATATTTTTGATCCGAATATGAGATTAGAAACACCCCTATACGCTCAGGGCACCTCTATTCATATTCAAAAAAATATATTTCCAACGTAAAATATTTTTAATGCATGATTTATTATTATCTTGTTCATTTAAGTGATAATCTAAAAGGCCCTACTTAAATTTGTGTATTATTTGTGATAATCTATGAAATCCTAACGTCGGCCGCCACAAAAACTCCTGATCTCATTTTTATTTCTGTTTTTATATGTGTATAAGCTAACATTTGTTCCTGTCTTTACAGGGATTAAATCGAAAAAGAGTTTACCTTCCCGACGGTGGTCATAGTGGTTCTGACTTACGAATTTCCCGACGACTGATGTGCTTCCCGGCGGCTGATGATGCTCCTAGCGGTTCGGCTCCCCGAGGTAATCACTCTCTCTCTCTCTTTATTATTATATTTATTAATGGTATTATTAATTATTATTATTTTTAATGATTGTTATTAATGAATCTGATAAAAAAATTCTCTCTCCTATTTATAGGGGTCAGATCCGCTGACGTCATCAAAATCATTATCCGAGTGAAATGAGTTTGGACCAATCTGGGGCTGCGACGTGGCACGGTTTGGGCGGGAAAAATGGGCTTTTTGATCCATTTGTGTTTCTTTGGTGGGTTATAACCGAAAATGGGCGGGAATACGAGTGTAAATTAGGCCTTGTGAATTTGTATTTGGGCTTTTGACTTGTAAGAGGACATTTAGACTAAAAATTGGATATTTGGACTGAATGGATGGATATTTATTTATTATTATTTATTTATTATTATTTATTTATTAGTATTTATTTATTTATTAGCCTTATTTATGTAATATATTTGAACCCGGGACAAAATACGGGTATTACAACTCAATACTAATATTGTATGTATATGTGCACGTAATCTTCAATTTTAAGGCCTACAAAATAAAAGTGGGCAAAGAATGGTTATCCGGATATGCCGTATAGACACAATTCAACAAAACTCGACTCAAACTTGAAAAATTCAAAATTTTCTACTCGATTCGAGGCAAAAAAATTTTGATTCACTTTGATTCGACTCGAAATTTTATAAACTCGACTCGACTCCAAAAAATTTCAAATAAAGTTTGAGTTATAAAATAAAAAATCGAATAACTCAAAATCTTTAATAATTAGTAGATTGGTTTTTATGTTCGAGTTGAGTCCCTTAATTTTTACTGATATGTACCGATATAAATAAATATGAAGAAATATATGCCACACATGAAAAAATATGAAGAAATATATATGCATATCTTATATGATTAGAGAAAGTTGTTTAATTTGAAATCAAACCGTACTATAACATGATAAATAATTATAACTAAATTTGATAGGAACTCGAAAACTCGACTTGAATCGAAAAAATTCAAATAAAATTTGATTTGTCATATTATATGACATGTCAACTTGAATAATTCGAAATTTTTTTGACTCGACTCGAACGAACTTTAACCCCACCTATGGGTGGTCTATAACAACCATGGCTAGCAATATCCCTGACTCGACTCAGGGATAGTTCTGCACAAACATAATGAGTCATTGCACAAAGTCTCTAAAAAAAGGGTTTAAAATGTGTCTAGGCTAAATATTTGCAAGTCAAAAAATAAAAGATTAATTTTAGATTAATGATAAAGTACACGGGATGCAAAATGATGTAATTCATGGATTTTAAGTTCGGTTAGTTTATGGTCATGTTTGGTAATTAGTGGATTACATTAGCTGATAGCTTATTGTATTAATTGATTTGACTAGCAGATTGTATTAGCTGAATATATAAAAGTGTGGTAAAATTAACTGATAGCCGATAGCTGTTTAATTATTTAAATAAGCAAAATAACATATAAGGACATGATTATATTCGATACTTGTTTGAATAGTTTAATAGTTATTAGTATTTTGTATCTATTAATATAAATTAGATTATGATTTTTTAATATAATATTACTAAGCATATTTAAAGGATCTATATATTAATTTATTATTTAAATAATCATTTTTAATACAATTTACTTAATTATTAAATTTAAATACAAATATAAATGTTTGAGAATTAAAAGAAAAAGAAAAAATAAAAAGTATTAGTTTACAAATGTTACGATGTAAATTCGAGAGAGTGAAGAATTAAAATAGAAAAGGTTAAATTTAGGTTATTTATAGATTTTTTATAATTGTTAAGGGTAAAAAAATCTTTACAAATCTACATCAAAATCTCTCACTTCAAAAGTTCTTAATAGCAATTTTTTTAAAATTAGAATTTTTTTCTTGCCCATCAAAACCTTCCAAGTTAAGCTTTGTTTTCTCTTTCCCTCTCTCCTTTCAGCTGCATCAGGGTTCATAGTAGAAGGCAACTGATTCTACTTCTCTGCCAATTGTTGATTGTTTCCCGCAGCCATGCCGCACATGGCCCAACTTCAACATTAAGCTCCGACGTTCTCAAAGTGAAGCCAAAATCTCTTTACACAGCCACAGGCCACTTCTTGGGGTGCTTGCCCATATGGAGTTGTCAGGTCGTTAACCATTCTTGGATTTTTTTTAACCACCAATATCCAATTTATTGGTAGACTAATCTGAATCATATTTTGCAGAGGCTCAATATGAGGTCAACCCTCATATTCTCAATCCAATTTTTTTCATTCACAATTAAGATTCGAATAGCTGACTTTGCTTAAAGAAATTACGATTTGTCCTGTTAAACCAACTGATTGTTGGTGCATTCCTAGAGACTTCAAGGACCAATTGTTTGTTAAAAGGAAAAGTCTAAGGCAAGTTTCTCCTTTGATGCCAAAAATAGAGAAATAGTCTTGGTTTATATTCTTGATATATTTTTTTCTTTTTCTAATCATATCAGAAGTAGGGGAAAAAACAAGTGGCTGATCAACTATAGAAGGGAATTATGAGATGTGGTACCGGGAACATATAGGGTCTGGCTTGTGTACTTCACAGTTTTTCATCTCCCTATTATTTTCTTATTCTTTTATTTTCGTACACTTTTTCTGATTTTTTCTTATTTCTTTCGACTTTCTCTTGCTCACATGATTCAACTATAAGTATATAAGTATGTGTGATGTCATGCTCAAATGATTTTATTTATGAATTTTTGTTTTTACATTTTTTAGAATATAAAATTTATTTTATATTTTTCGTACCCTTAATGTACCCGTACCCTATAATTTTAGAAATCACCGTTTCCCGTCCCCGTTTCCGTACCCGCATCTATATCGGTGCAACATAGGCCATTAACTATGATCAATTCAACTTTTCAAAATTGATCCATCATGTTAAACCCTAGCCTTATTTAAGCTTAAACTCAGCAGCATTACACAACAAACACAGTTACACTGCATGAAACTTAACACGCCCAAATTCAATAGAACTAAAACATTGAATTCAATCCATTAGCAGATTAGCTTAAACACAATGTAGCCAAATCGCCATCGTTAAACAAAAACATTGAACCGAAAAAGAACAATCTAAGGTTAACACAATACCCATCCTCACGTAATTTCTTTTCATTAAACTAAAGTTATGCATTTTTTGAAAGTTCTCGAAAACCGAACCAAAACAATCAAACAAACAAACAAAAAACTTGATCAGAAATACCCAAATCATAGAACGGGATTACATATTTTATTAGCTAAACCAAATCGCCCAAATTACGCAGAATGCATATAAAATGGTAAATAAACTTCTGATTACCTTGATGAGAAAAGGGAAAGAAGAGCAGGATTTGTAGCTTTTCACCGCAATGCAAAACAAGAGAAGGAGAGAAAAGGGGAAACCCAAAACCTAAAGGGAAGAAATTGGGAGAAAGAATGGAGACAGAGAGAAATGAAAACAAGTGTAAATTAATTCCTCTCCTGAAACCAGCGAAAACGTGTCAGCTTGAAAAAGAGAAACTTCCTCTATTTATCTGTCATTGGTCAAATTGCACACAACTCCTTTCTGTTTTCCTTTTTTTACAATAAAACACAACAGGCCAACGTTACTCCTAAATTTCTAAAATCCCAATTAAATTGTATTGATAATTAGGGTAAATAAACAAATCTCCTTTGGGAAAAACATGTATAATTAGGTGTGTCCTTTTTCTTGGAAATTTAAATTGAATTTGGATCTTTAAAATAAGATAAATATTTAATAAAAGTATACATAACATAAATATTTCAATTATGAAATACAATTATATTTTTATATATAAACTGTATAAAAAATTTATACGACCCTTCTTATTTAAACTACAAAATTTATTATCTAAATCTCTAATCCTAAAATCATAAATCTTCAACTATAAACTCTAAATCATAAATTATAACCTAAAACATAAAACCCTAATACTAAATTCATAAAACTTAAAATAAACAGACTTGTGTACACTTTAGTTTATACTACCTCTGTATCAAATAATTTTCCTATGAAATAAGGGAAAAAACTCATGGCATGTGTCATCATCCAATTGAAGGATTAAATTTATTAGGTTAAATTAAATTTAAATTATGATAAAGTGATAAAATATGTAAATAATAATGATCAAATATGTAATTATACAGTTTTTCGCTAACTGTACGTCACCTTCTTAGTTAGATTTTAATGGCAAGTGACTTAATTAATACCATTTAAATAATTAAGTAGTTTTAATGGCAAAATAGAAAGTATAGAGGTAAAAATAGAACCTCCTTATAGTTAGGTGGCCGTTCATGTAGTTTACCCAAAATTTTGGTTTGAAAGGATATCCAAAATAATTTTTCTTTTAAAATCATACGATCAATTTTGGATTAGGTAATTCTGTGTCAATCGATGGATTTGGGTTAGGCCATTCTGGGTTTAGACTGCATTCGATTTAAGTTAGATTGGATCTTGTTTGAATTTAGTTCAAGTCTGGTTAAAATCGGATTAAAATTGACTCAATTATCAGGTTAAAATCGGGTCTATATTCGATCAATCGGATTTAGACAAATTAAATTTTAGATACTTTCGATTTGGTTGCTTTCGGTTTAGGTTGCTTTCAGTTCGGGTCACTTTCGGTTCATGTCATATTGGGTACATGTCCAAATCAGTCTAGTTAAAATTTAAGTTAATTTTTATTCAGTTAGATTTATTTTAGATCTTGGATTAAATTTAGGCCATTATATTTATGTCTATATCGAACCTCGGTTAGATAAATCAGTTCAGATCAAATTTGTAAGGTATAATTCAATGCAAGCCCATGGGTAAAATCCAAGTTACCAAATCAAACATAAATGAATCAGAATAGAAATATTGTCCCTTTTTTATGTCCTTATTTATGTCACACACTAAAAAGTTAGATTTAGGGTTAAGGTTTTGTGTTAGGATTTGGGATTACGGTGTAAAATATATTTTTAGAGTTTAGGGTTTAGAGTTTAGGATTTAGAACTTAGGGTTAGAAATTATAATTTAATTTTTTAGTGTTAGGGCATAAAAATGAGACCGAGAAGAGGAGAGTATTTTTGTTAAACGAATCAATACAATCATTCCCGAAAGTAGCTAAAGTATGAGCAAATCTATTGGCCATCCTATGCAATGGTTAACATGAACAACGTCAAAAGATTTCATAAGCTATTTTGCATCTTCAATGAACCAACCAAGCATGCAAAAATCCTGCAAAGTATTCGCCAATGGCAAAGTAATCAGTTTCTACCATTATCTTTTTCAAGCTTTTCCAAAGAGCAAACCACAAAGGCATAGGAAACTGTCTGCGATTTCACAAGCCCCCTTGGATGGGTTGTTCGATGTAATGCGCACCTCAACAAATACGAATCCTTCATCTTCTTTAGCAACACAACCAATAGCCCCGCTCTTGTCCTCTTCCTTAAATGCACCATCCACATTGGTATTTGTTCATGAGATGAATGAGCTAATAACAGTGGATCTTCACACGGTTTGTCTAGACAAGTGTGAGTGGACAGTCGCGTTCAATAAAGACAAGAGAGATCAAGATGAATGAGAGAAATAAGGTTTGGTTGACCCTTTATGCGAGGTTTAGCTTGAGGGAAGTTGATAGTCCTCTCGTATGTATGTATGTATGTATGTATGTATGTGTGTGTGTGATAGGATCAGGTTACATAGTGTAAAAAAATTTAAATTTTACACATTTTTTGGACCGTTGGATGGGTGAAAAGGATTGCTGAGATTAACAGTAAAATATGTAAAGATTATCTCTTGGAAAAAAAGTAAGGAGTTTATCTCAGTCATTCATTTCCCCATCCAACGATCAGAAAAACGTGTAAAACTTAATAAATTTTACACTGTGTAAGTAGATTCTAACCCTATATATATTGAGGAGATCTGACGGTCGTGTCAAATCTAGTTATCAGAGGATATGATAAATGGGACAGAGTAGTCATGTTTGCTTGTTAGTAGGCTTAGTTGGTGAGTCAGTATTGGATTTGATGTCTGCTTGTCGAGATCAGTGCAACTTCAGTATATTACACTCTAGAGTCCTGGTTGGTTGGTGCCCGTTGAGTACGGCCATATATATGGATTGCTCTGAGGGAGTATTCCTAGAGAGCTTAGTGAGCAGAAAAATATAATACGGAGAGATTATGACAGAGATCATAATAGGTATAATAATATTCATCATCAGATTGCATAGTGGCAAAGACAGTTCAAAGATTAGGGAGTCATGTATAATTTATTAAAATGAGATCTTCAAGTTAAAAAAAATTAAATTTTTGTTGACTTATTGTGTGCGTGATAGACTGACTTTTAAATAAAAAATGAATAACATGACTCGAAATCAATGAAGTACAACAACAATTTGTTTTTTTTCATGTGCTTTACCACCGGTGGATACATAATCTTTTTATTTTTTTCATTGTATACATTTAATTAACTCAGTTTGAACTATTCTTTTCTTAGATCTTGTGTAATCGCTCCTATTGCACCAACTCAAAATCACCCTTGCATAGAGAGTGTCATCTCACCACTCCCGGCATCAAGGGAAGGATTGGGCTTTTCTGTAGTCTTGAGATGGGTGACTTAGGCACTTGGTGACCTACCCTCCCATGGAGTGTCCTTGTGCCTAAAGGTGGCAAACGGGTCATTAGGTTTCAGTTCGGGTTATTTCAGTTTGGGTCATTTTGGGTCTGATATTATTCGGTTCAAATTCGTTTTGGTTCGGTTTTAGTTCGGGTCTATTGTGATTCGGGTCAATTGATTTTCGGTTCGGTTGATTTCAGTTGAGGTCAATTTCGGGTCAATGGGAGATCGGTCGGTTTTAATCGAGTTTTTAGGCTGGTCAATTTTTTACACCCTATATATAGATTTATAAAGTCAATATATTTAACTTTTTGGCGAGTTGTGCGGTTGTTCATATCCTATCTTTATTTATTTCTATTAATATCTTTTCTATATTTTGCGTTGCCTTTAGTTCGGGTCTATTCGGTTCGGGTTCATTCGGTTCGGCTGAAAATCGGTTCGGGTCCATTTCGGTTCAACTAAAATTCGGATCGATTTCGGTTCGGTTTGTTTCGGTTTCGGATCAAATTTTGGTCATCATGTTCGGGTCGATTTCGAGTCTCGATTCGAATAAATCGGTTCGATTTTCAGATCTCGGGTCAAGTTTGTCAGGTCTATTTGTGCCGTCTTTGAACACCATCCACCCCCAAATGACCTTGTCATGCACCTGGGGGCTACGACCGGTGGGGGAATAGTTACGGATCCAACCATTTGCTTGATTCAATAAATAAAGCTTAATAGGATGGGTCATGCTTGAAATAGGTAAACTTATTGTTTAGGTCCTTGTACTATACCTTGAGTTTTATTGCAGTTATCTACTTGAAAAAATGAGCATAACAGTCTCTACCTATAGGAGCGTCGTACACAAGATCTCAGAAAAAAAAAAAGAATGCAAAAGATTAGTTTTGGACAGGTAGTAAAGCACACGGGGAAAGTAAAATGATGTGGTTCATAGATTTTGAGTAATGTTAGACTCATATTGTTAACCATAAAGCTAAAAAATGTCTCTAACTTTTGACTAAATAGTCACTTTGTCTCTTATTCTTTTTATTGAAACAATTTAACCCTCAATATTTTATTTTCGGTCAAAATAACCCCTGATAAAACTGTTATTTAACTAACAGAAAATGACTTGAAATAACGAGGCAAACATAAATGGTAATGCACGATGACATTATAGTGTCATATAGACAAAGGTGTTGACTTGAAAAATATCACACCAGTCAAAAAATTATTTTATAAAATTATTTTTTTTGCTAACGTGTCATTCTACCAAGACATTTCAAGTTGTTTATCGTCAATTGACTAACAATTTTCATCCGCAAATGGGTTATTTTTGACCTAAAATGAAACGTTGAGGGTTAAATTGCTTCAAAAAAAACGAATAATGGCCAAAATGGCTATTCAGTCAAACTTTAGGAGCATTTTTTGACATTATAATTTTTATTCAAAAGTTAACCTACTACTTACACATAAATCAACAAATATTTATTTTTTTAAAATTAAAAACTCTATTTTAATAAATTACAGAGGGCTCCCATTCATGTATTCAACTAACTGTTGCATGAAAATTTATTTTGCGACGTAGAACTCTTTCTTTTAATTTTTTTTTGCAAATAATGATAAACTATTCCATGTTCATAGTTTTTGGCTAATTCTTAGTGTTTTTTGTGATTAAATCTTACTTTGGCGATGCATACATCAAAATTTTGAATTATAAGCATATTTGAAATCATTGTTTTGACCATCCAAAGCTCAACACTCTCGGGATGTATTTGGACACCAAAATATAAATACACTTTCATGTAATTAAAATGAATTCTAATTCTTTAGAAATTTTTATCTAATAGTATAATTACATCTTAATTTTATATGTCATATTTGATAATACTGATTTAATTATTCAGTTATATAATTTAAGAACCCAACAAGTAGTTCCAGTGGAAAAGTAAATGATGTTCATCCGAGAAGATTCGGTTCAATCGCAATGTCTATAAGGTTTATGTGCTCTGTTAAAGGGTTAAGAATATCTGTAAACAGATACTACATTGTTATCACCTTTAGAGTATTCAAAAAAGTTATATAATTTAAATCCTAAATTAATTTTAATTATTATAAATTTATCAATAATACTTGAAACCATTCTTCAATCTCTAAATATTATAGTATTTGACATTAAAAATACTAGTAAAAATGAGATTTACTAATTGTCCTAGTGACTAAGAATGTTTATATTGTCTCATCTTGTATAATTCGAATCTCGGTGTGGGCATGCAATACTCTCTATTTAATTAAAAATACTAATAAAAATAAGAAAAATAAAAATTATATGCAATTTTATTAAAAATACTAATAAAAATCATTTGTTACTATTCAAAAAAAATCTTATCATTTGTTGGTCCATGGTCAAGTTCGACATCAGAAAATTCTTAGTTTTTGAAGCAAAATAACATCATTTTTCTCCGACCAATAAAGCCCAATGAATGTATTTGCCAAGTTTTGGACTCTCTTTTTATTGGGATAAGCAACTTTTTATTCCTGAAGATAATAACCAATGTCGTCTTCTTTCTGATACTCTTCAACAGGGGCGGAAGGTATAAAGGACCATGCTCCCCAAAATTTTAAAAAATTAAAATTTGATCTTTAATTTTTTAAAAATTGATCCCTTGAGATTTTTAAAAATTCATATCATATTTTAAATGTTTTTAATTAAATTTTTTCTCATAATTTTTTAAAATTTGTATTAAATCTATCAAAATTATTTAAAATTTTAGTTAAACCCTAATTTTTTTAAAAATAGTTTAAACCTCTGAATTTTTAAAAAATTTAAGTTGACCCATGAAACTCTTACACCAAGTTCTGTCACTGCTATCCAATGCAGCTTTATAAAACATACACATTTACTCTATTATTTTTATGATATACAATCCTTAACATGTTATGTAACACCTATTAAAAAAATGAAAAATGAATGAAAATGAAAGAAAATAAGAAAATTACAACCAAGGGGTTTTGAACCCATAACCTTGGTTGCATAGGTAAGCGGAGTAACAATTTGAGCCAAGGCTCACTAGTGACATGAGCTACCTTGGTAAAATAAAAACCCTTTTTGGTTCGGTTATTACATAATTTATATAACCATTTTTGGGACATTTCAGCTCCCATATTTGAAAAGTATCCAGAAAATTCTCCCCCAAATCTTCTCCCTCACCATCCATCTTTTACCTCGTCGTTGTTGCCTCACCGTCGTGCCGTGCAAGTCACCGCCGACACGAATCTAACGGTCGTTGAGCCTTGAGAAAAAGCCCTATAACCACTCGCACAACCGCCGCCGTTATCGCCTGGAATAGTCGTAGCAAGATTCGTTGAACCTAGGGCAAATCGGCTCTGTTGTTGTTGCACTTTTCGGCCGATTTGGCCATCTATCGGAGACATCAGTGGTGCTGCGGTCTTCCTAGCATCATGACGACCTTAAATCAACCACTTGATCAACCAACAGACGGTGTGGGAGTCCTTGCAGGCGTTCGATCGAATCGATATGTGAGGTGAGTTTCAGGCTGTTTTTGAATGTTTTTGCATAATTTCTGAGTTGGTAAAGTGTTCTGGAGGTTGATCCGGCCAAAAAAGTGCATTTTGGGCCTTTTTCCAGCCATTTTGGCCTCGCATGGAGTATAGGCCCTGTCTAGGCGATTTTCGGCCGCCTGAGACGGTGGCCCAGTCGAACCGGGCCTGAACCTGCCTTGAACTGATTCTGCTTTGAACTAATTTTGATCCGAACCGATCGACCTGTCCGACCCAACCTGTTGTCCGAGTCAACCCGATCTAAGTTAACTCGTTTGAGTCAACTCAGTTGACTCTGACCAATTGACTTTGACCCGTTAAATTTGACCCATTGACTTTGACCCATTGACCGATGATGTCAACATGACGTTAGCGTTGACTTTGACTACTGACGTCAGCGTTGACTTTGACCAAAATGTCAAATTTTTCGAAAACTCCTATTTAATGTTTTTCGACGTTCTGAATCTATTTATGAAGCCCGTTTCGCGAAATTCTAACCCAAAGGCCTCCAAAATTGACCTCAAATTCGATCATGCATAAGTATTTTAATTATTTAATTTAAGAACAAAGATTTGGATTAAGAGTTCTGACATTAAATATTATTTGTTTAAGGTATACAAGATACGTCCGATCGCTCGTTAGCTCAGCTCGGCTCATCCCGACCTGCTCAACCGCGTGAGTTCATCGTGACTCGTATGGACCCTTAACATAGTAATTTATCCAGGTATAAATATAATTTCTTTAGTAACCGAGTATTTGTCGGTATAGGTTCTAGCACCGCAGTAGAGCATGGTCCCGGTGCCTTGTAGATTCAGACCATGGCTTTTGAGGTATGTTTCTTGTGAGCTACATGACTGTTTTGCATACTGATTACATGCTATATATACATGTTTTTATCAAACTATTCATGTGCACATGATTTACGAGCTTGAACTTGCATAAACATAACATGTTTTCTGAAAATAAGCATGATCATACTATATGTTTGAAATATGCCCTAGTACCCGATATGATAAGTATGCTCTATGGTTAATGTATATTATTGCCTATTGTGATACTGTTTTGACGGATTAGTTGGGTGCTTGGGTTATGATATAAAGTGTTAAAGGTTCAACCCTGATCCGATTGGTAATTCTGCCCGTATAAGGTTCCCATTCTTCGGCTGGGGTAATTCTGCCCATGACCTAAGGTATTCCTTTAGGATGGTAACCTCACCTAATGGCCAGGGTTAACGCATGTATTCAGATCCTCAGCTACAACTAGAGTGACTCCGTCCGTATTCGGTTCCTATACTTCGGTTGGGGTAATTTCGCTCGTGACCTAAGGTATCCCCTTAGGATGGTACCCATGCCCAATGGGCTCGGGTTAATGCATGTATGTGATACTGTCCTAGGAGACTGTATCTTGGAGTTTGGTTGGAGGGTAGATAGGTTGCATGAAAACTATGGCTGCATTTATAACTTGTTTAATGAAATACTTCATGTTTTTTGAATTATATATATACATATACTAATTTACTGGCACTATTGGAGCACACTGAGCTTCCAAGCTCACACCCCAAATCTTTTCCCTTTCAGATTTTGGATAGGCTTCAGGACCTGGCACACTTGGAGGATCGACACATTTGATATACATCGATTATTGTAATGTTTCTATCTTCCGGATTGTTCTATTACGGTGACATGAGCCTATATTTTGTTACTTTATATTTTATACTCGATGATGTTGCCATATATGGCTTGTGATGTATTTTCATATTTTGGATATGGTTTATTTTGGTTAACTTAAATCGTTTATGTTTGAATCTCTTATCTCTCGATTTTTTTATTTTTAGTTCATTAAATATTTTCATAAAAAGATTTTTGGTAACAAATATGATCTCTTAGATTTGGATTCGCATAGACCGGTCTCGGGGGTTACATGTTATAATAATGATGATAATAATAACAACAACAATTAATAATAATAAAAAAAACAACAACTAATAATAATAATTGATCAGTGTAATTGAAGCTTACAATTACACTCAATTTATAGGTGTATGATGTCTTGCTTCGAATAAAATCATACCCTTTTCGTTAAAAAATTACACTCAATTCAGGAGACTTCCGAATTATAATGACTGGTCAAACATTTCATGTTATGGGTCGATTAATTCATATCGAATATTGTAGAGATTGTTATGGGACGATCATTCCAACCAATTTTCTTTTATTTACAACGTCAAAATTTGGAGCCCTAACTTTGTTTAAATACCTAAAATCTTATCCTACTAAATCAATTGATAATTAACTTAAAGATAAATTGTAATTATGAAAGATTTTATTTTCAAAATAGACCTAATGTAAGTAGTAGTAAAAGGATGTTAACTTATAACATGAAGAACAAATATAGGAAACAACTTATCCAAACAACAGACTCGTGAATGTAAATTCGACTGTGTAGCGACCCTTTTTTTAAAAAATCGCTAGGAAAATAATATAATAATTTTTTTGTTGAAAAAATTTGAAAATTGGGGAAAATAAAATTTTGGGGATTTTATCTTAAAAACTTGTTTTTGTTTTAAAAATGAAAATTGGAGTCGCCACCGGCCACTTTGGTAGGTCGGACACCATTAAAACTAGAGATTTTTTTGAAGACGAGTTCAAGAGTTGGTTACGTGTGGGGAAGGATTAGCACCCCCATCACGCCCGGAAATCGGTACCAAATTATACGTTGCTTTTAATCGATGGAAATTACAGAAATTTAAATTGGACTTAATTAACTGTTCCTAATTGAATATAAGCTTTAATTGAACGGGCTTTAATGATTTGGGGGTTTGAATTAATTACTCGTTTAATTAATAAGGGTGACTGTACATCGGATTGTAGATTAAATCGATATCGAATAAAACAGACTGCCGTGTTAATTTACAGTTCGAATCGAGTACATCATATTTATGCATGATGCAAATAGTTTAAAAATGATGTTATGAGTTGTCAAAATTTTAACCGTTTTAATATTTACCTTCAGACAGGTTGGGTCAGGTCAAACAGAAACAGTTAAGGTCAAACAGGTTGGGAAATGGGTTGACTCGAATAGGGCAGGTCGAACAGAAACAGTTAAGGTCAAACAGGTTGGGTCAGGCAAGACTTGGGTTGGGTCAGATATGGGTTCATACCAAATGGGTTTACCCAAGGCTATTGGGCCTTGAGAAACAGGCTAGCCTACAAGCTAAAGAATCGGGTCTGGTATAATATTGGACCGGTTAGGTAGCTGGGCTAGTTTTTCGTATTAGAATGGCTCGGTTCATAGGCTAGACCGGGTCCAAGGCCGGTTTGGTTCAAGGGACTCCGCCCTAAGCAGCCGAAAATCACCTTAGACGGTGCGTGGTCACCACGCATAGCCAATATGGTTGGGGAACACCACCAGAAAGACGAGAAAACAACAATAAATTCAACTATCATCTCTATTATATGAGATCAGGTCAGAAAACTTACCAAACTTACCAAACAGATAAAAAGTGATAGGAAATAGTGTAGTTCTGACGATGCTCCAAACTGCCATGGACTGGTGATCGGTGGCCACGGACTGGTGATCGGCAGCCACAATTTTGCTTGCCTTGACATAAGGAAGACAATGGCAGTAACAGCATGGCGAACGAGTAACAGACAATGGCTCAACGGTTGGAAAACAATAGAAGACTCTTTATTTTCCACCGAGCTTTCAACCAGGATTTCATGGTGATTGTTGAGGCTTCGCCGCAAGTGGTGCTCAAGGGAAAGATCAAGACGAGACATTAGTTCCGTTGGTGAGGGCGGTGAGGGAGATTGGAGGGTGACTAAAACTATGGGGAGGTGAAAAGCTTGAGAGAAAAATTCTGGAATCTCACTCTCTCAATTTTTAGATATGAATAGGCATTAATTATGGTATGTGGTGAATTAGATTTTTATTTTATTTTTAGTGTAGACCATATAACAAAGCTTAAAATTAAGCTGGGTTAAGTCATACTAAAAAATGGTCTTAGCTCAACTGGCCAAAGCATGGGCTCACCACGCAAATGACACAGGTTCGAGTCCATAAATTAGAAGAATCCATTTTCAGTCTTTTTCCTTCTTCCATTTCCATTTTTCTCTTAAGACAAGGCTAAGGACAAATCAGACACAAGGCCCTGAATAATTAAAAGTTATAAAACATACCTCTTATTTTAAAAAATTACTAAAATAATCCCCCAAAAGATGTAATTTAAATTAATCAAAATGATCTTTTTATCAGGGTGTTACAACTCTCACCTTAAAAGAAATTTCATCCTCGAAATTTACCCGAGTTAAACAAATACGAGAATTGTTCTCTCATTGATTCCTCAGTCTCACATGTAGCTTTTACGGGGCTATGATTACTCCACTGAACCTTAACCATCGGTATACGCATGTTCCTTAAAACTCTCTCATCGGATCTAAAATCTATACAAGCTCCTCATCATAAGATAAGTATGGCCTCAACTCCACATACTAAACCTGAGTGATATGACTCAGATCTGGGCGATATTATCTCATCATAGACATATGAAAACATCATGTATACGACTAAGCTAGTGCGACAACTCAAGCTGATGAGCATTTTGCAGAACTCTCTAAAGAATCCCATTAAACTAGTGCTCCACTTGTCTATACGTTCAAATCTCAATATTTTCCCATACAGAGATACTTGAATATTACTTCAACTTTAACACTGAACTCGATGCCACAATCTTTCAGATTAACATAAGACTCTTTTTTGTCAAAACCTCACCTAGACAATCACGGATAAATTCTAACCAATTGGACAGTAAGGAAAAGCTTACTCATCTGTTCATATGTATATACCTTCGAATACCATATCTTATACATATCAGTTACAAAGTAAAACAGTCAACCCTGAGTATCAACATAAACTTTACATGGTTAGCATACATAATTTTATTGTCTAATTTAAGAATTATGCATCCAACATATCCGAAAGGCATATATAACTTGCTTACCCACAGCGCAACATTCAAACATATTTACTTCTTTTTAGATATAACAGAATCACTTCAAAATTTACACTTGCACTACGTATACAGACATATTCTTTTCAATTTCATATTACTCCACAACCAACTTCCACTTGAATACTTCCAAGCATAATCTCATAAAGGGCATAACACTGGGTTCGAGGCTTGACACTTATCAGAATTCCAAATTTATAACATTGGAATGAGAGTGATTCCAGAAATTATCCAATTCAGTCTATCAATGCAGACCATAGGGGAAATCAGTTGGTTCGAACTTAGACAACTACTTCATTCTTTATGTCTTCTAGAGCTAGCTCATGTTCAACTTAAAATCATGCTAGAGTCTGTCATACTCAATCTCACAAAATCAAAAATTCAATCTCAATCTGAATTAAGCCATTCATTTTGTAGGCACCAACCATTTCACATACTTTATTTGAATTTAAAATTTATCACGTGAATCCAAAGTACAGATGAATGTTAACAACATTTCTTGCCAGCTCAAATCAAACACTAACAGACATAATACTTAGATACATTTATTACAGGAAAGAGATTTGACATCAGAGTTTTGATTCAGAAGAGTACTGTTATAGCCTGGGGGCATGTATTTACCAAACACCTTACGATAGACGATCAGCCGATCTACCTAGAAAGATGTAACTCTAAGCTCTGATACTACTAAATGTAACACCTACAGATCGATACAGGTAATCAGATCCGATTTGAGGTGTCACATTCAGGTCACCGGAGCGACCCACATTAAGATTCAGATAAAACAAATTGTCAAACCATTTAAAACCATAAAACAAGTTATGGATTAAAATACAAATTTAGAAATCATTCAAACAATGAAACAAAAATCATGATACAAGTTAAAAGGTCAAGTTTCAGACACTGATATAAAAATAAGACATGACTTACATGCCCCCTAATTACACATGTACCGTACTCCGCAAGTAGTACCGAAAAAACTCATATGTTGATATCAATATCTGCATCATGATCAATCTTTTAACCTGTGATGGTAAAGAATAACATGAGCTAGGAAAAGCTCAGTAATACAGAACTACCAAGAAATGCTAAAGGCACAAGCAGATATAAGGTAAAGCATAATGCCGTCACGGTGTTTCGGGCAACAAATGTTTCCAAATATGATTTGATATTTTGATAAAACGTTATATCTAAAGTAACATAGTTTTTCTCTATTCAAATCACCCAAGTATCAGGAGAGAAGTCTATAAACTGGGGAATGAAGAGTGATGGATTAAGAAAGTTAAACCAGAGAGTTTAGTGTGTTTCATTGAGTGCAGATTGGACACATACTGAGAGTTTTAGCCTTTGGTAAATTAATTCAATAGGGTAGATTTTCAAAAAGAGGCAGGAAAGTTTTATTTTAAACACCTAACTACTCTCCAACTGAACTCTGGTATGTATTTCCTCAGAACTACATCTATAAAAGGCTTTATCCCAGAGTCGTTAGGCGTAGGTTCCATCATAAAGGGATGCCTTAGGTCCTGGAGGAATCACCCTACCCAAAGCATAGGAACCTAATATAGGCAGAATTACCCTAGCTGAAGTGTAGAAACCTAATACATGCAAAAATACCAGCCAGATCAGGGTTGAACCTATAGAGACTTCATATATTATCCTAATTTCCCAATAAAACAGTTTAAGCAGTAATAATAGTAATTAGTAGTAAGAAGAAGTAACAGAATATATAAAGCAGACAGTTTATTTTAGTGAAATAGAAATCAAAGAGCATGTGTTTCATATCAGACACAGAGATATATTTCAAATAGATAAAAGTCACGATTCAGATCAGAGAGACTATCTTGTTTTCAAATTGGAGAGAATATTCATGTGCACGTGGAACACACTAGATAGAACAATTTATATTTTTAGAGGCATTTCTCAATCACAAGAAAAGAGACATTAATCTTCTGACAATTCTAACCGATTTCAGAAGAGAGATCCCTAACATAGGGGTTCAGTACTAATGGCTCCAACCAGTCATTCAAAAATTGATACATCAGGGACATTGAGAATTCATATATATCATGAGTGATCAAATCATTTAAGCCTACAAGGGCATTGTGGTCATTCTAACCTTCATGGGTATTTTGGTAATTTAACCCAACAAGGTATAAATGATGATTTGCATAATTTAGGAATTCTAAATGCTCATCAAGTTTCCAAGTCCTTTTGAACTAATCGGAACCCATCATTACGGAGCTTTCCATTCAACCAGATATGTACACCTTACAAGTATTCATTTCTTAAAACTGACTAAGTTACATAGCAAAATAGCTCACCTTCACCAATCAATCACTAACGTGCTACTAGAATCGAACATGGATTCATACGATATCTTCCTTCTATTATGGCAATATCAGGAGTGGCCGTCGTACATGAGTCGGGCTTTGTATCCCCGTAGTGGCATTACGGTCATCTAAGTTGTATCAGTTTTTTCCAGGATTATAAAAGCTTTCACTTATTCCAAGTACTACAAATATTTCAGTACCCGAGGGTGTTATAGTCATTTCGATGCTTAACTGTAATTTCAGACATTTTGAAACTTAGGGATATTTTAGTCATTTCAATCAATTTGGTCATAGAGTTTACTTCTGTAAATTGGTCTTCAGATATTTATTTAGAGTATTTCCAGGAAAAAGGTTTTCAGATGTTTATTTAGAAGTTGGGAAAAATCTAGGCATTTCGCAACCTCAATGTTAGAAACCTGATTTTAGAATTTTTCCAAACAGATCTGAAGTCTAACTGGTTGAATCAGAGATTCTATCAGGCCATATATGAATTCCTAGATCATTTCCACTTTCAGGGGTATTCATGTCCTTTTTACACCTTAGAGGTATTTTCATGATTTCTCATCCAAATGTTTCAGACATTAGATCTTATAACAAGAAATAATCAAAATTGAAGGTTTTGAGGTTAATTGTTTTATTGGTTATTCACTGAACTTGAATTTCTTACCGGACATTAATTTTTTATTCTAGGCATTCAGTCTTAACCAGTTATTATCTTTTTACCATAGACAATGGAAATCATATGACCAATCATGTTTATTCATGCATTAACCAATTACCAACGTGTTTCATAAAGCATGCAATAGGTAGTAATGTATTACCTTGATTCTGAGCCACATCGATTGGCCCTTGCACTCCCTTTGATTACTTTCGAACTCGATGTCCTTCAAAATCCCAAATACAAGAAAGAGCGAACACCTTCAATTATCATAATCCAAAATCAATCCTTACCTCAACTATATTGCCCTTCAACTGATTAACTAAACACAAAAGCATGCTCGAGTTCAAGTTTAGATTCAGAGGCTTTCGGGTTAGAATTTCGCGAAGCTGACTTCAAAATTAGACTCAGGACGTTAAAAATGAAAAATAAGGGTTTTTGGAAAAGTTGAGTTTTGGTCAAAGTCAACAGTCAACTGGTCAAGGGTCAACGTGTAAAAGTTAATGATCAATGGTCAACAGGTCAAAGTCAATAGTTTAGAGTCAACTTAGTTGACTCGAACGAGTTGACTTAGCAAGGTTGACTCAGTCAACGAGTTAACTCGGCTTGGTTGACTTGGTCAACGAGTTGACTTGGTTAACGGGTTGACTTAGATAGGTCGGGTAGGACAAAAACGGTTCAGGTCAAACAGGTCAGGTCATGTCAGACTTAGGTTGGGTCGAATATGGGTTCATACCTAATGGGTTTAAAACCCAAGGCCATTAGGCCTTGAGAAACAGGCTGACCCATAAGCTAAAGAATTGGGCCTGGTCTAATGTTGGACCGTTAAGTAGCTGAGCTGGTTTATTGGATTAGACTGGCTCAGTTCATAGGCCAGAATGAGTCCAAGGCCGATTAGGCCAGTTCGGTTCAAGATCCACCGTCCCAAGCGGCCAGAAATTGCCTTAGACGGCATGTTGTCGCCACGAGCGACCAATATGGCTGAGGAACACCACTGAAAAGATGGGAAAACAATAATAAATTCAACTATCATCTCTATTAACCGGGATCAGGTCAAAAAACTTACCGAACTTACCAAAACGGAGAAAAAGTGATCGAAAGTGGCATAGCTCCGGCGATGATCCAAACAGCGACGTACTGGTGATCGGCGGCCACAATTTTGCTTGCCTTGACATGAGAAAGACAATGGTGGTAACAATGCTGCGAACGAGCGACAGACGGCAGCGTAACAGTCAGAAAACAGTAGAAGACTCTTGGTTTTCCTCCTGGCTTTCAACCAGGATTTCATGACGATCGTTGAGGCTTCGTCGCGAGTGGCGTTCAAGGTGAGGTCAGGATGGGATGGCAGTTTCATTAGTGAGGGTGGTGATGGCCACATCAGAGTGGTGAGGGAGATTGAAAGGTGACCGGAACTATAGAGAGTGAAAAGCTTCAGAGAAGAATTTTAGAATCTCACTCTCTTAATTTTCAGATACGAATGGGCATTAATTATGGTATGTGGTGAATCAGCTTTTTATTTTACTTTTAGTATAGACCATATAACAAAGCTTAAAATTAAGCTAGGGTAAGTCGTACTAAAAAATGACCTTAGCTTAACTAGCCAAGGCATGGACTCACCATGCAAATGACACAGGTTCGAGTCCCTCAATTATCAGAATCCATTTTCAATCTTTTTCCTTCTTCCATTTTCATTTTTCTCTTAAGGCTAAGGACAAATCGGGCCCAAGGCCCTGAACTGATCAAAAGTCATAAACCATGTTCCTTATTTTATAAAAAATTACTAAAATAATCCCCAAAAAGATGTAATTTAAATTAATCAAAATGCTCTTTTTATCGGGGTGTTACATTAAGTGGGTTTACAAGATTTTGAAAAAATGAGCTCAAGGATGTTGGATATGTGCTTGAATGCTTTAGAATTGTTTTCTTGTTGCTGAAGAAGCTTTGGAGACTTTATTTTATACCATTTTATTAATTTCTAGCCGTTTGGGTGGTTGGGATATTGAATAGAGCCGTTGGGCTGCATTTTTCCCGCAATAAATAATGTTTGGCAGCACTGGTATCAGTACACAAGCAACCGTATTAGTATCTGTCAAAAGAAGAAAGAGCCGTTGCAACAAAAGGGTACCAGTACGTGAGCAGACGTATCGGTACGGAGTGAAAATTTAACAAAGGGTATCAATATAGGCCATACCGTACCTGTACTAATTTTGTTCACTAGAATCCTTGGAACATTTGGTTAAAACACCGTACCGGTACGCGTATATCTGTACTGATACACATAATAAATCTTTTAAAAGTTAGTTCCATGATTTTCTGACAAGGCAACGGTCAAAACATTAAATGAAAATATTTAAAAATTATTAATCCCTGTACTGGTACGCCATATATCATATCGGTACTCGTAGCACAATTTGGTTTCCAGAATCAAAAAGTCGTATCGGTACGCGTATAACTGTATCGGTACCCTTTAGCCATTAAACACAAGTTTGGTTTCAAGTAACGGAAGCCCGTACTGTTACGCCCTAGGCCGTACCAGTACTCAGTTACCAAATTGGCTAAATTGAGTACCAAACACTTAGAAAATATTTTGGATATTCAAAGTTTGACTTAGAAAATCATTTAAGTTCGAATGCTTGTCAGTTTAGTGAGTAAATTAAGTACCTTAAAAATTTATTTCTTTTACAATTTAGTCCTTCACTACAGCAAAAACATGTTTTTAACGGCGGTTTTTAGCCCTATAGCGGCGTTTTTTAATGCCGCTAAAACCATTCCTAGTGCTTAGAAAAACACCGCAAGAAGTGTCGTTGAAACCAGCGCCGCAACAGTTCGCGGCGTTTTCGGGCAAAACGCCGCAAAAAGTCGCGATCTATAGTAGTGCTTGTCTTTACAAACGCCGCTAATAACTATTCTTTAGTGGCGTTTTTGAAACAAACGCCGCAAAAAACATGCTCTTTAGTGACGTTTGTCTTTATCAACGCCGCGAATAACACAATTTTTCCAAAAAAAATATAAATTAATGATTCAAAATATTTGTAGAAAAAAGGTGTATATATATACACTCCATAATAAGAATTATTAACGTGTTAACATTTATAAATAAGAACAACACTAGTCCACATCTAACACATAAGAAAAAAGGCTTTTTTAACACTTGTAGAAATCTTAACCGTAAGAAGATATTATAACTTTTGCTTAACTAAACGACGTGTGATGTTGAGCTGAGGGAGAAAATTCAAGGCTTAGACTGGTATCCCCATGGATTGCTGCTCACACGAGTCCTACAAATAAAAAGAAACTCAACATATTGGACTAAATAGAAACCTTTGCTGCAGCAACATTCATGGAGAATAAAACAGAAGCTAGTTTTTCATTTACCTCAGTAAGATATGGCAAATCAAACTTGCAAATGTTATATCCAATTATAATATCAGGGTCCACTTCACGAATAAACTCCTGCAAGCAAAACCTTCCTATTAAACAAAGGTGCAGTGAAAGAAAGATTTTCTTTTCATGTGAGACTGATGTGAGATTGCCTATGGTCTTCAAGGAACCGGTTTTGTAAAATGGGCATTGATCATAATATTAGCTTAAGAGACACTGAAACTTAAAGAAGTAGTTTGCTAGACGTGAACTTAGGGTTTTGTATATTTAATTTATTTTCCCCAAGTTATTTCATATATTTTAAAAACTGTCTTATGGTGAAACACATGCCGTACACTAATATTTTAAGAAAAAAATACAAAACCAGATCCTGATTCATGCAGTTACCAAATAGAAATCATAACAACTACCCCGGAAATTGGTAATTAACAAATAAAGGTCACTTTGAGCACCCTAAAAATCACATAGTAAATCACAACCAAAGAAGATAAACTCAAAATGGTAAACAGATTCCTACCCTGGGTATAAAAGCAGTTCTGAATAGCTTAAAATTCCATACTTAACCTATGTATATGCTAAAGCTTCACCTTTAGAAGCTCCATTTCCTCTTTTGTTGGGCAAAATTTTATGAGATTTTCCACTTGATCAACATATAATACTGTATCATCCATTGCTAGCACTGCAGCCTAAGAAAATAGATAGCCCTGTAAATGGCTAATAAACAAATAAATTGAAAATACCTGATTAAAAATAAGAAGAAAATGGGAAACAAGGAAGAAAGAGGGTGTCAGTTCAAAGAAAAACCCATTTTCTCTTATGCAGCCACTAATTTAGTCAGATATAGCATGAGAATCCTAAGAATTAGCATACACCAAGATATAATCTGCTGAAGAAGCCAATGGTCCTAAGGACAGCACCTCTCTGGTCACTTAAGTGCAAGTGTGCAACCACTAGAAAAATAACATGAATCAAGTAAACTTTTTCCTGTTCACATATATTATGGGGAAAAGTAAAAGTGACATATCCCAAGATCACATCTATATTGATGAGCATATCATACACTTCCTCTATTTGAGCTTAAAACAAAAATAAAGGCAAGAACATGAACATATCCAGCTTACCATCATATCAGAGAGAGGCATCTTGACTTTGGTGAGCATAATTTCAGTGTTGTTGACTCTCCTCAAGTCAATCTACGATGGAAAGAAAAAAATTGTAAGTGATGACATCAAAGAAGAGTTAAATAAGAATCACCATGGTGGTCCTATAAGGTTCCACAAATGTAATAAACATAACCTTTTATACATTTTGGCATTTCAGGTATGTTTACATCAATATTATGTTCCAAGAATACAACAAAAACATACAAAAAATGTACCTAGTCCTGCACTATATGTTTAAAATTATGAATTCTTCAATTTTCTAATAGTGCCAATCTTGTTCATTCAGTCTAAGGTAGTGCAGTAACAATACTACAATCACTGAGAAAGAAAGATGTGACAGCCTATTCAAAAAAAAAAAAAACTCCAGATTACCAAATGAACTTTCTCAGGCTTTGATCCAGCTGATTTCCGTTGCCCTCCAGATTTACCCCCAGAATCAGCAGGCTTAGGAACAACAGCAGAGAAAAGAGTCTCAATCTCCGACACATCAAATTCAGGTGCACTGGCAAAAGAAGGCAATGTCAACAAAACAAACGGGAAATATATAAATCCCATGGAAACTCAGCATAATTTTTTAGTCAGAAACCATACAAAAAGAAGTAAAAATCAGTATAAGAAGATATAATACATTTGAGGCTCTCCATATCTTTGCAATTCTTCCCATAAGCTTCCTTGTACTGCCCTTGTAACCTTGCTCCAGTGTAATGGTTTTAAGGAAGATCTCCGAGGCGCTGCAGTTGCCCCAGGACGATAGCCCACGCCCTCTTCCTCTCACATCTGCTGCTCTAGCGCCCATTGGTGGAGGCGGAGGTGCACCACGAGGAGCTCTAGGTGGAGCTGGAGGGTCAGGAGCTCGACCTCCACGTTAAAAACTCGGCACGAAACATAACAGAACCATCACACTTCATAGAGTGATTCAAAATTGAACTACGATAGGGTTGGTGAGCATCCAAATCAAATATAGGTACAAATGCAAGAAGATAAGCATATAAAAGCTGTATATAGAGATTGGCCTCAAATTTTGCTCCATTTCACGCTTAATTGACCCTGAAAATACCGGAATTGAACGTGCCCAGTTCACTAACCTAAACTTACTGCTTTTTATTGAATTTGAGTCCAAATTCTCGCCGTATATGGAGGAGCAAGTGGCGGAGATTTGGGAGGGGGCGGTGGAGGCGAGGTCTTGGGATCGGGAAACGGAATCGACGGCGTACGAATGAGGGAGCATGATAAGGTTTCGGTGTAAAAACAAAGGGGAAAGGGTTAGGGTTTTTGCTTTAGTCGGGCAGAAGAAACGCAGAGCGAAAGAGGTAAAGAGCAAACGGTTTTTGATTTTAAACAACAGGGAGACCTATAGTGGCGTTTGTAAAACCAAACGCCGCTAAAACTATACCTATTGCGGCGTTTTCTTCACAAACGCCATATGTTATTCTTTAGCGGCGTTTATTCTAAAAACGCCCCAAAATTTGTTATTTTGCGGCGATCGTACTGTAAACGCCGTGATAAGTACAATATTCGCGGCGTTTTCCTTAAAAACGCCACCAAAAGCGCCGCTATATACCAAAATTGGTATAGTGCTTGTTATATCAAAATCAAATATAAGTTTAACAATTTCCCCTTTTTGATATAACAAGACCAAAATAAATTTTTAGTTCACTCCCCCTTCCTTTAAGACTAAAAGGCTATTTGTTTTTGAAAACCTTTGAAAAATTTATATCCCACACTTCTCCTCATTTTTGTTAAATCAAAATCAATAGGATAAGAAACAAACATAAAGCAAAATTATTCAAAATAACTCTAAAGATAATATAAAAACCATAATATAATAAATCAAAAGCATAAATATTCAAGACATAAAATATACAACGAAATTAACATAAACCAAAAGTCATAGGAAATATTAAATAAAACAAAAGTACATATACTCAAATTCTAATAGATATGATATGAGATGAGATGCAAAGCCTAAGAGTCGTCATCATCGTCTTTGTCCTCATATTCGTCTTCCTCTTCGTTATCGTTGTCTCCAAGAGCATGTCCATGCCATTCTTGATGAAAGGCGGCAAGAGTGATGTCCATAGAAGACACTCCATGCTCAACGTTCGTGCGATAAGAATTTGAATTACTCCTTCATTATACTAATTTCAAAATCTGATTCTCCTGAGTCGGTGGACGATTTCAGACCAATAAGCTTGGTGGGGAGTATATACGATTTTGGCGAAACTATTAGCAAATCGATTATCATAGTGTCTTGAGGAGATAATTAGCGAGAATCAATTTGCTTTCATCAAAGGAAGATAAATTTTGGATTGTGCCCTTGTGGCGAATGAAGTCGTTGATAATGCTACTCGAAACAGGAAGAAGTCTGTAGTCTTCGAGGCGGACTTTAGTAAATTCTATGATACGGTGGATTGGAAGTTCCTGGACTTAATGCTTTGCAAAATGAATTTTGGGGAAAAATGGAGAGGTTGGATCGGCTCATGCATATCGACAACCTCTATCTCTGTCCTCGTTAACGGTTCTCCAACTGAGAGATTTTCAATCAAGAGAGGACGTAGACAAGGCTGCCAATTATCACCCCTCTTATTTAACATTGTAGCTGAAGGACTGAGCTCAATTTTTGTGAAGGCTGCTCGACTGGGATTCTTCGAATGGATTAGTATGGGAGAAGGTAATTTGAATTGTACGCATCTTCAATTCGCTAATGATTTGATCATATTTTGTGGGGGCAAATGTCTTTAAAGTCTACAACATTAAAAGCATACTGCGATGTTTTGAACTTGCTGTTGGGCTTCGTCTGAACATGAAGAAATCTTCTATTATCGGCATTAACGTCGGCGAGTCAGTAGTGTCTACTTGGGCTAAAAATCTTCACTGTTCTGCTGCAAAATTTCCATCTTCTTCAAAATGCCTGCATTGGTCTCGTGCCTGTGGATATGGCGTTTGGGTCTTATAGATTTCGGTGTCAAGAATCAAGCCTTTCTGTATAAATGGATTTGGAGATTTGGGTCGGAAAGGACGTGCCTGTGGAGAAGAGTCATTCAGGCTAAATACGAGAAGGGTGTTGAGAATCTATTACCTTTGAATGTGAACCGCAACCACAAATTTTGGATATGGCGTGACATTTATAGACCCCTGGATCCTTCAATTGCAATTTCTGACCCTTTTGCTTCGAATCTGATTTTGCAGGTTGGTGATGGGAGTCTCCTGGACTTTTGGAATGATAAATGGGTTAATAATCAATGTCTTAAGGAATCCTTTCCGAGTATTTTTTTCTCTTGCAGTAAAGAAAGCTGCGAAATCTCAGATTTTGGTTATTGGGAGGGAGAGAAATGGCTATGGGAGATTGCCTTGCGTCGGCCTCTCTTCGATTGGGAGGTAAAAGTGTGGTTGATTTTTACGCAAACCTTGGAGAATTTTTACTTAGGAACCTTCCCATCCGATTGCATTAGATGGGCGATATCATCATCGGGGTATTATAATACAAGGGACTTATGCACTCATGTTGGACCCCTCCTTCGGTTCGCTCGGTCAAGTTTAATACTGACCGGGCTGTGAATGGAAGCTATGGCCCGGCTGGTCTTGGAGGTATATTACGAGATCATTCGGGTAAGATATTATTGTAATTCTCCAAGTCAGGGAGTCTCGGATCCTGCTTCAGCTGAACTGCTGGCCATTAGAGAAGCCTTTCAAGTGCTTGCTGCGTCGAAGTGCGCTAAGGAAGCTAACCTTGTTGTCGAAACGGATTGCTGGCCATTAGAGAAGCCTTTCAAATGCCTAGGTAAAATTGGATGAAAGGTAGGGGCAATAGTTTTGTGTATGATAGGATTGGCCTGGGAAGTTATTAGGGTTATCTCATGTTGCCCTTTGTTTGGTTCTTACCTTTTGTTGCACAACTTGTACGTTTTAGCCGACTGCCATGATATCGGGTTGGTACACTCTTTTTTCTTTATTTAAATTAAAGTAGATTTTTTAACGAAACTCATTTCGATGTTTAGATATATAATTTGTCCTTTTTAATCATAGCAACTAACAGCCGAAAAGTAAAATAATTTTTTTTCTACTGTTAGTTGCTATTATATATTTTTTAAATATAGTTTTCAACAATGATGATAGATTCTGCAACTCCAACCCAAGCGTTATAATTATTTGGTAGTGGGAAATCTTTTGATTGTGATGGCGTATATTGAAATTGGAGCTTTGACCTTTAGATTTTGATTAGACATTTTCATGTACTGTTCTGAGAACATGCCCAATTACAAATCTGCTTGTAAACCACCCCTTCTCAACTGCATTTTCCACCTCAATAATTTCCACGCCATTATCATTCATCAAAGACTTTTAAGAATAAGATCATAAAATTACTCAAATTCGATCTGATTTGATGTATCTCGTTTTATTTGGATTTTTTCTTGAATTTCGAGTTTGAGTGGGTTTTGAAAGAAATAAATTGAATCTGGACGGGTCGTGTTCGGGTTTAAGATAAAAAATCCCTGCCCGCTCTGACCCGATATATTTATTATATTTTATGTATTATATTTAATGTTTTTTATTAATTTTTCTAGGGACGGGTCGGGTTTAGTTGAATTTTTTTAAAATTTGAGATCAAACTATGTTTTTATTATATCGAATACAAAATATATTAAACTCGGGGCAAGGCGGGGTGAGATCATGATAGAACTTTTAAATTTTTGGTCGGGTTGGGGTCAGGATGACAAAAACAGAAATTCCTCGTTGACATCTTGTAATCACTAATTTTATCCGGGGTATTGACCCGTTGTTTTTGTAATTATTTGAATAATGTGCTTTAGCGTTATTACTTTTATATTATAATTATTAGTAAAAAATAATTAAAAACACTATTATAATTATTATTAATATATCTATTAAGTATTACTATTGTCACAATGTTAAAAGTTTTTATTGGTTTTTATACTTTATCATATTTGTTATGTTTGGTTGTTGTTAATTATGATTTGAAAAGAAAAAGCAAAAAATATGTTATTACTATTAGTAGTTGTTTTTAGTATTAGATATTATTTATGCTTTATACTATTATATTATTAATATCATATTATATTATTATGTTTTATTAGTACATCATTAATATTGCTAGCATTATTATAGAAGAAACAAAAATATTATAATTAAAATAAATAAGAGCCCAAATAAATAAATAACTAAAGCTCAAAAGTTTATTAACAGTCCAATTACATTTTCAAAAGCCCAAAACTTACAATATATCACATTTGGCCCACTTGGGGCCCAAATACCCTAAAAACCCTAAGTGTGTTAACCCTATTATTTCTGCGCAGCTGCATCACAACCGCCATATCTGGATCAGATTTCACGGTCCAAATTGAAGAGGGAGGAAGTCTCCAGAATTCCACGCGCCCATGCCCCGACTTTTGCGCTCCTTCACGCCTTTTGAGCATCCCCTGACTGTCCAGATGCTTGCACAAGCGTTCTCCCTCTGTGGGCCTTGATATGTGAGTTGTCCATCCATCCTTGATCCAAAGGCCGCGACAGAGCCTTGCTCCCCAAGTCGGTTCTCCCTCTAGTCCCCCCTCCTCACCGGGCCGCCACAGTACATACAACCAAAAATGGACAAACATCAGTAAAAAGCATAAAAGACAAATCAAACAAAAAATATCAAATGTCCAGAGGATATCGGTAGATTTCGGATGAACTTATAACTATAGGTTTTTCATTTTTTTATGTAACAACACTTCGGTTATATAAACCGAAGCAAAAACATTATAACAACGTTTGAGAAGCAATACAAAAAAGAGCCCCTTGAGATATCTCAGTCTTTCTTTACATGCATGCACATAAAATAAAAAACAGCAAAAGCATTAAAGCTTAGAGTTTGTTTTTTCTTTTACCTTCGGTCTGTCGTCTAAATTTCTACTGGTGACAAGCCTATAGCCTTCGGGTTCGAAAGGGGTGAGCCGGGAACGAAAACGTCTGGTGTTTTAAAGTCATTTTAGGTTCGGCTTTCCAAGACCTAGGCGAAGAGGAGTATTTTTTTAGAAAATCTAAGCCCAGATCTAAATCTAGGTTGAAAAGGAGAAGGTTTGGGGTGACTTTTGGGATTTTCGGCGCCAGCATGTGGCGGCCGGAGGAGTTTGAGGTGGCTGGATTTTGGGAATGGCCGCCGATTTCAGGGTTTATCCTCGATGAACGACGGAGTTCATCAGGGGTTGAGAGGAGAGGACAGAGCATTCGGTTTGATTTTTAAGAAAATGAGCTAAAGGTTTCCATTTTCAGCAAAAAGATGTGTTTTATACGTGTTTTAAAAAAATAAATGGTTTAATTATTTTTTAAAACCTTTTGTCCCTCGATATTTACATTCCAAGCCATTTCGTCTTTTAAAACTACACCCCAGGTCCCCCGTAGTTTTTCAAAAATTACAATTTCGTCCTAATTTCAAGTATAATCCGTTTTTTAAATGGTTTATTCTCGGATAATTCCTTCTGTGTTTTTAAATAAATATTTTTTAAACCTTCATTTTTCAAAATTACCCCTAGGTCCTTCCCATTTTCACCCGCCTTCAATTAAGCCATCGTTTTAATTTAATCCGTTTTTAAGGGTAATAACCCATTTGGTCCATGTCATTATAAAATCTTTTAAATTTACCCCTTTTTCAGTGTTTTAAATTTTAATTTAATCCCTTCTCAGTTTTTAAAATTACTAATTAGGCCTTTTATATTTGTATTATATTCTAGTTTGGCCCTGCATTGCATATTTATTTATTGTTTTTATTTTATGCCTTTATTATTTATTTATTTTCCCTTATGTACCCCTAATTTAGGTTGTTGTTTAGTTTTGGTCCCTTAGGTTTTTATAATAGATCTATCATGATAGTTTTAGGGTTAATTTGATTAATTTAAAATTGTGCGTTCGTACTATTGGGGCATGATTTTAAATTAATTAAATTAATTTTAGGGTTAAAGCCTTAGTTAGATCAGAGGTTCGAATCAATTTAATCCATTTAAATTTGCCGTTGGCTCATTGGGGCAAATGTTAAATGTATTAAATTGATTGAACAATGCTTAATTATTTTATAGGATAAAATTGACATTTAATATAGCTCGCCTAATTTAAATCATAATTAATTAATTCGAATAATTTTAAATAGAATCATTGGCGCATTGGGATCCTAGTTTAAAATTAATCAAATTAATTATTGTGGTTCAAGATAAACAATAAAATATTAGGGTTGTCTAATTTTTAGGAATTAATTAAATTAGGATTAATATTTAGTCTAACCTAGTTAATAATTAGAACACTAATTGAATATCCATAATGTGGGCCTTTTAGGTTAGGGATTTAGTGGGCCTAGGGCTTTAATTTTATGACTTTCTATGTCACGCATTTTAATTGTCATTCATGTGACTTTAATTTTTTTCAATGGACACGCATGTAAATAATTAACTTAAATTATAAAAAGGAGGTTGTTATTAATTTCAATATTTGTGTCGTAACAGTCCTGGCTCAATGAATGTTGACCAAATATTTGGATTAATTCTTACCACCTAAAAATAAATTTTAAAACGAATTAAAATTTGACAAGTCATACCATCATGTTTAACTGCTTGCACCATGCATAAAGGTGATGAACGAAGTTCGGACCATAAATTAACACGGCAACCAGTCTTATTCAATGTCGGTTTAATCTATGGTCCGAGGTATCGTCACCCTTATTAATTAAACGTTCAATTAATTCAAATTCACCAATTTGGAAAAGCCGTCTAATTAAAGTCAAAATTCAATCACGAACAATTTAATTAAATTCAACTTAAATTTTGAAATTTCCATCAGTTAAAAGCAACATATATTTTGGTACCGATTTCCGGGCGTGATGGGGGTGCTAATCCTTCCTCGCGCATAACCAACTCTCGAACTCGTTTTTTGAACAAGTCCATGGTTTTATGGTGTCCTGCCTACCTTAGTGGCTTGTGGAGACTCCAAGTCTTTTATTTTTAAAAATACAATTTTTAAAGTGTAATACCCATTTCCCGTATTCATAGCTGAATACGAGTCAGAGATATCACAAAATATTTGTAAAACCCTCTACATTTGTAACTCGGTAAAATTTTGTTTCTTTAAAAATGTTACAATGAATTTAGTTTTTATTTACAAATCTAGTTATTTGCGTAAAGTTTAAAAATAATATTTTCATCTTCAAATCGAATTTATTTTCCGGTAGTAACTTATCAATTTAATTTGTCTTGATATAATTAATAAAATTGCCTAAAAACTGCCTGATTTAAAATTCATCCAGATACCAAATAAAATACAAATTCTATCATAGCAGACATACCCTTTTAATATACATGCCAACTAGTAAATATCAAACAGTATCAAAAGATATCTTACTGATACTGATGTACCTGTTATTGATTGATGATGTCCGTATATGCTCCTTACTCCAACCATTTCTTCTTTCCTACGTGTAAAACAGTTACACGCTACGTATTTACTTAGTGAGGCAATAATTCAAATTTAAGTGCAATTGTCATAATATCAATCTCAATATTAATTATTAATAATGCATATGATCACCTTACCATTACATGCTCATTAACATAATTAAATATGTAATAGCATATATGTATATCAAAGTGATAAGTCTAGATCTTACCAATATTGGTGCCATTTCCATCCGTAAGCTTTCAATGCTTACCAATACATTTTTCCAACTCTGTCTGCAAGATTTCAAGCTTATCATTCTATTTTTTTATTTCAATTCAGTTTACTTAGCCCAAGGTATCTAATTAAGAGATTCTATGTACACGAGTCACCCCCTCATACCCAACCTTTCTTGAGTATGTATATTATTTGCACTCTACCGGGAGTGCTTAGCACCGAAGTGCTTCTGTATACTTACCGGAGTATACAATATATCCCTCATTGAGTTTTTATGAAATTACTCTGAAGTGCTTAGCACCCGTAATAAGTCTGTATACTCAAACCATGCATGAGTATACCCCTCAATGAGTATTTATAAAATTTGCACTTTACCTGAAGTGCTTAGAATCTTTATACAGCTGTTTATGACTCTATGGCTAGCCAACTATACCTTGGAACCTCTATATCATACTTGAGCTTTATATCATCAAATATTTCATCCATGGGAATGTATATCAATTTATATTAACATGAAGCAGTTCTTAACCGAATAACATTAATAGTAAATCATCATCAATAACTAGTGATCAATGCATTTATTTTCAACCTTTGACATATTTAAAGTATGTCAAATGTATGATCAATGACATAATTATCATGACAATGTATAAACCAGGTAGACTCATCGCAAGTCTTACTGGTGATGTATAAAACATCTATGTATAATGTTATGTATGCATTGCACTCACTTGGGCCATGTATTAGTATGCCTCACTAAGTCCTCTTCGATCCTTTCCTTCATTGTACCTTGAACCTCCCTTGATTCGAACTTAACTTCATAATTCAAATAAGTAAAATATTTGTTAGATCCCAATCTAACAATATGTTACATATTGTCCAATATAATCATTCGAAAACAAAATCTCTAAACATTTTCTTTTCTTCCTTGTATAGTTCAAAAACTCATTATGGTCCTTAGTGACCAATTTGAACTTCCATTAACCCTTTTCAAGCTTACTAATCAACCTTAGATACAAAGTGTATCAATTCTCATTTTCTGGCTGTTTGCAGTACCTCTCAAGAAATATTTCTATAAAATAATTTACAACTCGGAATTCGATTCCGTTTGTTCTGAAAGAAACTAGATTCAATAATCTTTTCAAATGTATAAATTAATAGCCCAAATTCAACTTGTACGATTTATGGTGAATTTTCAAAGTCAATTTCCAGTATTGAATTTCGGAACAGCCTGCTATACTGTTTTCTGACCTTTCACCACTTAAAAATTCATATCTTTTTTACTCGGAACTCGAAATTAGTTTCTGTTTATTGGACACGAAACTAGACGAACAAATATTTACATCGGTATAAAATTCACCTTCTAACCATTTTTGTAGAATTTATGGTGAATTTTCAAAGTTACTGCCATAAACCAGTTTTTCTACACAACTTCCATAAACAACTTCAACTTTTATACTAACTTCTCCTTACTTCTCTACTTTTCAATTTAGTCCAATCACTATCTTTAAACCACCAACTCATCACATTCTTCACCAAATAATTATTCACAATAATTCTCCCTAATTTTCCTTATTTACCGAAATAGATACTAAAATGCAAAGATAAGGATTCATGCTTCTTAACTTTGCAATTTAGTCCTCAATTCAACATTACTACCTTAATTCCATCATTAGAACTAAAAATCAGATTTAGCCCCCATACAAAACTTCCATTTTGATTTGGTCACTTAACTTTGACAAATTGTCAAAATGGTCACTAATTCAATTCAACATCAATTTGGCATTCTAACTTCATTTTCTTATATCTAACATCATTAATAACATAAATACATCCAAATTCTAAAAATTCAGATTTGGTCCTTCAACTTTTCAATTTGCTGAAATGGTCCCTACATAATTTAACTTAGGGTTTTGCTTCCAAACAACAATTCAAGCTTACTAGATCATTATTTCAACATCACAAACCCTAAATTAAACTTGAATCCATAAACCCTAATCATCTTCATAATAATCAAAACATGTAAAACTTAAATCCCAACTTAATATCATGATTTTTAACATCATACTAGCTTGATTTCAACTTGAATTCAATCATGGAATCATAAATTCTCAAAAGCCGCAATTTGATCCATAAACCCTAATTTCTTTCTCATGTAAATTATCATCAATCAAGCATGGATTCCATGAATTATTGTTATCAAAAGATAGAGCTTGAAGAGTAGAAAAACTTTGTAGTTGAAGAGATTACTTGAAAACCGAGTTTCGGGGCTTGAATCGAGCTTGGGAAATTTTTTCTCTTTCTTTCCCTAGCCCTCACGTTTTTGGCTGGAAAAGATGAGCATTTGGTTCATCTTTTTACCATTATTTTACACATATATCTATTAAATGAATATTAAATTCATTTAATAATGAAATTACAATTTTGCCCTTTTTATCCAATGGTTGAGATTGATTTTATCATCAATCAAGGGCCAAGATTTAATATTCCATTTTCTCTTTCCAAAATTTCCCTTATAAATTTTTAAATATTTTAAAATTGCCATTGGGGCCAAATGACCAATTTGCCCTCCAACTAGTTTTTATTTACTAGTTTGCCATTCTTGTAAAAATTCAAGTAAATCTAGTTGGAATCCAACCAACTATAATAAAATATTCATAAAGTAATATTTTATGAAATTTTCCATATATTTTGGATCAGTCTCCAAAATTTCCATTCTATCCAATATACTGATAAATAATCCTTTACTCAGAAATAAACTGTAGGATTCATCTTGAATCGAACTAAAAATATTTCCAACACATGGAAATGACTTTTATAACCTTTCTCTATAATATGGTAAAACTTCAAAATTTTTCAGTTCGATTCGGGTTTCCGAACTCCACTTAAACTTTAACTGTGATTTTCCCAATAATCGAAGTATCAGATCAAACCAAAAATTTCGCATTCGATTCACACCCTTAGGTGATATATTTATTTATAAAATAAAACCCTTAACTTTTGGGAAATTACAACTTTAATCCCCAAACTTTTCCAAAGTTTATACTTTAGCCATAAAATTTTCAAAATTTACATTTTGGTCACTAAACTTTTAAACTTCAATTTCCATTCCAATTTTCCTTGGTATTCAACCAAACTTTAAGAATACCTTATTCAATTCACTATATATCACATGATACCTTTAAACCTTAGAAATTTCCTTTCCAAAACCCATAATTAAAGAAATCTCAACTTTCGCATTTTTGTCATTTTAGTCACTAAGTTAGCTTTTAAGCTATTATCTTAGTACTAAATGACCCTTAATCAACTTAGTAAATCTTGGGGTATTACATAAAGGGACTTCCCGCCTTTTTTAAATGTTTTTTTCCAAAAAGCTAAAGAAAGTCGAATTACGTACTTTTTAGCGACTTGAGAATTTTTTTAGTCGCTACAGCTGGCGACTCCGCTGGGGAGTAATGTTTTTGTTTTTACAAAACAAAATGAGATTTAGGCCAATAAAAATCAATGTTTCTTTTAATGATGGAAATTTTGGAATTTAAAATGACTTTAATTGGTTTGTTCGTTCTTGAAGATATGACTTTAATTGTACGGGCTTCGATAATTGGTGGCTTTGAATTAATTGATCATTTAACTTATAAGGAATCAGCGACATGTGTTGCATTATGACCATCAAGCTCTATACCCGAGCTTTGTCCCTTGAGTGGGAGTGAAACGCCATATACCCGCGTGAGTAGCACTTCATGGGTTGGTAATTCACTTTCGGAGTCCACGCCTTTTGACATGTGAGCAGCCCTCCACGTCACTAGGTCGTGCATTCCCTCAAACCGAATCCAACTTGCAAGCCTGTAATGGGCCAGAATTGGGGTTTTTGTTGTCTTAGTAGGTGGCAAGATAGGTTCGAGTACCCTTTATAGAACCAAACCCATGCGTGAGAACCTAGGAACCTACCCCGATTAGAGCCATGCAGATAACCATAGTAATCTAGAATTCATGTGGTTAGGGTTTTCTTTTCATATTGTTCTGTTTGTTGCTCCCTAATTCATGCTTTTATTTTGCAATTTTGAATTGGTTTATTTCATTAATAACATATCTCATTTGTTTTTTGTTCTTTCCCTTTTTTATGCTTTGTTTTGCATATTTTATCATATCATGAAGAAAACACTGATTCAAAATTAGTCTAAAGTTAAAGACTTGATCAATGGGAGACTTAGTTCGTAGCACTGATGAAAAGAATTCCGAGGTACAAATATGGTCAAAATGCGAGTAGCTTCATGATGGAGACAGTATTTCTGCCAGACATAGGTTAGTGATGGCGGTCGAAACTTTCATGAACACCGAATACAATGATGTGTCGGGGTTGAGACCGGTATGGCACAGCTGGGATTATCAAGCAAAAAGTGTTTTCAGAAGCAAGTAATGCGACATAGCATACTTATTAGATGTCTCAGTCGATCAGTCACTACTCCAAGCCTTTGTGAGATTTTGGAACCCGGCTTATAGTTGTTTTACAATTGGCAACGTGGATTTGACTCCGATGATCGAAGAGTATATATCCCTCATGAATTGCAAGAAGATTGATGAGAATTGAGTCTACTCCAAACCACCCAAGAACAAGTTATTCTGAGCCAAGCTAGGTAGGTTTTCACGAACTTTACCATTTTGGGTCGAAGATTAATTTATTACGTGGAACAAAAAGGAATATCTCAAGTGGGAAGGGATCTTGGCCTTAGCTTTAGTATATTCAGTGGGCCGAGTTCATCAAGATCTTTTTGCATTATTGATTTATGGGTTGGTCCTGTTTTTGAAGGCATTGGGACTCATCCATCCATCAGTATTATACTTGTTCGATTGCTTAGAAGGAAAGTCCAATCCAGTGCCTGTTATCTTGGCCGAAACTTTCCAGTTTCTCAGGTTTTGTAAGAAACATTGTGGGATCGCTTCCTAGGATGTCTTCAACTTCTCACATTCTGGTTTTACAATCACATGTGGTCTATCGTTCACTTCTCTAGGCTTCTCTTCGATGGCAAATTCTCACCGTTAGAGGAGTTCTTACGAAAGGAAGATTGGCCAACGGGAAGATCCGAAGAGGTATGGATAGACGCCCTACAAAATCTGAAAGACAACGATATAGTTCGGAAAGCGTCGTGGCTACGTACGAGGAACATTCTTTACCGATGTGGGGAGCATCCATGGGTACCGTTACTCGGCCTTTGGGGGCATACGGCTTATACACCCCTATTGGTTTTGAGACAGTATGGTTCCAAACAGTTTATACCAGCCACGAGCAAACTAAATGAGTTTAACATATACTACATGACCGAGAAAGGCTACAAAGGGAAGGTGTACGACGCTTCTTCTACATGGAACAATACTAGACGGGTTAGGGTTTTGAGCGCTCTATACATGATGACCCCTGAATATGAAGTGTGGCGATTCAATTGCGTCAACGATAATATTCCCCAGTTGAATCCTGATGGTATAAGGACGGTTCAAGAAAGGTTGGCTACGCTTCCCACTGAAGTTGACTTGATGAGAAAGAAACTTGAAGAGGAGCAAAAGAAATTTATTCAGCTAGAAGCAAAGTCCAATCAAGACAGGTTCAACTTCAATTTAGACAAGACAAAGCTAGAGGGAGAAATTAGAAGTCTACAAAAGAGGAATGTTATGTTAGAATCCGAGATCAAGTCAGAAAAGGAAGAAATTCTTAGTTGCAAAGGCTAAACAAGAGTGAGAGAGTTGCAAGTGACGGGCCAAATGAAGGGTTATAGCTCAGACTCAAGGAGAAAAAGGCAAGAATCGAGGCTTACAAGAAGAAGTACTATGAGCACAAGGACCAAGTATTTGCCATGGCCCAAAAGATGGAGAACTTGAAGACTTCTCATCCAATAAAGCTTGAGAATGAACAACGTCAGAACGAGGCATTAAAGGCTCAAATAAAGCAATTAGAGAAGTCCATTCTCAAGCATAAAAGGTTCTACCCAGAAGCTAGAAGCTAGTAGTTTAGAAAAATGGCTTTGAAGGATCGGATCAAGGAATTAGAAACTGAGGTTAAACAATTCAAATATCAATTGGCGAGCTTTAGGGGAGCGATTCAAGTGCACCGGATGCCTATGATGGAGTAGCTTCAGTTTGCCGCCTACACCATTTGGAGGCAAGAACAAGATTTGGCACGCTTCATGACCCAAATGTAAGAAGTCACCCAAAAAACATAGTTCCTAGCGAAAAATGCTGCCGAGCTCCAAGAATACGTGGATAACAAATCCGAAGAAGGAGAAAAGATTGTTTGAATCTTAAGAGAGATTGTTGAATTAGGTGCTAACTTAGAACCATATGTGTAGCGAGTTCTTTGATTTGTGTAATGGAACAACGTTTTCATCGACGACAGTCGTTTAATGATGATATTTGCCGGAATCAGTATTTTTCTTTGCATTCATGCATAGTGCATTTATTTGCATATTTTTTATTAAATTACTTAAAAGACTTTTATTTCATAGCATTTTGATTCTATTAATTGCAAACATTCTACATCCATACCGTACACGTTTACAAACAAGGATCATGGAATAGAGCTTTGCTAAGCTAGAAGCCGACCTTAGAGGACAGTTGGAGAGAACGCAACAAGAGTTAAGAGATACCATCATCAAATATCAGCAAGACATGATAAGAGAAATATCTCAAATGCTACAAAACTGTCGAGGAGAAGACGTAAGAGGAAAGAGTACTGTTGTGAACCCTGCTCAGAACCCGAGAGACTCCACATATTCTCTAATCTTTAACCCTCTCTTTATTAATCCTACACCAAATCCCCCTCAAAGGGTATCCTCGTCCCATCAAGCTAGTGCTTCTGCTTCATCTTAGCCGGCCGTGACATTTGTAAATGTCGAACATATCAAAGACAACATTTCAGACTTTGATGAACTCAAAAAGTTGAACCAGGTGAATGCGGAATTCTCTAAATAGTAAGAAAAGACTAGAAAAGACCTTGAAGAAAAATTTCGGGTGGAAGATGACAATAATGGTTTTTATAGCCTAAACGCTAGGGATCTCAGCCTAGTCCCTGATGTAGAAATTTCATACAAGTTTAAGACGCCGGAGTTCAAGAAGTTTGATGGAACATCTTGCCCAATGGCCCATATAATGATGTTTTATCGCAAGATGGCTGGCTATAACAACAATGAGAAGCTGTTGATACACTGCTTTCAGGATAATTTGGTGGGATCCGCTACAAGATGGTACAATCAGCTTACACGAGCTCAAATTAAATCATGGAAAGATCCGGCAAAGGCTTTCATGGATCAATATAAGCATGTTACTGATATGGTCCCCAATAGGCTTCTATTGCAAGGAATAGAACAAAAGAGAAACAAAAGCTTTCGGGAATATGCCCAAAGGTGGCGTGACATGGCAGCTCAAGTCCAACCTCTCATTCGTGAAAATGAGATTGCTCCAATGTTCATCGACACACTAAAAAGAACGCTCTATGACCGTCTGATCAATAACCATATTACTAATTTTGATTATATGGTAATGACCGGCGAACGTATTGAAGCAGCCATAAAAAGTGGAATAATCGACGGAGGAAAATCGTCGTGTAAGCAATTCAAAAGAAAGAACCATAAGGTGAACACCACAAATACTTACGAGGCTGTTAAGAATTTCACTATATCTCAGCCTCAAGCTTCAAACCCCCAAAATTTTAATAGAAGGGAAGAGCGGGGACCCAAGAAGGAAAAATCCTTCATGCCGCTATCGATTACTTACAAAGAACTCTACTCACGATTGTACAAGGCCGATTTGGTACGACATTAACATGTTACTCTTTATAACCCCCCCTTATCCTGCATGGTATGACCCTAAGGCCCATTGCGAATACCATGCCGACGTCACAGGCCATACTATTGAGAATTGTATAGCATTCAAAGAGTTTGTTCAGAATTTGATCAAAATTGTAGTGCTACAGCTAGGGGAGCCAAGTACCGCTAGTAACCCTTTGCCAAATCATGGTAGTCAAAGCATGAATGCTATTGAGGAAGAGTGTGCAAAGAAGGCTAAGGCTAGCATGTCAGAATCAGGTCTCTCATGATATGGGTCTTTCAGCAACTATGTATGGCTCATCTCATCGACTGTGGAATGGTAGTCGTAAAAAAGGGTTGTGGCCCCTATTGTGAATACCATCAGTCGAAGGACCATCAGATACAAGATTGTGAGAAGTTCCACCAAGAATTCCAGAATAGCAAAGTGATTGAATTCTTTGAGGAAGAAGAAAGGAGTAGCGAGTCCAAAGTTTGCACGTTAGATACTTCAGATGCCAGATACAGTGCAAAAAGGCCATTCGTCATTGGCCTCAAACCAAGTCAAGAGAATGCACCACGAGAAGAAAGTCCCATGATAGCCCCTAAAATTATAATCTCAGCCCCGTCATCCTTTCCCTTTAAGGATACCCGGATGGTTCCATGGAACTACACCGCCAACGTCTCAATACAAGGAAGTTCTAGTTCGCAAGAATGAAAGAAACCAGTTGAAGAGATGAAGCCTACCGAAGGTAGCCTGTGAAACTAAACCCCAATGAGATAAATGATGTGGGGTATTTTACGAGGAACGGTCGATGATATGCTCCTAAAGCTCCAAAGGTAATAGAAGAGATGAAAGGAAAAGGCAAGACAACTGAACCCAAACCTATGAAAATATTTAGGGAAGAGCCATCCCCGAAACTCAACGAGCCAGTAGCTGAGGCTCAACCTCAAAAATTTTTAAGGTTCTTAAAACACAGTGAATATAGTATGGTAGACCAACTCAGAAAATAGCCAGCCCGAATCTCAATGCTTGATCTACTGTTGAACTCAAAAAAGCATCGTGAGGCCCTGTTAAAAGTACTTAATCAAACTTTTATCGAGAGTAATATTTCAGTTGATAAGCTTGACTAGATCATCGGATATATTACTGATTATAATCATATCACCTTTAGTGACGATAAGATACCAGAACAAGGAAAGGGGTCTAACAAGGCCCTAAACATTACAACCCATTGCAAAGGTCACATACTACCGGGAGTGCTCATCGATAATGGCTCTGCCCTGAATGTTATGCCCTTAGCTACTCTGCAATGTATATCGATCGACAACTCGCATATGAAACTTTGCCAAAATGTTGTGCGTGCATTCACGAGACCCAAATAGAAGTGGTTGGGAAGATTGAAGTACCCCTGCTCATAGGTCTAACTGAATACACTGTGGATTTCGTGGTCATGGACATCCAGCCATCCTACAACTGTCTGTTAGGGAGACCGTGGATCCATTCTACTGGAGTTGTTCCGTCTTTTTAGCACCAGAAATTGAATTTGTTCCATGTTCATAGCAACAGTCCATGCTGAGCAAGATGTTGTGACTTCGGTAACTTCAGACGCTCTATACATTCCAACTGATGAGGAGGCTTTAGAATGTGCCTTCAACGCATTAGAATTCATCAATGCCACCTTTGTTGCTCAGGGGAACATGATCTCACGCCCAAGATTATCAAATTGCACCAAGATGATGGTGACAGAAACTCTAGGAAGATGAGCGAAAAGAGGAAGAGGTTTGGGAAAGAGCTTGCAAGGACGTCTGCGACCTATAGGCATTATCCATAAGTATAACCGGTTTGGGCTTGGCTATAAGCCAAACTTTCTACAAAAGAAACAAGAATGGAATAGAAGAGAAGAACAAAGAAAGGCCCGACTCAAAGGATAGGAGATTTCATGGGCTCTCATCACTTATGCGGGTCTCAGGAATATGTTTGTCTTTGGGAGAGTTGTCAACCCTGAGATAAAGGTCCAAGAAGCCAATCAGAGAACGAGAGGATCCTCTATGAAGATTTGATTTGCGGAGCCATAGAGGGAATGGATGTGAACGTGATATCTGAAGATGGCAAGATGGTTCAGCCTCTGGATAAGATCCACCCATGTTCCCCGGGTGAAAAGCTTAACAATTGGACTAGCGTGGATGTACCTGTAGCTTTTAGGATTAAATCAAAGTAATGGCCAGAATTACCCTATTGCTTTTGGCCCGAGAGTAATAGGAATCCTTTGTAAAAGGGCTACTATGTCAATCTATTTTTGTTTTCAATGAAAATGATGCTTCCTATGTTTCTCAAATGGCAAACATAACACTCATCTCATTTATTATTCATTCATTCATCGCTTATTCTTTCTTTTCTTATTCACTTATTCATTTATAAGCTATTTCTATCCCTAATACATACTTTTAAACTTGTGCAAGTCCCCGAATATTAATTGTATGAATGATTTCATGTCTAATCTCGGGGTAGATTTTAAACAACCTTCATGCTCGGCTGAAATAGATGAAGTGGATGATAAAGAGGAATATGAAGTCCCGGATGAATTGCTAAGACTGATGGCTAGTGAAGAGAAACAACTTCAGCCCTACCAAGAAGAATTAGAAGTTTTGAATTTGGGAAGCAAAGAAGAAAAGAAAGAAGTGAAGATTGGTACCACTTTGTCATCAAATGTGAGGCAAGAGTTGGTGGGATTGCTTTCAGAATTCAAAGATGTGTTTGCATGGACATATCAAGACATGTCGGGTCTAGACACAGATATAGTGGTGCACAAAATCCCAATAAAGCCAGAGTGTAAGTCAGTCCAGCAAAAGCTCCGAAGAATAAGACCGGATATGCTGTTAAAGGTTAGAGAGGAAGTAAAGAAACAGTTTAAAGCCAGATTTTTAAAGGTCGCCAAATACCCAAAGTGGGTAGCTAATACAATCCCGGTACCCAAGAAGGACGGAAAAGTACATATGTGTGTGGATTATAGGGACCTCAATAGGGCAAGTCCTAAGGACAAATTCCCCTGCCTCACATTGATACCCTAGTCGACAACACTGCGGGGCATTCTTGGTTTTCTTTCATAGATGGCTTTTCAGGGTATAATCAAATTAAAATACACCTCGAGGACATGGAAAAGACCACTTTTATTACTATGTAGGGAACATTTTGCTATAAAGTCATGCCTTTCGGATTGAAGAATGCCGGGGCAACTTATCAAAGGGCCATGGTCACCTTGTTTCACGACTTGTTGCACAAGGAGATCAAATTGTATGTGGACGACATGATAGCCAAGTTCTGAACTGAATAAGAACATACTGAGAATTTGCGAAAGTTGTTCTAAAGGCTAAGAAAATATCAGTTGAAGCTTAACCCGTCCAAATGTACCTTTGCAGTCATATCCGAAAAGCTCTTAGGTTTTATGGTTAGTTGAAAGGGGATTGAAATCGACCCCGATAAAGTGAAAGTAATTCAAGATCTGTCGCCACCTTAAACTCAAAAGGAGGTGCGAGGTATCTTAGGAAGGCTCGATTATATTTCTCGGTTCTTCTCCCAATTGATCGACAAGAGTGATCATCTTTTCAGATTACTCCAAAAGAATGACATGGGAAGATGCGATAAAGATTGCCAAGAGGCCTTAGAAAAGATTAAGAAGTATTTGACCAATGTCCCAATCTTAGTACCACCGGTACCAGATGGGCTATTAATTCTGTACTTATCGGTGTTTGATAATTCAATGGGATGTATGTTGGGGCTGCATGATAAGAAGGCAAGAAAGAAAATGCCATTTATTACTTAAGCAAGAAATTCATCGAGTGTGAGTCGCGGTACCCTTTGATCCAAAAGCTGTGTTGTACCTTAGTATGAGCTAATAAGTAACTCAGACAGTATATGTTGTGTCACACTACTTTCTTGATTTCTCGGATGGATCCGCTAAAACTTCTAATAGATGCACCAGTGCTAACCGGAAGAATGACATGTTGGCAAATATTGCTATCTGAGTTTGATATTGTCTACGTGAGCCAAAAAACAGTAAAAAGAAGTGTGGTAGCAGATCTTTTGGCAAGCCGCACCTTAGATGACTATGAGCCGCTCGATTTTAGTTTTTCAGATGAAGACTGGATTGGTACTCTAGCGGAGGAGAGGCTCACCAATGAATCTTGGAAGCTCTATTACGATGGGGCATGTAACGCCATAGGCTACGGGGTAGGGGCCGTATTAATTTCTCCCGATGAGGTTTATTATCCCTTTACCAGTAGGTTGGAATTCTTTTGTACAAACAATATAGCAGAGTATGAGGCTTGCGTCATAGGGCTTCGGGCAGCCATAGAAAGAAAAATCAAGGTGCTCCAGGTCTTTGGAGATTCGTCTTTGGTGATTTACCAGCTTTGCAAAGAATGTGAGACGAGAGATCATAAGCTAGTCAAATACTATGATTTGATCCAGGAGTTGGTTAGAAATTTTGAAGAAATCAGCTTCGCTTACCTACCAAGAGAAGATAATTAGATGGCTGACGCCTTAGCAACTTTGGCCGCCATGTTTGAGGCAAGCCCAACTACCGAAATTAAGCCGATTGAGATGCAAATTTTTCAGGTACCGACCCACTGTTATAATTTGGAGGAGGAGGAGGATGGCAACTCATGGTACTACGATATCCTCCAGTATATTAAGTTTCAGGTTTACTCAAAAGAGGCCAGGGATAATAACAAAAGGATGATTAGGAGGTTAGCATCCGGTTATGTCCTTGATAGAGAAGATTTGTACAAGAGAAGTAAGGATCAGATTTTGTTAAGATGCGCCAATGCTCGGGAGATTGAAACCATCTTAGCCGATGTACACGATGACCTGTGCAGGACCTACGCTAATGATTTTTTAATGGCTAGAAAGATCATGAGATATGAATATTTTTGGTCTACCATAGAGGGAAATTGCATTAAATATGCGAAGAATTGTCACATGTGCCAGATATATGCCAACAAGATACACGTTCCACCGGTACCGCTTCACACCATGAATTCACCATGGCCTTTTGCTACTTGTGGCATGGACGTTATCGGTCAAAAACACCCGAAAGCTTCGAATGGACATCGCTTCATCTTGGTAGCCATCGATTACTTTTCCAAATGGGTGGAAGCTGCCTCTTATGCTAGCATTACAAGAGCAACCGTATTTAAATTCTTGAAGAAGGAGATTATCTGTCGTTACAGTTTGCCAGAAAGAATCGTCACCAATAATGCTTCCAATTTAAACAACAAGATGATGACTGAAGTATGTGAACAGGTCAAGATTGTGCACCACAATTCTACCACTTATCGCCCTAAGATGAATGGGGCAGTTGAAGCAGCAAATAAGAATATCAAGAAAATTATAGCCAAGACTACTGACACTTTTAGGGATTGGTATGAGAAGTTGCCCTTTGCACTATTCGCCTACCGAACATCCGTGAGAACATCTACCAGGGAATGTTGTATTCCTTGGTTTACGGAACAGAGGCAATACTACCTATCGAGGTAGAAATTCCATCACTGAGAATTCTGAATGAGACAAAGTTAGATGATGCCGAATAGATGCAAGCAATGATTGATCAACTGAACCTTATCGATTAGAAAAAATTAAGAGCCATTTTTCATAGCCAAATGTATCAGAAGAGAATAATGCGTACCTATAATAAGAAGGTTCACCCAAGAGACTTCCAAGAGGGAGATCTAGTGCTCAAGAAGATCTTGCCAATTCAAAAGGACTTTCGAGAAAAATGGATGCCTAACTGAGAAGGGCCTTATGTCGTTAAGAAGGCTTTCTTGGGAAGAGCATTAATTCTGGAAGAGATGGATGGGAAAAATTTAAGCAATCCCATAAATTCAGACTCCGTCAAGAAGTATTATGCCTAAAAAAAGAGGGTTCAAAATGGAAACTCAGAAATGAACGTCTTGAAACCAAAGGAGGATCTGAATTGAAAATTTGAAAAGGATGGTTCAGATGAGTTTTGCCATTCGACTGATAGGCTATGTTACATTTCAAGTGCCCCACTTTGATTTATGGTAGAACTCCTTTCGGGTTCTCAGAAATTTTAGTCTAGAACAGGCAGTGAGAGATCTACCACGGTCGATGGGCTCTCGTATCATTCATACAGTTGATGTGCGAGAATGTTGCGCCTTATACTACTTATATCTGTTTTATTTTCCCATGTTTGCCACAACTTTCAAATTGTTCCAACATCTCTTATGTTAATAAATAAATATTTCATTTTCTCTATTCTTTTGTTTACAAGCATCCTAAATAGATTGACATAGAATATTGAAAAAAAATATTTCTTAGTATTACTAGGATTTAACCCTTTAAGCGCAGGAGGTTCCAAGACAGAAATCAATTTCGCCTCAAAGAGTCTGCTAAAGCCAAGGCTAAAGGATATGAAATGCAAAGTTGATAAGATTTGCCAAGAAGATGACGAATGCCTACTGTATTGAAGTCCGAGATGGAAGAACTAGTGGCAAAAACCTGAAATGGCGCCAAAAAGGAGAAAAGAAAAAAAGAAAAAAAAGAAAAAAAAAAGAAAGAAGAGAAAAAATAGAGAAAAAAAAAGAAAATATCAATCAAATTGAAAACCCGAAAAGGCGCTTTGAAAAGGAAAAATTTCTAAGGTGAAAACTCAAAAGAGCGTTTTAGAATAAAGATTCGGAGAATATGAGGGTTAAACGAGGGATGAGTCCGGACACAAGGAGAAACAATAAATGTGCAGAGATAAAGAAGAAGACGATAAAGACGAAATGAGAAGCCAAGAAATAAGGCGTCCGAGCATTGATTACATTTTATTTGTCATGCATCATGAATAGTTAGGCATCCCTAAGATAGGAGCATGCTAACTCATTCTATCATAGCATTTCATCTGTTACAGGTATTAAATGGTTAGATCGGGTACTTTCTGAGAAGAAGAGTAAACAACAAGTGAAGACACGAAAGAGACTGTGAGCGAGGAAATTCAGACTCTAAATATCAAGATTCCATAAGTAAATGAGGCAGATGGCCATAGTTCAAGAATTTTCAAACATGAAAGTCAAAAACCTATTCGTTCAGGATTATGGTGAATGGACACCTTCATTTGAAGAATTGTTATTCATTTTGCTTTCGCCACTTCGAGAAAGTAACTTGTTTGGTCTGTCCGTTGCCATTTCGGAAGGAAATGCCATTTTGTTTTTGCCACTTTGGGAAAGCAAGTTATCTGGTCTGTCTGTTGCCATTTCGGAAGGATATGTCATTTCATTTCGCCACTTCGGGAAAGCAAGTTATCTGGTCTGTCCATCGCCACTTCGGAAGGATATGCCATTTTGTTTTTGCCACTTTGGGAAAACAAGTTATCTGGTTTGTTCATTGCCACTTTGGAAGGATATGTCATTTTGTTTTCGCCACTCTGGGAAAGCAAGTTATCTGGTCTGTCCGTTGCCACTTCAGAAGGATATGCCAGTATGTTTTCGTCACTCCGGGAAAGTAAGTTACTCGGATTTGTTCGCTGCCGCTTCGGAGGAACAAGTCGTTTGAAGTTCTGGTCTGTCTATTGCCATTCCGGAAGAAGTCATCCAGCGCTACCCAATTTGTTTTTGCCATTCTGGGAAAGCAAGTTATTTCGGTTTGTTCGCTACCACTTCGGAGGAGCAAATCGTCTATCAAGAAAGTCGGATAAAATTAGTGCTTATGGTCTTTGCTTTATTCTTGTTTTACAAGGATAAACAAAGAGGGGCAGCTGTAATCACTAATTTTATCCGGGGTATTGACCCGTTGTTTTTGTAATTATTTGAATAATGGGCTTTAGTCGTTATTACTTTTATATTATAATTATTAGTAAAATAATAATAAAAACACTATTATAATTATTATTAATATATCTATTAAGTATTACTATTGTCACAATGTTAAAAGTTTTTATTGTTTTTTATACTTTATCATATTTGTTATGTTCGGTTGTTGTTAATTATGATTTGAAAAGAAAAAGCAAAAAATATGTTATTACTATTAGTAGTTGTTTTTAGTATTAGGTATTATTTATGCTTTATACTATTATATTATTAATATCGTATTATATTATTATGTTTTATTAGTACATCATTAATATTGTTAACATTATTATAGAAAAAACAAAAATATTATAATTAAAATAAATAAGAGCCCAAATAAATAAATAACTGAAGCTCAAAAGTTTATTAATAGTCCAATTATATTTTCAAAAGCCCAAAAATCACAATATATTACATTCGGCCCACTTGGGGCCCAAATACCCTAAAAACCCTAAGTCTGATAACCCTATTGTTTCTATGCAGTTGCATCACAGCCGTCAGATCTGATCCAGATCTTTATGAAATTGCTAATTATAGGCTATTTTAGACACATCGTATAAAATTAATTATCAGTTGTTCTAGTGTGATAAAGTGTTAGATTCATTAAGTAAAATTAAATGTTTAAATTCTAACATTGCAAGTAGAACTAATTGAATTAGGACGGTCGTCCTTATTATAAATCTCTATAGTACATAATCTAAATTAATGGATCAATAAATCTAATACAGAATTATAGAACAGAAGACATCACGTACATGCAGCATATATCGAAAAGATGAAAAACAAAAGTTGTAGATAAAAAAACACACAAAACAAAGTAATGAAATGACAATGACCCAACGAACCAATGGATTTGAATCACTAGTCTAAATTATGAACCAAACCTTGTACATAATTCTTCTAAACAAACAATATTCATGATGGTATTATGTTCCAAGAAAGAAAGTAATATAACAAAGACAACTATATGCGTTTAGAACCGGTAAACTTGATCTGAATTCGATTACTCAAATTAATTTACTCAATATGGATTTGAATAGGGTGATCCAAATTTGATATGAAACTTGAAAAAAAATTAAATTGAACTGAATTTTAGTTGGACCGATCTGGACTCAGATCAATTTTTACCTGAACCGAAAACAAACTGAATTTAATTTACTCAAATCTAATTCTAACCGAACATCGACTCGATTTTAACTCGATAATTGAGTTGAAGTGAACACATAATTTATTTTTACCATTATCTATTTTTAGCAATGTGATAAATAGTAAAATAATGTTCTTTTTGTAATATGCTACTAGTTAGCCACCATATTTAGTAATAATTTAATGGTTCAATATCATATTTCCTCTTTTAAAATACTATTTCTATATCCGATCTGACAAAATGCATACATTTTACAATAATATAACAATAATTATACATATACTAGATTGAACTCATACTCAACTCAAATTGACCCGAAAACCAACTTATTCGATATTGACCCGACCCGTAATTGATCGATCCGATATTGACATGACCTGAAACCTAATCTATCTGAAATTGACCCGACCCAAAACCTAACTATACCCGACTTATCATAGACCCGAACTAAACCCGATCTTACTCGAATCAAACATAAACTAAATATAATCCAAATTCAAAATCACTCGAACCGAACTAATCTGATTGAAACCCGATCTGAACGACTCGATTATCGCCTCTATATGGGTCAACTTATCAAGCTGCAGGGAATTGATACCAAGGACTATTACAGCTTTTAAGTTGAGTCTGACTGGAAACATGTTTCTGCATGTACATCGCTTTACTACATTCCGACAGAACTTGTATTAAAAAAACTTTGAAATCCTTTGTCTAATCTGCAAAAGCTTGAACTGTTGATTCAATTAACATGAGGAATAGGATTGAGAAATGAGTGGTTGCAGAAATGGGTCCGACAGAGCATTTGAAGATATGAGTGTGAAAGCCAACTGCCGACGTGGCACCTTTGTTTACAGCACAAAGTGGAATTTGATAACAAATTCAGTGGACAAACCATTTAGGGTTGTAATCCTACTTAAAATGCGCCGACGCTGGTATAAACCCTAGAATTATTCTCGTCCATCATCATTCATTACAAATAAAACCTTATTCTAAGCCTCACTTGGTAATGAAATATACGGTTAATTTTTTGAACGGAAATCTTCTAACTTTTTTCAGTGTTCTTATTTATATTTTCTACTAAAAAATTAGATTTAAGGTTTAGAATTATGGTTTAATGTTAAGATTTAGGATTAGGATATAAGGTGTAGGCTTTATTTTTAGGGTTTAGACTTTAGAATTTAGAAATTAGGGTTAGATCTTAGGATTTAGTTTTTTAGTGTTTAGACATAAATAAGGGCACCAAAAAAGGGTAGCGGATTTTTGTTCTAATTTTTCCGGTTAATTCTATCAAATAATTTTACTTAAATTATTTTTATAATAAACTAAACGTAACATGTATAGGAAAATTGTTTGATACATGGAACTATACATGTTCGTTTATTTTAAAGTTTAGAAGTTTAGTTTAAAGCTTGGGGTTTTGAGGCTTTAGGCTTTATAGATTTAGATTTTATAGTTTAAATAAGAATGATTTTGTTTTTGTTTTTTTGCATGGTCTATATATCAAAAAATAACTCGACATTTTTACCATTAAACAAAAAGTAGCTTTTTGATACACGTGTGAAAAAATTACACTAGTATGCATATTTACTCTTGTTAAAAATAAAATCTAAATTCAACCCTAAACACTACATGCTAAACTCCTAAACTCTAAACATTAAACTAAATCTCTAACCCCTAAATTTGATTGATACACTTACACACAATGTAAAACTATGAGTTTTACATGTTTTTTTTGGATTGTTGGTGGGTGAAATTGATGGCTAAAAATAACTCCTTACCGTTCATTTCACTCATCCAACGATCCAAAACCGTGTAAAACTTAAAACTTGTACATTGTGTAAACGGATCCTATCATATATATACTAGTGCGATTACATAGTAGTATCTAATGGTTTTTCTTAACCATTTGACAATGCACACACAAATACTCGAACCTGAGTTTCTTAGGATGAACATCATCATCTTTTTCATTGGAGCCACTCATTGAGTTCCCCTTTACATAGTATATAAACTTCTATAGAATTTAATATTTATATTTTAACATTATTTTTAATAAGGGAGCTTAACAGTTGAGACGTTACATGTTTATATAAAATTAAAACATATTAACACATATGTTGTATAGATTCCTGAAACCATTTTGTATTCATCTCAATTTTGGTGTTTTAAATAATATTTTAGTTTAACTTTTCATGCTACTTTAAAAAAGTCAAATTCAAAGTTCAAACCCCTACCTTTCCCTCTATAAAATCCCCTACTACAACAACCTCCGAGAACAATCAACTGTCTGAAACTCACAACTAGTCCTGCCATTGCCAAACCATGTCCATTTCCATGTCCACTCAAGATCTTCATGGTTTGCTTGGAGAATTCCACTCTAGAAGGTTGTTGCTTCCTACGCCACCGTTTCAAAAACCGACGGCAACAGCTCCGCCACGCCAAGAACCCCACCGCAATTCTTCGGATCCTTACATCGGTAACAACAATTTCGATGCCAACGTTGTTATGGTCCTAGCAGTCCTCTTGTGTGCCCTTATTTGCTCACTAGGACTCAATTCCATCATTAGGTGTGTGTTAAGGTGCTCAAGTTTAGCAGCCTCACAATCCGAAGCCTCCACCTCAGGACGTCGGTTAGCGAATAAAGGGATCAAGCATAAGGCCTTGAAGACTTTCCCGACGCTGAACTACTCCACCGATTTGAATCTCCCCGGTTTGGACTCGGAGTGTGTCATATGTCTGTCAGATTTCGCAATAGGCGAGCGAGTGAGGCTTCTACCAAAGTGTAACCATGGGTTCCACGTTCGATGCATTGATAAGTGGCTAAGCACTCACTCATCTTGCCCCAAATGCAGGCACTGCCTCGTCGAAACATGCCAAAAGATCGTCGGGAGCAGCCAGGCAAGCTCCTCCGAGCCTCCTCCGGTGCACGAAACCGTTGTGAGCATAGCGCCGATGGAGCGTGAAGGTTTGATGCATAGTTATAGGTGAATTAGCCGGAATTCAGATTTGTGCCTTGGAAATTATCAACAAGTTAGAATAGCATTCACAAACAAGTGTAGATTGATGTATAGTTTGAAATTTGTTCCTTATGAAAATCTGTTGATAATTTTAAATTGAACAAATGCAAAATGAGGTGTACTTAGTTTGCATTTCATTAAAAATAGTATAATTAGCCATTATCATTACAAAAAAAAGGAAGAAGCAAGTCAAAATAATTGTGGTGGCTGACTGTTCTTTTAAATATGGTAAATACTTAAAAAAAAATAAAGTGGGCACAATTTAATAACAATGCTTCTAAAATTATAACAGAAATCGTTTGTGATTTTTGGTATATCTATTTATGGCCTCAATACTAAAAAAATGTTTAGGGTTTAGAGTTTAGAGTTTAATGGGTAGGGTTTATGGTTTAAGGTTTAAAATTTAATATTTAGAATTTAGGGTTAACGTTTAAGCTTTATTTTTTAGTATTGGACATAGATAGGGATATCAAAAAGGTAGATAATTTTTATTCCTAAAATTATAACTTCAGAGATAAAAACAGTCTGATTGGTTTGTACACTTGCTTTTAGAAAAATATTTTTTAAGATTATAGAAAATTATTTGGTATATAGACTTTGAAATTTTAAGTTGTGCAATCTTACTTATTTCAATCCTAATAATTCAATATTCTAATATCTAAGAGTTATATTATGATATACAAGTTGTATAAAAAATTACACAATCCTTCTTATTTTAATTATAAAATATAAAATCTAAATCTCTAACTCTAAAATCCTAAACTTTAATCTAAACTCTAAACCTAAACCCTAGAGCCCCACCCCCAAGAAAATTTTATTTCACCTTTGTCCCCCTATATAATTTTTAAAAAAATTGGTTTATGTATGAATTTATCCCACTTTCCAATCATTTATGTTTAGCCCCCTACCTCAAATCCTCACTTTGTCACTGTGTATCAAAATATGTCTCATATCTTCAAAATGTATTAAATTATGTAAAATAGTAGTAATAAATAATAATTTGATCAACCTTAAAAAAACAATATCATGTTTACCTCATGTTTAAGGTGTGTTTTACATTGTTGTTTAGTTCACTTTATTTGCGATGACTATTACTCGAATTATGGAAAAATTATTAGATGGAACCGGCTCACCACGTCATTCGTGGTCCCAGTCAATAAGGTTCATCCATCTTATTTTCCAATGTGAATCTTCATCTCTTTCCTACATGTAAATAAGGAATGAGTAGTTATTTGGAACTTTGAGATGGATAGATCTTATTGACTAAAGACTAGGACCACAAATTATATAAACTGAGTTCATCTAATAATTTTTTTTAAAATTATGACAATATTATTTATCTTTAATAATTATTGGGATGTGTAAAAAAATCTCAAATCTAGCAGTTTCCTTTTTTTATCTCTCTCTTGCATTGCTTTTTTTAAATATATATATATATATTTCTATCAATGGTGGCAGCAGTAATTTTAGACTAATCGTTAACCATTTATTTTTATTTTTCTTTTTTTCGTTATTTTCTCTTCTATCTAAATTTAATGTTATTTTATTTTATATTTTTTTCTTTTTCGTATAAAAATGTTCGATGATTTCAATGTTGAATTTGACATCGTCTCTTCGAGTGATGTTTACTATGTTATCTTGTTAAGCCACTCCTAATTTAGACTTTCGGACCGAATCTTAATAGACATTCACAGTCTATGAATATTTATTACGTTTAAGTCACAATTAAATTATGATAATTTCAATCTGTCAACAAACCATCATTTGAAGAGTTCCTACTACATTAGAAACAATCGCTTTACACCCAAGGGAGCACACAATTGAATGGGAGGTGAAGATGAATCCACTTATATGTAGACAGTTTCCAGCCAGAAAAACAAAATTGTACCAAAAGGTGGATTTTGTTTCATAGAACCATTCCATAATTCATAGTGGCAGCTGACTAATAACTTCACTACCCCTGCCCGGCCGCCATGTTTTGATTCGCCAAACAAAACAAAATATGAGAGCTAAAGAAAACAATCATAATCGAACAGAGATTCTATATACCTTTTAGTGTATATATTTATGTCTTACATTAAAAAAATTAGGTTTATAATTTAGAATTGGAGTTTATAATTAAGAGATATAGAGTGTATGATATAAAATTTAGTTATTAGGGTTTAGATTTAAGATTTAAAAATTAGTGTTGGAACTTAATATTTAATATTTTAATATTGGGGCAGGTTGAAGACGATTAAATACATTTTGTTGTGACAGGTCAAAGTGAATTTTATCTTGTCAAATATCATGTCAATATCTGTTAACAGTTTCAAAGATTGAGTGATTAAAACATATAAAAAATTGGTGGCCAAAATAAAAACGTTCAAAAATTGGCCAACATTTGTTTGAAAATTATTATGAATGATTAAAATATATAGAAAAACATGGCAATATACATTAATCGGTAAATAGATCAAACTGATGGTTGTAAAAAATATACATATCCAATCCATACATTAATAATGCACCATAATTTGTGGGACAATCATTAGAGAGGTACATTGCATTTCCCGGGACTGGTGTGATTTTACGGTGAACATTCGATCGATTCGAGTTAAAAAAAATTTTGAGTTATTCGAGTAGACGAGTCTTATTTTATAATTCAAGTTTTATTTTAAAACATTTTTTAGTCGTGTTTATGAAAATTGAGTCGAATTGTTTGAGTTTCTTTTCAGATTTAATTGAAAAATATTTATAATGTTATAGTACTAATTGATTCTAGTTTAAATGATTTTCTATAACAGTAATAACCATTTTTATCCGATTATTTTTTGAATCGAATATGCCAATCCAAAAAATTGTTAATCCAAAAAAATCCAAAAAAGAAAAGTCCAAATTATAAGTCTATTTACAAATAAGCCCAAACTAATTACCCATCTAAACCTACCTAGACCCGGTTCTGCCAACCCGACCCGGTATCCTAATAGATACCCTAATTTCCTAACCCCAAACCCTAGCTTCACCCGCCACCCACCATGACCCTTGGTCTCCCGCCCCTTCACCTTCCAGAAGTTTCCCAGGCCAACCCCTTGTCTTTTGGCCAGCTCAACGGCCACGTCTGCACCGCCTCAGCAACCATATCGCCACCACGTCCGCACCGCACCAATGGCCAATCACCACGTCAGGCGGCCGAAACAATGGCCCCCTCATCTCCTTAACATTCGACCAAGAAGAGACAAATGGTCCCCTCCCGTACGAGCCACACCGGCACCTGCAAACACTGACAAAGGATAGCCACCAACACATGCAAGCAAGAAACAAAAAAATAACAGACCAACCAGATTTTTTTTTAATCTATGTAAACGGCTATAAAGCCATATCAAGCAACATGTAAAAGAACCTAGACGAGGTAAACTTCAAAAATCGATAAGGCTCTTTTATTCACTGTTTATCTTTCAAATAAAAAAATAGTTTAGGATTTTATTTTTAGGTTCGGTTCTCCCGTCGCCAGCCATCTGTTTCTTCCCCGTTGAGGGATTCGTGTTTTTTATTCGAGTTTTTTTAAAAAGGGAACTTTTTAGTCTTGGTTTATTTTTGAAATCTCAAAAATGGGGTATTTTTTAAATCGGGGGTTTGGTTAAAACAAAAGAAAATGAAGGTTTTCAGTGTGTTTTGTTTTAAAAAAAAAAAAAATTTACGACCCGGCCATCGACTAGCGGTGGCCTAAGCGACGGTGCACGGCGGCTAGGGCTGCCGATTTTTGAAAAACCATGAACATTGAAAAACACTTCAGAGGGTTTTTTAAAATTTTCCCCCATTCGTTTTTCTTTGAAACAAATGAGGCCGGTAGCCATCTTTGGCCTTCGTTTATATATATATATATAAATACTGTTTTCGATACAATGTCGTTTCAGCCATCCTCGACCCACGCGTTGAATCGGATTCAGGAAGGATCCGTGCATTTAGGTCGAGGGGCAAATTGCTCATTCGGTCCCTCGAGCTTTCTTCCGTATTCAAATCGACCGTGCGTTAATACCCATTTTGGTCCCTCTAATTTGTTATTTTTAATTTTAGCCTCCTTTTTAGTTCTTTCTTTTCAAATTCGGCCTCGAATTTTGTCTTTCTTTCAGTTTGGCCCCCTTATTTCCTTTTATTCATTTCCGCCCCCTATATATATTATTTATTAAATGTGTGAGTTACCTTATATATATATATATTTATAATACATTATATCTTTATATTATATATCATCATACGCATATATATATTATAACTATATTATATATATTTATAATGCATATTATAATATTTATTTATTCACTTTATATTATTGTTTATATATTGTTCATTTATTTAATTTATATTCGAATCGGCCTTACGGTGACTCGCAACGGCGGATGATCCGTATTATTCATGGCACGTTAAATTTAACTAACATTTAACTTCTAACTTCTAACATTTAATTTCTAGCATTTAAATACCTCAATTTAATTTCTCACATTTTATTTTCAGGCAATTTAGTTTCTGCAATTTAATTTTCGTATATCTTTTTATGTTCAATCCGATCCTTTTAATTTCCGCTATTTATTTTACGCATCTTTTTATTTCTATTTGATCCCCTCAGATTTCTTTTATTCCATCCGGTCCCTTTTTCGGATTCCTTAATTTCCGCATTTATTTACTTTGTTCGCCTTTATTTTTTGTTTTTATATTTATTGTCTTCATTTTATTTATTTATTCGCTTTTTGTGACATATTTTAATTTATCATTCATTCCACCTCTAATTTAATTCATTTAATCCCACATCATTAATTAATTAATCTAACTTCTAAAAATGGGGTATTTATTAGTTTCAATATCTGTGTCGTAACAGCCAGAGCTTAATGGATGTTGACCAAATATTTGAATTAATTTTTATTATCTGAATGTAAATATTAAAATAAATAAAATTTTGACAATTCATAACATCATCTTTATTTGTTAGCATCATGCATAAAGGTGATGTACTCGATTTGAACCTTAAATTAACACGTCAGTCGGTCTTATTCGATGTCGCTTTAATCTACAGTCCGATGTACGGTCATCCTTATTAATTAAATGGATAATTAATTTAAACCCACTAAATTGTTAAAGCCCGATCAATTAGAGCCCATATTCGATTAAGAACAGATAATTAAATTAAATTTTAAATTTCAGTAATTTCTATCGATCAAAAGCAACGTCTGTTTTGGTACCGATTTCTAGGAGTGATAGGGGTGCTAATTCTTTCCCACACGTAACCAACTCCTGAACCCGTTTTTTAAAAAATTTCAGGTTTTATGGTGCCCGGCCTACCTTAGTGGCCGGTGGCGACTCCAACTCTTCATTTTTTAAAACAAATTCCCCATTTTCCCCAAAATTTAATCAAAATCCCAAAAATTCAAAATTTTCCAAATTTTCCAAAAATTCCCCTAATTCAAAGTCCTTTAAAAAAACAACAAAAAATTTCAAAACACAAACAACAATCATCTTAAAATATTTTTATTTTTTCATAGCAATCTTTTCATAAGAGAGAGGTCGCTACAGCTGGCGACTCTGTTGGGGATATTTTTTTGAGAGTTAAGCAAAAAAACACGTTGTTTTTATCAATGAAAATTTTGAAATTCAGATTAACTTTAATTAATTTGGCCTTTCTCAAAGATACACTCTAATTCAGATTAACTTTAATTAATTTGGCCTTTCTCGAAGATACACTCTAATTCAACGGGCTTTGATAATTAGTGGTTTTGCATTAATTGCTCATTTAATTTTTAAGGCATCACCGACATGTGTTGCATCATACTCATCAAGCTTTCTACCCGAGCTTTGTCCCTTAAGTGGGAGTGAAACGCCACATACCCACGTGAACAGCCCTCTACATGTCAGTAATTCATTCCCGGAATCTACACCTTTTGACACGTGAGCAGCCATCCACGTCACTAGGTCGTGCTTTCCCTCGAACCGAATTCGATTCGTAGGTCTGTCATGGGCCAGAATCGAGGTTCTTGTTATCTTAGTAGATAATGAGATAAGTTCAAGTACCCCTCTCTAGAACCCAAACCACACATGTGAGAATCTAAGAAGCCCACCCCTTAGAGTCGTGTAGACAACCATAGAAATCTAGAATTCAAGTTGTTAGGCCGCTTTGGTGTATTTATTTGATTCTTATTATTTACTGTCTATTTGTATATTAACAAACTCTTCTTGTCTTGCATGTTTATTCATATTTGTACATATCCATGACATTTTTACATAAAGTGTTGATTCGAGAACAGTTCAAAATTGGGGGCTTTCGTAATGGAAGAAAGAGACCATAATGACAAGTTAAAGAATTTTTGAAGCCCGAGTGGGGCAAGTGCTAATTTAGATGTGACCTATATGACAGTCATTCTCTCTTCTCGTTGTAATAGGACTCGATCTTCATTATGAAAAGTCGCTCAACGAGAATGTTCGTCGATCAACACTTTTTGCATCCATTCGTATACTTATTTTATATTAATTGCATCGACATCCAACATTAACTTCATTCATTTGTACGACTGTTGCATCGACATTAATTTCAATCATGCACTCATCATTAATTTCATGCACTTGCATCGTAGTTGCATCAGATATTCTTAAAATACTAGTTATTCATCCACTTACATCAACATTTGTACATCTATACATTAACATTGCATTTAGATGCATGCATTTTCTCACTCACCATCACATTTTTTCGAAATAAAAAAATCTGTTAGTTCCAACAAAGATGATACCCCAACTTGCAAAAAAGGGACAAGCTTCATGGCCCACTTTTGCAAACGGCTATAAAGCCAGATCAAGCAACGTGTAAAAGAACCTAGACGGGGTAAACTTCAAAAATCAATACAAGCCCTTTTTTTCACTGTTTATCTTTCGAAATAAAAAATAAAAAATAATTTAGGTTTTACCTTTAGGATCGGTTCTTTCGTCGCCGGCCATCTACTTCTTCCCCGTTGAGGGATTCATGTTTTTTATTCGAGTTTTTTTAGAAAGGGAACTTTTAGTCTCGTTTATTTTTTAAATCTCAGAAAGGGCGTATTTTTTAAATCAGGGTTCGATTTTGGTTAAAACAAAAGAAAGTGAAGGTTTTGAGTGTGTTTTATTTAAAAATATATATTTATGACCGCCTGCCACCGGCTAGCGGTGGTGCACGGTGGCTAGGGCTGCCCGTTTCTGGAAAACCATGAACCTTGAAGAACACTTCAGAGGGTTTTTTTAAAAAAAAATCTCCTATTCGTTTTTCTTTGAAACAAATGAGGTCGGTAGCCATTTTTTGGCCTTCGTTTTTATATATATAATGTTCTCGATACGACGTTTCAGCCATCCTCGACCCACGCGTTGACCAGAATCCGGTAAGGATCCGCGCATTTAGGTCGAGGGGCAAATTGCTTATTCGGTCCCTTGAGCTTTCTTTTGTATTCAAATCAACTGTGGGTTAATACCCATTTCGGTCCCTCTAATTTGTTTTTATTTAAATTTTAGCCTCCTTTTTAGTTTCTTCTTTTCAAATTCAGCCTCGGATTTTGTCTTTCTTTCAGTTTGGCCCCCTTATTTCCTTTTATTCATTTCAGCCCCCTTATATATATTATTTATTAAATGAGTGAGTTACCTTATATATATATTTAATACTTTATATCTTTATATTATATATCATCATACGCATATATATATTATAACTATATTATATATATAAATATATTTACAATACATATTATATATTATAATATTTATTTATTTTATATTATTGTTTATATATTGTTCATTTATTTAATTTATATTCAAATCGGCCTTATGGTGACCCGCTACAGGGGATGATCCGTATTATTCATTGCACGTTAAATTTAACTAATATTTAACTTCTAACTTCTAACCTTTAATTTCTCGCATTTAAATTCCGCAATTTAATTTCTCACATTTTATTTTCCGGCAATTTAGTTTCCGCATATCTTTTTATGTTCGATCTAATCCTTTTCCGGATCTTTTAATTTCCGCTATTTATTTTACTCATCTTTATTTCTATTTGATCTGGTCCTTTTCCCGGATTTCTTTTATTCGATTCGGTCCCTTTTCTAAATTCCTTAATTTTCGCATTTATTTACTTTGTTCGCCTTTATTTTCCGTTTTTATATTTATTGTCTTCATTTTATTATTTATTTATTTATTTATTCGCTTTTTGTGACATATTTTAATTTGTCATTCATTCCACCTCTAATCTAATTCATTTAATCCCGCATCGTTAATTAATTAATCTAACTTCTAAAAAGGGGCTATTTATTAGTTCCGATATTTGTGTCGTAACAGTCCGAGCTTAATGGATGTTGACCAAATATTCGAATTAATTTTCATCGTCTGAATGTAAATATTAAAATGAATAAAATTTTAACAATTCATAACATCATCTTTATCTGTTTGCATCATGCATAAAGGTGATGTACTCGATTCGAACCGTAAATTAATATGGTAGTCGGTTTTATTCGATGTCGGTTTAATCTACGGTCCGATGTACTATCATCCTTATTAATTAAACAGATAACTAATTCGAACCCACTAAATTGTTAAAGTACGATCAATTAGAGCACATATTCGATTAAGAACAGTTAATTAAATTCAATTTTAAATTTCAGTAGTTTCCATCGATCAAAAGCAACGTTTGTTTTGGTACCGATTTTCGGGCGTGATGAGGGTGTTAATTCTTCCCCACACGTAACCAACTCTCGAACCTATTTTTTAAAGAATCTCTAGTTTTATGGTGCCCGACCTACCTTAGTGGCTGATGGCGACTCCAACTCTTCATTTTTTAAACAAATTCCTCACTTTTCCCAAAATTTAATCAAAATCCCAAAAATTTAAATTTTCCCAAATTTTCCAAAAATTCCCCTAATTCAAAGTCCTTTCAAAAAAACAACAAAAAATTTCAAAACACAAACAACAATCATCTTAAAATATTTTTATTTTTTTCATAGTGATCTTTTCGTAAGAGAGAGGTCGCTACAATAACCATATAAGATATACATATATTTTTATTTTTATTTTTTTTCATATGTGATGTACATATATCAATCAGAGTTAAAGAACTTGACTCACACATAAAAACCGATCTACTAATTGTTAAAAATTTCAAGTCATTTGAATTTTCATTTTATAACTCACTTTTTATTTAAAATTTTTCGAGTCGAATTTTATTTATCCTAATGATATTTAGTGGATTTGGACGGTCCACGGGGAACGGACACCAAATTGACACATCTACATATTTATTTTTTCTTTGTAGTCCTTTCTCAAAAGCAATACGCATTATATGATCAAACAGTGACAATACATGATTTCCCAATGTATAAGAGGGGACCTTGTTCCATCAACTTATTACTTTCCTTAAATTCATATACCAATTTTAATTTAGATTTTTAAATTTTAAATTAAGATTATGATTTTGAGTTGCTTAAATAATGTTTGATATCAAAACAACATAATTGGATTTGTAAATCTGTTTTTTTTTTCTACTCAAATGTTTTCAAATGAAATATCATTTGGTTGAAGAGGATAGAGTCCATTTTTATTTTCTTAAAAAATAAAAAAACGGTGAAAAAAATGTTTTGTTGTAAAATTAGATAATGATTTTTTAGAAAATAAAAACAAAAATAAATAAAAATCTAAAAGCATAAAAAGATGTTTTTATTCTTTTGAATGAAAATGCTTTAGGAGAGGAAAATATGAAAACAAGAATTTTTTTATTTTAATTTCATTTTAACCCGGGTTCGAATCCTTTTAGTGCCATTTTTTAAAACTTAAGTGTATTTAGTCATATTTTATTTATTTATTTATTATTATTATTATTATTCTAACTATATTTTATTTTCATTATTTAATAATTATTTTTTCATCAAGCTGCAAAAATTCGAGGTATGCGAAATCGAGGGGTTTATATAATAACGGTATTTGGGTGGATGATCTGGTTAGGCTCAAATCATATTTTTACAAAGAGTTTAGAAAGCATTTATCGCTTGTGCCGGAGAGGGGTTATCTGTAGCTCAAAAGGAGAGTTTAACAATGGAGTTTCGGGAAGAAGAAGGGGGTTGTGACGGATCAAAGGCTCTAGGACTATATGGTTTTCATTCTTGTGGACGTATGCCTAGAGGTATGAATTCTTCTTTTATCATTTTAATTCCAAATAAAGAGGTACCGATGTAAGCAGGTGATTTTCGCCCAATTTGTCTGCTCAATGCTCTTTATAAGATTTTGGCAAAAGTGTTCCAAAGGGTGATTGGTGATATTATTAGTGATTCTCAATAGGCTTTTATCAAACGAAGGCAAATTGTGGAAGATATTTTGCTTGTCAATGAGGTGAAACATTCTTTGAAGTGTCGTAACCAAGGGGAAGGTGGGATTATCCTTAAGTTAGATTTCGCTAAGTCGTATGATTGTGTAAAATGGGATTGTCTTGATTTTATTTTGGAGCGTATGGGCAGTAGCGAGAAGTGGCGGCAGTGGATTGGTACTTATGTGGGTTGGACTAGGTTGTCCGTTCTAGTCAATGGTAGTGCAACTAAGGAATTTGTCATAGAGCGCGGCTTGCGACAGGGAGATCCGCTCTCGCCTCTTCTCTTTGTCGTTGTCGCGGAAGCTTTGCATCAATTCATGATTAATGCGGAACAAATGAATTTTTGTATCTCTCACCTTCAGTTCGCAGATGATACAATAATTTTCCTGTCGGGTAATGTGGATTTTGCTAGATATCTTAAGAAAGTGTCGGTTTGTTTTCAGTAATGTACATGTTTACAGATTAATTTTACGAAGTCGTGTTTATATGCTATTGAGGTTGAAGAGGATATCACTGCGGCTACGGCTAAGGAAATTGGGTGTTTGACAGGGGATTTACCTTTTAAATACTTGGGTATGCTCATTGGCATTAATTCGAGGGGTGCAGCAGCTAGGGTGCGAGCTAAGCTAAGCTTGCAGGTTGGAAGAAGAAGTCATTGTCCTTTGTGGCTTGATTAACTCTGGTTAATTCGGTGTTGTCAGCTCTCCCGTTGTATTATATGGTAATTTTTGAGTTGTCGAAAGGAGTTATTCTAAAGATTGATAGATTGTGCCGCTTGTTTATTTAGGGGGATAAGGATGGGAAAAAGAAGATGAGTCGAGTAGGGTAGGTGTAACGCCCCGGTTTTGGGCCTAGATGTTTTGGGGTTCGTTCTAAGAGTTCGGTGAATCGGTATTAGAGATTCGAGTCAGTTTCGGAATTAAATCGAATTAAATATTTTTGGTGATAAAAATAAGGAAAAAAATATTCTAAAATCATTATTTAATATGTTAATGATTTTGATGGAATCAATTTTGGAAAATGAGTTTTGGAAATTGGACATTTTGGACTAGTGACCAAAATGCAAACTCTGAAAACTGTTTTTAGTGACTATTTTGTAAAGGGTCAAAACTTTGAATCTTTAAGAAACTAATTGTCCAAAAGTCTAATCTCAAACTTTATCTCTTAATTGGCTATTTTTAAAGTGTTTTGGAAAATAAAATAGTTTGGGGAGAATTAATTGATAATTAATTCTTTAAAACAAAAGTTACGTAACTAACTTTCTCTAAAAATCTTTTCTCAAAACCTCTCCAGCCAAACACTATTATCTTCTTCTAAATCTTCAGGTAAATCTTGTTTTTCTTAAATATTTTGATTTCTAATGGATTCTCTATGGTTTCTAAACAAAACCTTATTGTTTTAACTTTGTTTTCAAATGTAAATTCAGCCAATTAAGGGAGAAAGCATCCATTAGAGTTAATGTTCGTTCTTCTCCTCTAATGAAAGGTTCTTTACTGAAATTCCCAAGTTATTGATCCTTTGGAATTGTTTTCTAATGTGTTTTACTAGTTTAATTAAGGACAATTGGTTTAATTGTGTTTTGAATGATGAAATTGATAGATTTTCGAGTTGGATCTGTTTTGCTGGGTTCTTGATCAGATTAGATCATGATTTTGATGTTTAATATTGTTAATATCTTGGATTTAACATTATAATCCCGAAACTAGTTGAATCTCTAATGTTAATGGTTGTTAGTTAAGGGTTTTTGTGATGTTATTGGAGGTTAATCATTGCTGGAAGTAAAAGGATGTTGTAAAAGGGTTTTTAGATGTTAATTGATGAAGTTTGATGTATCAAATTTATATTGTGGTTGGGTTAAGATTGAGAAGTGTTTGAGGTTGATTTCGATAAGTTTCAGATGATTTTTGAATGGGCAACTTGTGAGTTGCAGGATTTTGCTTTGAGGCAGAGGTTTGGATGCATTTTAATGCATGTTTCCTCTTGTTTTGTGTGGCCAAAACAAGGGATAATCAAGGCGAAGCATTTTAAGGTGGATTGTTGCTTGCCGGGGCTCGTTTTGCATTGGCGAGCAAGGTGAGGTGTAATCGGTAAGTGGAAACCGGTTTTAAATTCCTAAAGGTTTGCAAATGATGTTGGGAGTTTAGGTTAAGCGTGAAACACTTACCTAAGCTCAGAAGTAAGTTTTCACTATCTTGCTCTTGAATATCGGTTTGGATATGAGCATGTTGTTTCATGTTTTGGTTTTAAACATGGTTTAATTTACTACTATAAATGCATGGATTTGAACATATGCAATGGTTTAAAAGGGACATGAAATGCTAGTGAGCATTGGTTTTCATTTCGGTTGGGAATGGGGTACTACTCTGGTAATATGGTTTTATGCTTTGGGATTTAAGCATGGTAATATGATTTAATGCTTTAGGATTTAAGCATGGTAATATGATTTAATGCTTTGGGATTTAAGCATGTAATTGTAAATGGTTTTGTATATGGTCGATATGCATGTTTGGTTTTGGAGCCAATGAAAAATGCTTTGGTTGTTAAGCATGTTCTGAAAGCAATTGGTTTTTGGTTTTCAAATGGTTTTAAATGCATCATCATTTTTATAAGCATCCTCACAAAGAATTTTTGCTTATGCTCTCTTTTCTAAATGATGCAGAGCACTAGAGTTTGGGGCAGCATTGGTAAGGCAAAAGGCGATCCAAGACCTACACTATCTTTGAGTACGGAACTCAGTGTTACTTTCGGTTAATAAGGCAATATGTTCACCATATTTTGGGGGATTTGTAATGATGTATTACCATGGTTTTTGTTGTGGTTTACATGCTGTGATTTGATGATCATTTGATGTATGAAAAGCATGTTGGTTGTGCCATGCTAGTATGTGACGTTGCTAGGAGATACCTTGGATTGCATCTAGCTTGTGTTGGATTGTTTCAATGCCTTTATGATACTATCATGTTTTGATCGGTGCTAGGGAGGTATTGGTTGGTTGGCCATGTGGTTAATTACCTTATTTTGGATTTTTGTATGTGAGTTGCTTGTGGTTTAGGGAGCATGCCTATAGGTTTACCTTTGTGTCTGTAATGCATATGCTCTTATATTGTAGTGGTTTTTTTTTTTGATATGACGTTTGTACGTAGTTTTTAATATGATTCTTTGTGTGTTAAATGATGTTTGGGGTTAATTTGGATATGTTTCGGAAGGTTATAAGGTGTTTTGAATGTGCAGATTTTGTAAACCTACAAGAAGGTTTCGAAACTAGTTAGCAGGTTTCGAAACCAAGGGCCATTTTCTCCAGTAGGTTTCGAAACCAGCCCCTAGGTTTCGAAACCAGCAGACTCAATTTGGCTACTGGAGTGCAGGTTTCGAAACCACTTGTAAAGCTTTTGAGTTTAATCGTGGGGACTCATCTGTTAAGTTGCAAAATAGTTTCTAAAGTTATACTTTGGTCCTTAGTTGTTATGTATGCAATTGGATGAGTTTGGATGATCATTTTAAGCTGAAATTTGACATGTATACATGTAACCTGACTAATTGAGGATTGGTAAATCTAATTTTAATTAAGCCCTTATAATTTTGCAAATTTACATTTTGGTCCTTAAAATGCATATTTGTGTAATTGGTTGCCTTTCTGATGTCCGTTTCTTTTGTATCTTCACCCGCTACAAGCATGATCACTTAGGATTAATAATATGCATCTAGAAAAGATAAAAGAAAAAATGCACCAATTTTAGTAATCTTTCTCTAGTTTGCTTCGGCAAACCTAATGTAGCTCACTCAATTCGGTCGGGCGTCTAGGCCGGGTCGAGGGGGTTACATTTGTTGATATCAGAGCTAGGTTATAAAAGGTTGGGATGTTGTTGTTTGATTGATTGCTATTGTCTGAAATGCACGGTGATTGTGAACATGTACGGTGATTGCTTATTGTCATGTTGGGGTATAAATTGGGAACACATTGCCTATTACCGAGTTTTTAAAATGTTTTATAAGGTTGTCTTGGATCTTTTGTCTAATGCTAGCCTGAATTTAATGTGCTTTGATGCTATTGTTAGTATGGCTCGACGTGAGACTCGTTCGACGACTGGTAATGCCAGGTATGGGCAGAATAATGATGATATGGGGAATCTTCGTAATACTTTACCTCTTCCTCCTCTGTTGGCTCCTCCTTTTAATGTTGGGGTAGGTGGTGTACCTCAGGCTCCGCAAGGGCCAGTCTTTGGAGATTTGACTCTATTAATTCAAGCAATGACGATAGCTTTTCAAGCAATAATGGCTGGAGTACATGCGCAAGCACCGGCACCTGTTGTGGTAGTTAATCATGGTTTTCCATTAGAGCGTCTCTAAAGTTTGGGAGGAATAGAGTTTAGGGGTTTGAGCCCTGAAGTAGCCGAAGAATGATTGGAGAGTACGATTCATATTCTGAATCAGATAGATTGTTCTGATACGCGAAAGCTGGGTGGTACTGAGTCCCTGTTGCAGGGTGATGCTTACCTCTAGTGGGTAACCACGGTTACTGGTGTTCTGGAGGCGGTTGTGACTTGGGAGTTCTTTAGGAGGGCTTTCAAGAGGATGTATTTTGGTCCTCAGTATCTGGATGCGAGGAAGCGCGGGTTTATGTCGTTATCACAGGATTGTATGTCAGTTACCGAGTTTGAGTTGTTCACCTAAGAGACATTTCATGAGGCTTTAGCGTGGTTAGCGCTAGTTGGGTTTTAAATCGTTAGCCAATATGGCTATTTGTGGAAGCGTCGAATGTGCTAGTGACATTCGAGAAGATGTCATGTTGGGTATTCTCTAAATTCATGGTTTGGGTAATGGCCAAAGTGGTGGTGTTCTTGTGTACTGTGGTACTGAGAAAGAGTTTTGATCAACATTTAAGGGTTGCTAAAGTGTTTTCGACGTGTTAGAGAAAATATTGGTACTGGGAATGTTATAAGTAAGCGTGGATGTTGATCATGCACAATGGAAAAACACTTATATGTATATATTTAAATATGTCAGTACATGCATACATCTTTGAGTATGACATTAGAGGTTTTACATCCGTATGCATAGACATCTAGGATGACATATAAGGAATTATGCATACATATGTCCACACTTACGGATAATTTCTCGGAGGCCGATGAAATGTTATTAACTAGTTCTTTTGATGAGACAGTTACTACTAGAAGGTTGTATAGGAGGTGTCCTCTGGTTGTTCAAGGTCATGAGTTTGTCGTGGATTTAATGGAATTGTCAATCCATGGTTTTGATGTCATCCTGGGTATGGGTTGGTTATGTGAGCACAAGGCGATTGTGGATTATGAATCCAAAAGGATTTCTTTGAGGTTAGCTGATGATTATGAAGTTGTGGTGGTTGGTGATAATGTAAAATTCTTGTCCAATGTTGTTTCAGATATACAAGTGGAAAAAGTTTATGCAAGGAGGGTGTCAAGCTTATTGGGCTATCGTGATGATTCTAAAAGTTAAGGGTGTTCGGGTGCAGGACATCCAGACTATTTGTGATTATTTGAAAGTTTTTCCTGAAGATTTATCGGGTTTACCTTCAGATAGAGAGGTGGAGTTTGATATTGAGATGTACGTGAGTACGGTACTGGTGTCCATTGCTCCCTATAGGATGGCACCGAAGGAAGTGGGAGAGTTGAAGACTCGGCTTCAAGAGTTGTTAGATAGTGGGTTCATTAAACCGAGTGTTTCACCTTAGGGTACTTCGGTTCTTTTTGTGAAATTCGGTTCTTTTTGTGAAAAAAAGATGGTACGATGCATATGTGCATTAATTACCGGCAGTTGAATAAGTTGAAAGTGAAGAACAAGTACACGTTACCAAAAATTAGTTTTGTAGGACAACGGTTTTTTCTAAGATTGATTTAAGATTAGGGTATTATCAGTTGAAGGTTAAGGATGTGGATGTGCATAAGACTGCCTTTCGTACGAGGTATGGGCATTATGAGTTCTTGGTAATGCTGTTTGGTTTGTCTAACGCTCCGGCGGCTTTTATGGATATGATAAATAGTGTGTTCCATGAATATCTTGATCAGTTCGTGGTGGTGTTTATAAATGATAATCTTGTATACTCTCGTATCGTGGAAAAATATGATCGACTTTTGCAGATTGTATTACAAGTTTTTCAAATGTACGCTAAGCTGAGTAAGTGTGAGCTTTGGCTGTAAGAAGTGATGTTCCTTGGTCGTGTGGTTTTCGTAGAGGGTATTCGGGTTGATCCACAGAAAATTGAGGCCATTCTCAATTGGAAGCAACCCAAGTCAGTGTCAGAGATTCGCAGTTTTCTTGGGTTGGCTGGTTATTATCATCTCTTTGTAGATGGGTTTTCTAGTATTGCGGCTCCATTGACGAAGTTGTTACAAAAGAATGTTCATTATGTATGGTCGGAGAAGCAACAACATAGTTTCGGAGAAGTAGAAGAAATTTTTGACTCATGCTCATGTGTTAATTCAGCCCGAATCTGGGAAGGAGTTTGTGGTTTATAGCAATACGTCTTACGATGGTTTAGGTTGTGTGCAGATGTAAAAAGGTAAAGTGGTGGCCGATGCATCGAGATAGCTAAAAGTTCATGAGTAAACTACCCGGCTCATGATTTAGAGCTTACGGTTGTGGCATTTACCTTGAAGTTTTGGAGACCTTATCTTTATGGAGAGAAGTGTGTTTTTTTTATCATAAGAGCTTGAAATATTTGATGTCTCAAAAGGATCTGAATCTTAGGCAACATAGATGGTTGGAGTTGTTTAAGGATTATAACTTGACAGTCAAGTATCATCTTAGAAAGGCTAATGTGTTTGCGGATGTGTTGAGTCTTAAGGTTACGGTTGAGCTTAGGGTAATGTTGCAAGGTTGAGTCTAACATAGGAATGTGGTTTATTGGTTGAGTTGCAAGTTAAGCCTACATTGCCACAAATGAGTAAAACTAAGCAACCATATGATGATTCTTTGGTTCCTTATGTTAGGGACATAATGGATGGTAATCCGATGAATTTTCATTTTGATGATAAGGTTTGGTGCTTTAAGGGTCGAATAGTGGTGCCGGAAGATTCGGAGCTGAGGTGCACTATTTTGATAGAGGCACATTCTAGTCCTTTTGTTATGCATCCCAGTAGTACCATGATGTATCGTGATTTAAGAGAGGTGTACTATTGGGTTGGGTTGAAAAAAGATGTGGTGGAGTTTGTTTCTAAGTGTATGGTGTGTCAGCGGGTTAAGGCTGAACATCAGTTTCCATTCAGGTTGTTACAACCATTGAGAATTCTGGAATAGAAATGGAAGCGAATCACCATAGATTTTGCATCAGGGTTGCCATTGACATCGCATAAAAAGGATTCCATTTGGGTGATTATTGATCGATTTACGAAGTATGCGCATTTTCTGCCAGTGCATACGACGTATACCTTGAACAAGTTTGAGGACTTGTATATTGCTGAGATTGTGCATTTGCACGGGGTACCTAAGTCCATTGTTTCGGATAGAGATCCGAGGTTTACAGTAAGGTTTTGGAAGTGTTTGCGTCGGGCTTTGGGTACGAGATTGAATTTTAGTATTGTGTAGCATTCTCAGACGGATGGGCATTCAGAGCGTGTATTCGGGTCTTAGAGGATATGATAAGATGTTGTATTATTGAGTTCCATGGAACCTGGGAGAAGCATTTACCTTTGTTTGAGTTTGCTTATAATAATAGATACCAGGCAAGTATCCAGATGGCACCGTATGAGGCATTATATGGCCAGAGGTATCGTATGCCTTTGTGTTGGGCTGAGGTAGGGGAAAAGCATGTTTCCTTACTGAATGTGTTGAAAGACACAGATGAAAAGGTAAAGCTTGTGTGTTATCGCTTGAAAGCAGCTGCGGATCGGCAGAAATCATACGCAGATTTGAAGCATAGAGAGGTTGAATATGCGGTTGGTGATCATGTGTTCTTGAAAGTGTCACCGTGGAAGAAGGTGATACGGTTCGGACGTAAGGGTAAGCTTAGTCCGAGGTTTATTGAACCATATGAGATTGTGGAGTGTGTTGGTCATATGGCTTATCGGTTGAGGTTGCCTCTCGAGCTAGAGAAAATACATAATGTGTTTCATGTATCTATGTTGCGGAGGTATCGGTCGGATCCCTCGCATGTTATGTCGATGGAGCATATTGAGTTGAGGCCAGATTTATCTTATGATGATGAGCCGGTGGAAATCCTCGATTCCAGCAGCAAAGTTATTCGTGGCAAGATGATTGAACTTGTTAAGGTTTTGTGTCGACATTGTGGTGTCGAGGAAGCCACTTGGGAAAGCAAGACGGACATGTTAGAGCAATTTCCGTATTTATTTCCTCCTGGTAAATTTTGAGGATGAAATTTCTTAAGAGGGTAGAGTTGTTATGCCCTGGTTTTGGGTTTAGATGTTTTGGAGTTCGTTCTAAGGGTTCGGTGAATCAACATTAAAGATTCAAGTCAGTTTCGGGATTAAATCAGATTAAAATATTTTTGAAGGTGATAAAAATATGGAAAATGTTTTAAAATCATTATTTAATATGTTAATGATTTTGTTGGAACTAATTTTGGAAAATGAGTTTTGGAAATCGAACATTTTGGACTAGTGACCAAAATGTAAACTTTGAAAACCATTTTTAGTGACTGTTTTGTAAAACTCATCTTGGCACTGTTTTATATTTTTTCAACACATATTTTCTGCCCTTTTTGCCAGCATTTACTTAGAGAGTCTACACAAGATGGCATGGTGGAGTGATCCTCGTAAGTGTGTTCCTATGTCAAGTTTAGTTTTTGCGCATAAGGACGTTGAATGGGTTCCTCCCATGTGCGGTACACTGCAGTTTAATGTCGATGGCGCAACGAGAGGGAAGCCAAGTCCTATAGGTTGTGAGGGTGTCCTTAGGGATGTGGCGGGTTGTATTTTAGCGCTATTCTCAGGACCTTTGGGGGTGATGGAGTCAAATGAGGCAGAGTTATGCGCTATTCTTATGGCGGTGGAAGGTTTGGCTAATTCAAAATGGCGTAATGGGTGGTCTTTTATTGTCGAATCAGATTCTCATGTTGCGATTGCTTAGATTACGCATAATGAAAAAAGGTCGTGGCGGCTTTGGCAATACTTTCAAGCCATCAAGCTAGCTTGTGAGACACTCCTATGTGTTTCTTTCGTAAATATTTTTCGTGAAGCAAATATGTTAGAGGATTCTTTAGCGAAGAAGAGCGTGGAGCATACAACGTGGCTACAGGTTTAGGAGTAGGAGTAGTTTGGTTGCTTGTTGTGGGGTAGGGGTTGTTTTTGGGTTTAACGTTGTTTTGCTAAGGTCTTGTGTGTTTTTTCTTTCTTGTATTTGGGGGTTTTTATTTTAATATCATTTCGAGTACTCTTTTCCTTCATTTAGGATTAGGGAGGTTTTTAATGAGGCTCGGATAATATATGTGGTATGATTTTTAGTTCTTGAATAAAATCATCCTGGCTTTTGATCAAAAAATTAATTATTCTTTTCATTTCTATTTTGAAAAACTAGATATGAAACACATTGTCACTATTTTCATTTTCGAAAACAAGTTTTTATCCATATTAACCAAGCATGTTTTCCAATTTTTAGAAAACTGAAAATGAATTATTTTTTGAAAACAAAAATAGAAAATATTTTCTAAACGAAAAGGACCCTAAAATTTTTATGCATTTTAACCATCAGTTGATCTAACACGATGAAGTGTTAGTTCTTTTAAACAAAATTTAAGGTTCGAATCATAACGTTGTGAATGATTAAAATTTTTATCAATTCTAACCAACTATTAGTTTATCTAACATGATGAAGTGCGATTTAATAAATATTAAAAATATGTTTATTAGGGCGCATGAATATTAGATATTTTCAGGACCCTGAGCGAAAATTCTAAAATGAGTCAATGTAGAATGAAAATATATTTCATTACTTTGTATAATTAATTTAATATTTCATTAACAAACTATTATTTTTATTGTTTTGTTTAGAAAGCACCTTAAATACAACTAAAATTGTAAGGAGCAACTACTAACTTACAAGATTACCACTTGAGAAATTATTAAAATTGTAAAAGTAGATGGTATGACCCTGAACGGGCGCTCATGTTGCTCTCCCATCGAAGACGACCTTGATTAAGACGTTGGCATCGATACCAAATTTAATCATTGGCTTTTAATTTTAAAATTTTAAGTTTATGAGTTTCAATTCATTAGGATATTATCGTATTGATGGATGAGTCTACCACATGCGTCGAACACCGTTAAACACCACTACCGCTGAACATCATTAAATTGATTAATAAAGATTAAAAATCTCAAGGGCTCAACATACAATTAATAATTATTTAAAATAAAATTCAACTAAATTATTTTTCATATATATTCTATTTTTTATTCTTTATTTTTAAATAATTGGATCATATACTAATCATATTCAATCCCTAAATTAAAAAACTAAATATTTTAATCATCCTTTCATTTCAGCCGCCGTTAGCCAACTATCCGCCTGCGAGATTGTGGCTATCGCTCCTACGTCCCTGCTGCAGCATGACCTCTGTTCGAGCCTGGCTTCTGTTCCCCGCAGTTCACGCAGCAAGGTAAGGATTCGGTTTTGTGTTTCGTGATTCATTGGCGATGACTGCAAAAAAAAACTCAGTCATGAATTATCTAAGGTGAGAACGAAAATTTTAATTTTATGTTCACTCTTGTATTTTGCTAGAGGTTAATTAAATGCAATGGCTGTGGATAAAATAAATTTACTCATTCACAAGTGCAATCATGACTACAGTCCCTTTGTGCTCGATGTTATTTGTTAGTGGTACTCGTGCTAAAACCTAATGCTGTTTTGTCGTGCAACATAGCATTCAGAAAAATATTGGTATGTTACATTGCAGTTACTTGATTAAAGCATTTTGAATGCTTACTTTCACATTCCACACCTGATATGTGTAATCTAAACATGTTTTGCATATGTCTAGTAGCTATTCTACTTGTAGATTTGAATGCTTTCATGGGCATCTCGCCTTTGTTGAAGAAATCAGATAATATTTTTGATAATTGTGAATGCTATTCTACTAGAGCACCATCATATTATATTGATATATATTTTATTTTGAAACTTGAGAATAACATAATCTAATTTTTGACAGCTGGGGGCTTTTAAGAAACAATTTATGCAATCTCTAACCTTGTGATAATGCATCCGTAAGATCTCCATAGTTAGCCATTCTTGTTGTTTATGCCTTTTATTATGATTCAATTGTTTTTCTGATATTCATAATTAAATTTTGGTCGACTTTATCTGCACTTTATTTTCTCTGTTTGTCGAGATGCTTGAGAAGAAACCAATTTTTTTTAACAATGCTCTCAATCCTTCTGAAACTCCAAAACTTATATCCATAAGTGGTTCCGCTATGGGTTATTCTAGTGCTGAGTCTCCGCAGTTAACTTCTAGTGCAAATTCTCAAACAAAACCTCAGTATGACGGGACTTCGCCCTCATGGTACTCCTCAAGCCAGCAGTCATCTGCAGCTAGCTCTCCCTCTCATAGGCCCTCGCTGCCAGGTATAAAAGCGATAGTCCTACTCATATTGTTTTTCTATGATCAGCTTGGCTACCTCTTCCTCTTTTCTTCTAATCAGATTTTCTTGTATTTGAAAATACTTTTAGCACGAACTCCTCGAATTGACGGAAAGGAATTCTTTCGTCAATTTATGATCCTTGAAAGCTCATCCTGGCTCTTTCTGTAATCTAGGAGTCAGCTTTCGTATGAACAGTTCAGTGCATTTCTGGACAACATCAAGGAGCTGAATGCTCAAAAGCAAACTCGAGAGGTAATGAGTTGTTAAGATAGCAGACACATTTACGCCAGTTTAGTGCCAAATGTTTTGTGCGTGCTAAAACTATTTCTTTTTCTTTTCTTTTCCAGGAAACTTTGAGGAAGGCTGAAGAGATTTTTGGGACAGATAACAAAGATCTGTTTATATCATTTCAAGGATTGCTAAATCGCAGCATACGCTAGTTGTAACCTCCGTGGGCTAGTTTGGTATTACTGTTGAAAAGTGCTTTTAAAATTACTGTTAAAAAGTGATTTTGAAAAACTAGTTATAAAATTTTAATGTTTGTCATTGCTGTCAAAAAATATTTTTGAATAGATAAAATAACTATTTTAGACATGATATTGTTAAGTCAAAATAAATGAACGCAAGTGATATTTTTATTCTTTATTTTTATATAAAATATTAAAATATTTATATTATTTTAATATTAACTTTTAAAATGTCTATTTTAAATATGATATTATAAATAAAATGCCTATTTTAGACATGATATTATAAAATAAAAACTAAATTGTTCCTATTTAAAAATTAGACTAACTTAGATAATATTTAAATGTCTATATTATAATATATGAAATATAGTTAATTTAAATTATATTAAAATATAAAAAATTGACAAATTTATTATTAAATTTTTATTATTATTATATTATGTTTATCAAAATATCATGTGGCTTTCAATAATTATGACTGAGTAATGGTATAAAAAATATTTCTGGAAAAACAAAATAATAAAGAAACAATTAAGCTCAAAATGTGAAGAAAAAAAAATCAACAAAGTTAAAACCATTTTCCTTTCCCACCCACAACGAACACCACCCTCAACCAAGAAAAAACAAAATTTTTTCTACGATGATAAGGATAACATTGTAAATCTACCTAAACGCAAAAGCATCAATTTCTTAGCTTTTCAGTTTGGTTGAATAATGTCATTGCCAAACATGATTTTTCACCAAAAGCTGAGCATTCTTCTCAGGTATAAACGAGCTTTTGCATCTCTAAAATGGTTCTCAAACACACCCTAAATTTAGCCCAAAAGAAATATGTCAAATCTAAAAAGTTACATTTGAAAATTTGTCCTTCAAGAAACCAAATTTAACATTAAGTATTACTTAATAAATGATTCATTTGTCACAACTCTAACTATTAAATTAACATTTTGAAAATTAATAAAATACCCAAATAAATAAAAAAATATAAAAATAGTCCCAAAATAGTAACAGTCCCAATGTCCGAAATACATAAATGTCCCGAAAATGATAACATGAATAATTGAAAAGAGGTCATACTGAATGTTAAAAATATTCGAGTAAAATAAGATGCTCCAAGTACCGAGTCGCCTAATAAGTCGGGATATCTGAAACAAGAACTATAGGGATGTAAGCTAAAGAGCTTAGAGTGTCTCTAAGGTGCAAACAAATACAAACAAAACCGTGTTTTATTTTTCTGATAAGGTTTCCTAAAAACACATTAAATCTGATAAATCCAAATCATAATGTTATGATGTCCGATGCATGACTCAATACCCAATTATCCGATATCATACAGAATTGAGGTTACCCTCGCCATAATGGAAGTTACCCTCGCCAGAGTGGAGGTTTCCCTCTCTTTTTCCAAACATAATTATGATCCCATGACTCAGTGATATGATTTGAAAATCATAAATCTAAACTTTTACGAGTCTCATTTTCGAAAATTTGATGCTTGATTTAAAAACACAATTTAATATGTCATGAATGATGGTTCAAAAAATATTCTCGAATCACAACTCATATAATAAATCAAGCAAGAATGAAATAACATTTCACAAATATTTATAGCACAGAAAGAAAAACACCTTAAGAAAGCAGTAGCTCTAATGACGAGAAGAACGAGTCTAACGCTTAAGTCTAGCTGAATCAGAACCTACGAGGTAAGATCTCTATATTAATAACTATCACTAAGCCACCAACTAAAACACAAAAACTAATCTGAAAGCATGCTCACGAGTGAACCTCGAAGAACATGCACGGTCAGACTGAACATGATGAAGAAGTAACTCGTCGCCCTCAATGTCGATACCTAAACACAAGAATAACTCGTGTCAATCCAACACTCAATTCTTCTGAAATTACTTAGTAAATTAATGTAAATAGCAAAAATAGGCTTTCGGGTTTAAGTTTGACAAAACAGGCAGCATATACAAACTCAAGACGTCGAAAAAGGTCAAAAAAAAAATTATTCAAAAAGTCAACTATAGGTCAAAGTCTATTCTAGTCAAATTCAACTCTAACGATCAAAGTCAACTAGTCAACACTGACGTCATGGCCAAGTCAATGTTGATGTCACACAGTCAGGTCAAGGGGTCATATTCAATCAATGGGTTGAGTTGGTCAATGGGTCGTGTTATCTTGGTTAAAACCATTTCGGTTCGGCTCACATGGTTTGGTTCACCAAAGAGGTCTCATCCGACTTGGGTCACACATGGATCTGGGCTCAACACACACACAACCCACTGGTCTCACTTTTAAACGGGCTCAACACATCAAGCCCCACAATTGGGCTCACCCAATTATACACAACCCAAATATATTACCCATTGTACCAGATCTGAAATTAGGGCTAATATACCCTAATTACGACAACGACAATGAAAAAGAACGATAGAGGCGGCAGCAGCGAAAGAGATAACAGAAGGGGCAAGGACGGTTGAAACGACGAGCACAGCGGCGCGTTTCCGACTGCAACCAAAATGTAAACTTCAACGAGAACCCAACCACAAAGATGCTTAATTACAAATGAATAGAAACCAAAGCTTACCCAAACACTTTCCCCAAACTCAAACGGAGGGGGTGAAGGGGCAGAGAGGACGGTGGCGTAAGAGAGAACCGAACGATTTTAGACTGTTTCTGAGAAAACAGCAATGAGGAAGGGTAAAAACAGTGGTTGGGTTGAGATCGGACAGAGATGGCGATGGAGAGAGTGGTGGCAAGAAGGGAAACGGACGGCAGCTAGAGTATCATCAGAGCTTGATCAAAAAGTTAAAAGGGCTGGTGCTTATTTGAGAGAGAAAAATAAGGGAGAGAGGCTGCCAATAATTCAATTGGCATAACCAGGGTTTTCTGAAGTTGAAAAGACGATTATATATTCTGATTAAAGGGTAAAGTACAAGACAAGACCTTGGGATTTCCAAGGTTCACGAAAAAAGGCACCAAAGATTACCCGATTGACAAAGTGGTCACTAAGCTTCCGAATTTAATACAAATCGATCCCTAAAATCTGATTTTTACCCAATTAAATCCACAAATCAAATTAGGATTTTAAACATGAAATTCCCAAATGTTAGGGTTTTGAATTAGAGATTTTAAAAATTAGGGTTTTCCAATTGGGGAATTTTTTTGCGATCTTACAACTCTCTCTCTCTTAAAGAAATTTCGTCCTTGAATTTTTTAGACTTGGCTACATATCTCCAAAACTAGCTAAAACATGGTTATATTTTCTCATTATGAATTAATAATCCATCAAAGCCAAAAATAGAGCTAAAAACATTATAAATGTACCTGTTATGTCCTCTTATACATCTTCAAAACCCTCACGAGCTCTGGTCACATATACCAAACATGGTCGTCCAGTCTCGGATCTAGCTGATCTATCACTCTAAGCAGGTCTACCTCTACTAGCATTACCAAAAGCGGTTGACCTAATCTGCCCTCTACCTCCATGAGGTGCTTGAACTGATACATGTGATTGACTCTAAACGAATGAACCAGTAGGTGGACGTAGACAATTTTTTAAGTAATGATCATGGGAACCACATCTAAAACACGCTTTATTCATCAATCAGCACTCTTCGTTATGCTTTTTATTACAAAAAGAACATACAAAAATAGGACGGGAACTTTTAAACTTCCCACACTATAGTCGGAATTGTCAATGCTAAAGGTCTCACATTCCAATAACTCCGTGAATCAATATCACCTCTAGATCTCTTTCTAGATGGGTTGACAAAGCTTAGCTGAACAGATGTGTCTGATTGCATCTAGACTTGATCAAAATTTTGAAATTCCTCCTTTTTCATAAGTGCAATTATCCTCTCAGCAATCTTAGCTCAACCAACCATATCGTTGAACACTTTGTCATGATGCGTTGCAACATCTCTCTAAATCGATAGGCAAAGTCCTTTCAAAAACCAGTCATACTTGTCTTTCTCAGTTGCAACTAACCCAAAAGCATATTTGGCCAACCTCCGAAACTCAATCTCATAATCATTCACCGACATATTGTTCTACTTCAAATTCATAAAATCATCACGACACTTTGCTTGGAACTCAGGTCCCACATATCGATCCTGAAATGCTTGTCGAAAATATTCACATGTGATATGACTACCAGGAACGATATCTACCACAGACTTTTACCAACTTTGTTCTTTACCCTCTAGCAATGATACAGTAGCCCTGAATTTTTTATTGGCAAGGTAACTCATCTCAACAAACAAACGTTGCAATTTTTTCAACAAATACTCTACATCAGCTGCATGTATACTAGTTTTGTCCTCAAACAATTTCATTCCAGCAGCTATAAATTCTGTAGATACGAATTTCCTTGAACCCTCTGATTGGCGAAGATAATGCAGCAACTCATGGTTCACCGTGACACTATTCAGCTAAACCGTCATAATGTCATCAACGTCATGTGAGTCATCACTCCCAACCTAATGTCCTCCCAATGGCTCATCCTCGTTATTCGTCATCTCATTTAGATTTTTTGTCCAATCCACAGAAGGCGAAAGATCACTACCAGAAACGGCGGTACAGCCTCAGCCACAACCTCAACCAAACACAAAGTTAGAACTCCTAAGCGGTGGCATATGAGACTATCTACAAAAGGTAATAACCTAGATTCCAATTTGGTACTGGAGTCTCATATTTAAAACAATTGAAAATAATAGTCAAAAACACATTATACCGTAGTATATTTTTCAAAAAATTCTCATTTATCCCAAAACACTTTAGATGCATGCAGAAGTCAAAAACATTTTGAAAGCAGATGTTGTGTGCCTCACAGTCAGAGGGTTGAACTGGTCTCTGATACCACTAAATGTAACCCCTAAACCCGGCCTAGAAGAAATAGGGCAAATTTAGGAAGTCACATTTGAAAACTTGTCCCTGAAGAAACCGAAGTTAACTTTAGTATTTAAAAATTCAAAATAATTATTACTCAATAAATGATTCATTTGTCACAACTCAACTATTAAATTAACATTTTGAAAATTAATAAAATACCTGAATAAATAAAAATAGATATAAAAATAATCCCAAAATAGTAATTGTCTCAATGTTCGAAATACATAAATATCCCTAAAATGATAACATGAATAATTGAAAAGAGGTCATACTGAATGTTAAAAATATCTGAGTAAAATACGAGATGCTCCAAGTACTGTGTCGCCTAAAAAGTCTGGATATCTGAAAGAAAAACTATAGGGGTGTAAGCTAAAGAACTTAGTGTGTCTCTAAAGTGCAAACAGTTACAAACAAAACAGTCTTTTATTTTTCTGATAAGGTTTCTTAAAAACACATTAAATTTGATAAATCAAAATCATATGTTATGATGTCCGATGCATGATTCAATACCCAACTACCCGATATCATACAAAGTGGAGGTTGCCTTCGCCAGAGTGGATATTTCCCTTGCCAAAGTAGAGGCTTCCCTCTCATTTTCAGAACATAATTATGATCTCATGACTTAATGATATGATTTGAAAATCATAAATCTGAACTCTAACGAGTGTCTCATTTTCGAAAATCCGATGCTTGATTTAAAAACACAATTTAATATGCTATGAATGATGGTTCAAAAACATTCTCGAATCACAACTCATATAATAAATCAAGCTATAATTTATAGCACAAAAAGAAACACACCTTAAGCAAGCAGTAGCTCTAATGTCGAGAAGAACGCGTCTCACGCTCAAGTCTAGCTAAATCAAAACCTACGAGGTAAGATCTCTATATTAATAACTATCACTAAGCCACCAACTAAAACACAACTAATCTGAAAGCATACTCACAAGAGAACTATGAAAAACGTGCACGATCAGACTGAACAGGATGGGAGGTAACTCGTCGGCCTCAGCGTCGATACCTGAAACGAGAATAATTTGAGTCAATCCAATATTCAATTCTTCTGAAATTACTTAGTACAATTAATGTAAGTAGTAAAAATTGGCTTTCAGGTCCAAATTTGACAAAACATGCAGCGAATAAAGACTCGGGACGTCGAAAAAGGTTAGAGGAAGATTGTCCAAAAAAATCAACTCTAAATTAAATATCAAAGTCAACTCTGATCAAATGTCAAAGTTAACTCTAACTGTCAAAGTCAGTTAGTCAACGCTGATGTCATGGCCAAGTCAATACTAATGTCACACTGTCCGATCAATGGGTCAGGTTCTCTTGGTCAAAATTAGTTCGGTCCGCTCACATGGTTCAGTTCAACAAGGTGTCTCATCCAACTTGGGTTACACATGAATTCGGGCTCAACACATACAATCAAGGACGGAGCCAGAATTTGTGGTTAAGAGTCAAAATATAAATGTTTGAAAGTGAGTGGATAAATTCAAAAATAAATCAATTTTTAAAATAATTTATATAAGAGAATCAAAGTGAAGAAAAAAATTGAAGGTAAGGAGGGCAATTAATAGCTCTGTCCTTGCAACCCGTTGATCTCACTCCCAAATGGGCTCAACACACCAAGCCTCACAATTGGGATCACCCAATTACACACAGCCCAAATATATTACCCATTGTACCAGATCAAAAATTAGGGCTAATATACCCTGATTACGGTGACAACGACCAAAAAGAACGATAGAGGCGCGTTTCCTACTGCAACCAAAAAGAACGATAGAGGCGGCGACGGCAGAAGAGATAAAGGCAGGGGTAAGGACGGCTGAAATGATGAGCACGGCGGTGCATTTCCTACTGTAACCAAAACGCAAACTTCAACGGGAACCCAACCACAAAGATACTTAATCACAAATGAATAGAAACCAAGGCTTACCCAAACACTTTACCCAAACTCAAACAGAAGAGGAGAAAGGGGAGGAGAGGACTACAGCGCAAGGGAGAACCGAACGGTTTTGGACCATTTCAGAGCAAAGAGCAACGAGGGAGGGCGAAAACGGTTTTTGGGTTGAGATCAGACAGAGAAGACGATGAAGAAGGTGGTGGCGAGGAGAAAAATGGAAGACAGCTGGAGTATCGTCGGGGCTTTGATCGGAAAGTTAAAGGGGTGGTGCTTATTTCAGAGAGAAAAACGAGGGTGAGAGGCTGCCGATAATTCAATTGGCATAACCAGGGTTTTCTGAAGTTGAAAAGAGGATTACATATTCTGATTAAAGGGTAAATACAAGGCAAGACCTTGGGATTTCCAAGGTCCACGAAAAAAAGCACCAAAGATTTCCCGATTGACAAAATGGTCACTAAGGTTCCGAATTTAATACAAATCTATCCCTAAAATCTGATTTTTGCCCAATTAAATCCACAAATCAAATTAGGGTTTCAAACATGAAATTCTCAAATATTAGGGTTTTTGAATTAGGGTGTTACACTAGATGTCAATTTTAGGAAGGATGGAAAAAATTATGAGAAGATTCTTGTCGATTGCTTTTTGAATTCAAAAAATATAATGGGTATTTATAGGAGTAAACTAAGTTGAAACTTGTGCACGAAGGAAAACTATCCCTAATAATTAATTTCCTAAGAATGGGTAAGCCAAAAAAATCTGTCACACTCCCTTTACGTTGGTGGTGTAAAGAAATCGCAATTGTCCAATTTACTGACTAAATTTTAAGTGACTAACAGATTCATTCTTTCACAATAACCTGTATTTTTATCAGTCATACAAGTTCAAACTATTGAGTCTGTGTAAATAAAAGCATGATTGACTTAGTAGAGACCAATTCAGATTAGTGACTAACAGGTACCTTCAGCTCGGGTACAAGCACACTCCTCGACATGCACTCCTACACGCTCTGCAAAAAAAAACAACCAATCGTATAAACACCAATGCCCTAACAAGATAAACAGGAGCAAGAGGATGTTCAACCCTAAGGCACTTCCTCCTCCTTAAAATCATAGAACCACTTGTAGTTAACAACGAAAGTGATTGTGATCAACAAAGCACTCTCTAGTCTGTACCATAAAGATGAAAATAAGCGGAGTCTCTAAATTCAGATTTAAATGGAAGTACCAAGTCCACCAGTGGCAATAAGATCATCTATTATCAAAGGGCGTTCTCCTGCTTGGACAGCACCGTATCATACTCCAAAGAATACTCCTCCGATAACAAAGATGAAAACGTTGAACAGTTAATACAAAGATCACAGTCTTTTGTATTGTTCTTGAATCTCTTGGCAATGGCAATGGCAATGGCAATGGCAATGGAATTGAACATAACACAAAATGATCAACTTGAAGTGACAGGGGTGTACAGCTAATTATGATGCAAATTGCAAAGTAAGAAGCAGAAGTCATACCAGGCAATTTATTGGGTTTCCTCAGTGGAACAAACTTTGCACCAATAGCCAATGAAATAGGGGGGCCAAAAATGAATCCCCTTGCTTCTATACCCGTGCTTTTTGCCAGCAGTGTTGCATCAACTACAAAAATCCCAGACACAAATACAACATATCTCAAGAAAATGCACAAACAGAGGCTAAGCTCGAACAGCGGTCAGGCTGCAGAAGGGACGAAGGCGACAATCTCGCCGGCGGACGGTGGCATGTTATTTAGATGATAACTTTTACTCTTCTTTTTAGTTATGATTTCATATTTATAAATGCAGCTACATCATGTATGAGTTACATATTCAATATATTAAACTTTAACTTAGTGCTTTGAGTCAAATCGATTCTTATCTATCGAAGCATGCAAGTCATACATACATACTCTTATATTTACTCATATTAAGTTAAATATATGATGAACAACTCAAATGAATTTAATACATGAATGGGTTATGATTAATTCAAATTGTGTTTAGTCTGATGTGTTATTTGTCCCAATCAACCACGTCTATTTCTCTACTCACGAGCCAATCTACTTTGATAGCTAAATAAAACTATCTCCTTTGCAAACTTTAGACGACATAAATAAAATTAACGTGAATAATTTGATAAAAAATATAGACTTATTTAGAGTACCTTTAATATATTTTTCTTATCCCTTACAAAAATCTTATATAACGCAACTTAAATTAATTGTTCATACTTTCCTTTTGTTGTGCCACACACTTTACAAATAAAGCAGATTGAACCCGAGTCTCCTAGGATGAATAGCATCATTTATTTTTCACTGGGGTCACTCGTTGGGTATATTAAAATACGAAACTTTATTAAATGAAATAGATCAAATGTTTTGAGCAAGCACTCCCCTTCATTCTCCTGAGTTTTTCCTCCCCTCCCTATAAGTAGGATTAAGATTAAAATTAAGATTTTTTTAAAAAATAGATTAATTGTTTTATAATAATTAATGCAAAAAATAATTACTTCACTAATTACACAAAAATATTTTAGCACTTAATTCCCTTTTTGTGCCTTAAACGAGAAATTATATTATGAGTCATTCCCGCCACATCATCTATGGGACCAACCAATCAAATACATTTATTTTATTAATTTTTCTATTTCATCTTTTTACCAAGTGAATCTTCACTTGGTAAATTTTTTTTAAAATTTAATTTACAGTAAATATTAGTGAAGATTCACTTGATAAAAAGATGAGATGAAAAAATTAATAAAATAAATGCATTTGATTGGTTGGTCTCATAGATGACGTAGCAGGAATGACCCATGATATAATTTATCAGTTACAACTCTGTAAGGTAACATGCTTTGAGCTTTTGTTTGTCTTCAGCTATATTTGGGCCTATTAGACATGCTCAGATTTTGTTGAGGCACAACAATTTTACCCATTAAAATAATGGGTAAGTCCACTTTGGTCAAAATATGCTATCAACCCCTTTACTTTCATTAAGTTTGAGATCTAATCCTTATACACATAATTGTTTTCTTTCTTTTTCCTATGTTTTAAGCCATCAGCTAAACATCTTAAAATGTTTCAAGGAGGCTTGAAGGCCTTGGTTGAAAGTTCAAGAAAAACACAAAATGCATTCACTTGTTATTCAAAAGAGGTTCTAATTGGTTTAGAAAAACAATACGCTTAATTAGAGACGGAGCCAGAATATCAACTAGAGAAGAACATATTTCTTTTTTTAATTTAAGAGGGACAATTTATAATTAATCCATAATTCCAACCAGTCCCCTCTTGAAAGGAAATCCAGCCACCATAATTCCAAATCGCTTCTAGCTTTTGATTATGATATACCTACAACCATGCAACTAAATAAACAAGAGTGTATGCTCAATTTTATCTTATTACAACACATGCATGCAATTTTTTGGCTAAAGAGAAGAAAAAATTAGGTACAAATAAGTTGTTCGAATCCATATTAGTTAAGGTGAACAACATATTTTTACACTAGACTTTTAAAGTCTTATGATAATGCATAGATAATTACATCATAGCCCATGCAGATTTGTTGATGTCCAAAATATCAGACACTGAATAAAGAGGTGGAAATGAAGGCAAAGATGGGGATGGAAGCGATGGTTGACGGTGGTTTGTGGGGGACAAATGTTATACCTCCGTCTATAAGCATCGCATCTCCGCCCACAAGTGATACTCATTTGCTTGTATCTACCTCCGAAGCTCCTAACACACAAAGTACTATAGTCCCCGGAGCTCTTACCTCTGGATAGTTCTTGACGCGACAACCATCAAGTCAGTCTAACTCACCAGCTAAGTCTAATATCTGGCAGTCAAGCCTAGTCTGTTAACCCACGTGACCGGACTGAAAAGCCTATCTGCTAAGTTTGAGGCATGATCTTGCTGACCCATCAATAGCCGTCACTAGGCTTGCTCAATCTTATCTTATAAAGCAGCAGCACCTGGTATATAAGTACCCATGGTCTGAAGAAAACCACCATGCGAAATCCCCTGACCAAGGCCTCTGCTATCTCTTTCTACTCCTCTCTAATTCTTATATGTGGCTCTCTGCCCACTTCAGAATGGGTGAACCACCACAAACCGTCATTAACCACCGCCCTTATCCTCATCTTTGCCTTTATCTCCACCTCTTTGTACGGTGTCTAACATTTTGCAGATCAACAAGATTATAAATAGATTATTCAATTTTAAAATGTTATAGAAGAGTTATTGTATGTAATATTTTATTCATTTAAAGTATTTATTTTAGAGAGTTACAATCAAGTTATTCAATTAATTGATTGTAACAATTATGACATGTGTGTTTGCAGGGATCACCTCAGGCGTTGCATATTGTGACCGATAAACTCCAAATTTCACTACAAGATTCACCTCAATCTTCTCGTTCAATTCATCATATTAGATTTTGGAAAATCTCTTTCAAAATTTTGAAAGAAACCAAAATATGTGGAATTTTCTTGAGCATTGATCTACACCATTCATCATCAAATAGTCTCCATCTCGAGATATGCTCGTCCTCTCACCAACGACAACCTTCATCTCGAAATATTTTTAATTAATTTGATCGAATACTCATTCTTAACTTATGCGACCAAGTGTCTCACCCCACTTGATGTGTGTTATGATCCACTTACATTATGTAAAACTCAATTAGTTTTACACCAACTTATGAACATTAGATGAGTGAAATAGATGGGTGAAATAAATGGATGAGATTAAATATTAATCTCTTTTTTTCTCATAAATCTTCTCATTTTCAACTTTTAATCTCATCTATTTCACTTATCCAATGGTTATAAATTAATGTAAAACTAATTGAACTTCACATATAGTAAGTATATCCTATAACCGGGTGATTATGGGTGCAGCGAAGTTACTGTACGGCTAATGTGCGACACCAACTAAAATGTTACAAAACAGGAGACCTAAAATATTACCCACAACCTGAAATGTTACACCTTTTGTAGATATTTTAAGTTGGGGTTAAGTATCAAAACTTGGCTTCGAAGTATTGATACTTGTCACTTCTGATAACATTTTAAGTTTATGTTAAATATCGATACTTGTCGTGAGATCACCGACCTAAAATGTTATCAAAAGTTATAATATTTTAAGCTAGTGAATAACATAAATATTTTATAATATTCCAATTGTGCCGCATGTAACCATACCGTCATCCGACTGTACGTTAAACTCTCCCCTATCCACGTATACATATATAATGCAGTAGTCAAAAGTTTTTAAAACCATTTATTTATTTTTATTTTCTCTAATATAAATATCCCATTCCTTACCTTTCCGTCCCTCTCCATTCGGGTCTGCACCGCCACTGCGAGCAGATAGAAAAATCTATAAAAGCGTCGTCGTTTCCTGCTTCTTCTTCCTCCTCTCTGAATCTCCTCCTCCGTTCTTTTTCTTATCCAGGTAAAATCTTTTATCTTTCCTTTTATTTTTACTTCAACTACTCCGATCTGTGGATTTTGATGTTTCCCCGATGGAGGATTGAGATCTAGAATTCTAACTGTTCTGGATCTTTACTTTGCTAGTTAGCTTTATCTGATTTCTATAGATCTTGTGATAACTTTTATTTGCCTTTATTTGAAACTGATATTCCAATTTGTTCTGATTAAAGATTATTGCTTTCATTGTATGAATTTAATGCTTCTCCAAAGTTTTTTAGATTAAGAAAAGGCTATAGTCTTGATCTTTGTTTCGAATTGATTTGATATGTTGCCAATCGAGTCATAGAGTTAGATGCTCCTGAAGTGAATGTTGCCTACCATTTGAATTTACTCTATTTGGTTGCGCAACTGCGTTGTATTTTCTGTATTGAAGAGATCAATGCTGACGTAAGCATTTCTGACTCTCTCTTTTTTAAGGGTAAACTAAAAAACTAAAAATCGATACTATATTAGCACTGAACTTTAGTTTAGGCTTTCAATTATACCACTATGTCATTAAAATCGATGATGTGGACTGATCATAACGGTACCTTGGCATTGACGTGGAGAGATTTTAACGGCACTGTATAATAATCGATATTAAACTTAGAGTTGAGTGGTATCTGACTATCTGGTGTAGTTTACCTTTTTAGAAAGTAAGAAGAAGAAGAAGAAAAAACAGGACTTGATTTGTCCAAGACTTTAATTTGACTTGTTTAGATTATTTGAAGTGGCATAGAATACCGTTTGACTAATAATTTTTCTATACTGACTATCTTAGTTTTTTTTTTTTTTGTAGTATTGCAAAAGATGGCCGATGCTGAGGATATTCAACCGCTCGTCTGTGACAATGGAACCGGAATGGTGAAGGTTAGTTGATTGGTAGACCTGAGTTATGTGCTCCATTATTGTCTGCTTTGTTGTGGCTGATGTGATTTTGTTTATCATGCAGGCTGGTTTTGCTGGTGATGATGCTCCCAGGGCAGTTTTTCCCAGTATTGTTGGTCGACCCCGACACACTGGGGTCATGGTTGGGATGGGTCAGAAGGATGCTTATGTAGGAGATGAAGCACAATCCAAAAGAGGTATTCTTACTTTGAAATATCCCATCGAGCATGGTATTGTCAGCAACTGGGATGATATGGAAAAGATCTGGCATCATACATTCTACAATGAGCTTCGTGTTGCTCCCGAGGAGCATCCTGTGCTTCTCACAGAGGCACCTCTCAATCCCAAAGCCAATAGAGAAAAGATGACTCAGATCATGTTTGAGACCTTCAATGTACCTGCCATGTATGTTGCTATCCAGGCTGTTCTCTCGTTGTATGCCAGTGGTCGTACAACAGGTTTGTTCAACTAGAAACCTTCTTGAGTTTCACACATTTTTATGGATCATTCATAATTAAGCTGAGACATTGGAACAGGTATTGTGCTGGATTCTGGTGACGGTGTTTCTCACACCGTGCCAATCTATGAAGGGTATGCCCTTCCTCATGCCATCCTCCGTCTAGACCTTGCCGGCCGTGATCTTACTGATGCTTTGATGAAGATTCTTACGGAGAGAGGTTACATGTTCACCACCACTGCTGAACGGGAAATTGTCCGTGACATGAAGGAGAAGCTTGCTTATATTGCCCTGGACTATGAGCAGGAACTGGAGACTGCCAAGAGCAGCTCTTCTATCGAGAAGAACTATGAGTTGCCTGATGGACAAGTCATTATCATTGGAGCTGAGCGATTCCGTTGTCCAGAAGTCCTTTTCCAGCCATCTCTCATCGGGATGGAAGCTGCTGGAATCCATGAAACTACCTACAACTCCATCATGAAGTGTGATGTGGATATCAGGAAGGATCTCTACGGTAACATTGTGCTTAGCGGTGGTTCAACTATGTTCCCCGGAATTGCAGACCGTATGAGCAAGGAGATCACTGCCCTTGCTCCAAGCAGCATGAAGATCAAGGTTGTTGCACCACCAGAGCGAAAGTACAGTGTCTGGATTGGAGGATCTATCTTGGCATCACTCAGCACCTTCCAACAGGTGAATATTTTTTGCTCGTATTTGCCTCGTGCTTTCCTTTCTCTCGTAAGACTGACATTCTTGCTTTACCTGTTGCATCAGATGTGGATTTCCAAGGGTGAGTACGATGAGTCGGGTCCATCCATTGTCCACAGGAAGTGCTTCTAAGTTTACAAGCAATTCGATGGTGAGTTACATTTAATGTTTAGTTGGCTTTTTTCGTGTCCCGCTTCAAGTGAACTCAAAGTCTGGTTGATCTGGGGGGAAATGGGTCATTGGTGCTTTATTTTCCATCTTTTGCATGCATCTTTCCATGTTCCTTAATAAGAGATGTCTGTAGCTGGAGTGTGATTGTGATGCTTCTTTATTATATTTTTCTTAAAACTTCATATTCAATCCCCTCCCCCCCCAAACATTAATGTTAATAGCTATTGTATGAGAAAAATTAAGATTTTATGGGAAATCATATTGAATACTTGGTTTTGAAATCATGATGTGAGCCCTTTTTATCTGAATTCACGATGTGAATCACTTCTAACTATCAAGACCCGAGTTCAAATCGACTATTGAATCCGATTCAGGCCTTGCTGTCGACTATATATCATCCCAATATTTTTTGTTCTAAAAAATCAAGGTATTTTGAAAAATCCTAATATAATTAAGTTAATTTGAAAAGCCATTGATTTAGATGTGGTATAATCAAATGAATGGCTTGAATGATAAATATGAACTCCAACCAAATCACAGGCTAACAAACTCCCCCAGTAACCCTTGGTGCTCTTGGAAACGTACACCATCAAGTAAGACAACAATCGGTATTCACAAGCCATATAAACAAAATTCGACTAAAAAAATTTAATTTTTTTAGCTCTACTCGAATTGACTTGAGTTGTATTTTGAAATAGTTTTAAATAAAATTAAGAGTTGTAAAATAAAACTTCAAATAATTCAAATTTTTTAGTAATTTTTGCATTAAATTTCAAATTCAAGTCGAGTCTCTTAACTTTGTCTGATATATGTATATCAAATATGAAGAAATATAAATGTGTATCATATATGGTTATAGAAAGCAGTTTAAATTAGAACTAATTAGTACTATAACATCATAAATATTTATAATTAAATTTAAACAGAAGCTCAAACTCGATTTGACTCGATTCAAATTTCATAAACTCGATTTGACTCGATTCAAATTTCATAAAAGTTCAAATTATAAAATAGAATTTGTCAATTCGACTAACTCAAAAAAAGTTTTACTCTGACTCGATCAAATGTATGTTCACCCCTACGTGAACCACATGAAAGCAGGTGTCTAGAGATCAATTTCAATTGCATTTATGCTTGTATAGTTTAGCTGATATATAAAATCAGAAATAAGAACTGAATTCAGCAAAAGAATGTAAACAAATTGATGTGTAGGAGCTACACTGTGTCTGCTTCTGATCTTTCCAAAATGAAGAGGTTCCCTTTGTCATCTCTCCCGATCCTCATTGTCTCATCTACATATCTGCATATTTCAACCCAACTCAAGGAACAACAGCCACTTCTCTTCTCTCGAATTAATACCACAAAATAATCAATTCAAGTGCACCAAGTACTATGAAAAGGATACGTTATCTCCAGCCAACCGTCTGGATTGAAGATTCCGAGCAGAAGATTGTAATTCTTCCGAAAAACATTCATCAGCTATGCTTTCTCGTACAAATTAAACTCATAGTTAGGAAACAAATCAAGTATTCATCTACTACGAACAATGCCAAGGCTTTGCTTAGTATGACAAGATGGACTCATTTCCATCCTTTCGTATCAAGCAAAGCCTACAAGCTTTTACAGCTTACCTGATCAGGAGTGATGGTCGAGTTATCGTAACTTATATCGACTCTCTGCAGAATTCGAAACAGAAAACACTCCCATCATGATCATGGATTGTATTTTGTAGAAAATGCAGAAAGAAAGGAGGGTGGGTTTAACTGATTTGGATGAAATCTTAAAGGAAGCTTCAATTGTGAGCTTCCCATTCAACAATTCCAACCCTCTAGCATTGAACTTTATCACGTTCACTGCTTTGCTCTCCATTTTCCCATCAACAAATGCTAAAGTTAGTAAAACCCGAATCGCATTACGAATACAGTTTCATATGTAAGAAAATAAAATACTGCAAAACGAAAAATCAACACCTACAAGTACAAAATAATCGATAAATAAAAGAAAAGATTAATGTGTGGTCGTGTCACCGCCTTAGAAGCAATTTCGACTGAACTAGTGTAATAGACGTTGTCCAAGAATACCAGTCCTTCAATTTTCGAACACCCGAAAATTGAGATCATCATATATATTATATATACCTTTTCGATATCAATGGTTTGGAAAAACTCGCCCAAGGTGATGAAATCTCTCAACCCAAGCTTTGTTCTCTTTGAACCCAAGATTGTAATACTGCTGTAAACAAGCTTCCAGCAACCACCTACCTTCATTCCATTTATAGAAACAAAACTGTAACTACATGCCCTTCAGTTTATTTCCAAAAATAGAGCATGGGAGAAAGCAGAAATTCAAATAGCGGTTCGTAATCGCAATAGCAGAAAACAACGGTCCGCAATGACCACAATAACATCCGTTACGTTCGCAACTGTGATAAAACACCGTAACCGAAAATGCAATTTAAATCCTTGGTAGAAAGTACTTCACCTTTTTTAGATTCAAGGTAGGATCTGGAGTTGGATTCTGGGATTCTAGCAGCTTCACCAGGGTCTCAATATCAGATTTCTTTGAAGATTCTACTCCAAAAATCCCCCTATTGATTCCTTGGCATACATACACAAAGCTCAATATCAGAGTTTCAATCTTTTACCTCAATAGTTGTTCAAGTTCAACTATGTTGTTCTAAGCAGAGATGGACCGAGGGATGCTACGAGCAGTGGAACCTCTTACATTTTTAATATAATTTCCTAATAGTTCATACCAATTACATAAAGTCCTGCCTCCGTCGCTGGTTCACAGCTAGAATATAAGAAAAGAACGGTGGCCATACCTTTGAGTTGTTGTAAGAGACTCGTTTTGAGGTGGGGAAGTGTTTTGGAATCTTCCTCGCCGACTATGCCGGAGTTGTTTCCGGCGGCTTTGGTGATGAAACTGGGGCTGAATCTGTTGGGCTTAGCCACTGGATGTGTGGCTGAGATCCCCCTATGAGTTTTCATCCTGTTTTTGGTTCTGGATACCTGAGGGAACAAGTGGGGAGCATGGGTTGCAGGGTGGATAAGCTTGTTGGGAATGAATGCAGCCATTGGAGCAAACCAGTTTTGCTGCCTTTGTGGTTTGGTAAGAAAATGAAGCCCAGATTCATGGGGCGGCTGTTGAGGACCGTGTCCTGTTTAGCTGGCTGGGGATCTCCCTATCCAATTAATTAATTGATAGAGTTCTGGGTTCGGATTAAATATATTACTCGGTGCTTAAACTTGGTTTCGAGATTTAATTTAATAGTTTTAAGGTTTTTTTTGTTCAATTAGGTATTTACATTTGATTTCAAGGTTCAATTTGACATTTAATTTTCTCTCTCGATCAATTAAGTACCTGAACTTTGTCTATTGGTCAAATTAGTACTTGAATTTGGCTTCTTGACACTTACTTTATCTAATCAATAAGCTAAGTTCAAGTATCAATTTAATTAAAAAAAAACTCAAGATATCTAATTGGACCAAAAAGTCCTAAAATATCAAAGTGATTTTTTTTTATAAAGTACATGTCTATTTTATAATTTTATGTCCGAAATTCGTGATTTTCTCTACCAATAATGTCACCTTCAAAGTTTGAACTTAAATTCTCTCTTTGAAAGAACAATGTGCCTTGTCATTACACTCAATTCTTGTTGGTGACCAAATTAAATTTTGAATCAAAATTCAGGTATCAAAACGCATATTTACTCTTTTGTTTTATCTATTTTTTATGTGTAGACTAGAGTTGCCTTTCATTTTCTTTTATCTTCAATTAATTTCGGTGTATTCAAGTTTGTCCATTTATATTAGGCTTAATGCCAAAATAAATACCTAAATTATCATATTTTTTTAGGTGACCAAATTTTTTTTGCTCCTTTTAAGTTTTTATATTATATCATTTTCCTCTTTAGGTGTCTAAATTTTTTGCTCATTCTAAATGTTCAAACTATTATTTTTTGGCACACACTTTAACAAAAAAAAATGATTGTTTGGGCACCTGTTTTGACCACAAATTATAATTTGACAAGGGTAAAAAATTTAAACACCTAAAAATAAAAAAAGCAAGATAATTTTAATATTAAGCACTTAGAAAGTTTAAACACCTAAAAAATGAAATAAGACACTTATTTTAATATTAAGCCTTTATAATGTTCCAATGTGCAACCAATATCCAAATACCTTATAGAGTGGAATAATAACCCAACCCGAAGATGCTGATGCAAAACAAAAAAGTTATGCACTTGAACTATTAAGAGTTATTTGCACCCCAAATTATGACTTTCATTTTAAATTAATTTTTAAAATTTTAAGAGTAAAGTACATTAATGGTAACCGAACTTTTAAGGCGCGTTTATTTTAGTCACTAAACTTTTAAAATTTTTACTGAGATCACCCAACTTTTAGTCTGCTTTTCATTTTGGTCCTTCCCGTTAACTTTCATTAAAAACGCTAACGCGACACGTTAACTTTCTTTCTTCATCTATTTTCTTCTCTTTTCTTGCTCTATTTTTTCTTATTATTTACCAGCTATACCATGAATTATTGATGACAAATTCAAAAGACAGGATGAAGGGAAAGGAATGTCAGACTTAGTAAACATCAGGAACCTTGGAGGGCATAATTTTCATATTAGTGTGATAAGGAAACTAGGGCAACTATAACGAAACCCAGAAAAAGAAATAGGGAATAAAATTACAATCAAGGGGAAAATGTAAAGCAGAGAACCTTCATTTTCAAATTCTTGTTGCTTTTGTTGCAACACCAAACCCAATCAAATAAGAAGAAATTAGGGATTTGGTTGAAATTAAGAGGAATTCGAAGTTTGCAAGTGTAACACCCTCGACCCGGATGTCACATTTGGGCTTCACGCCTGAAACTCAACCATTAAAATTTTGACCTAGTTTAGCCCAATCCGCAAATCTATTATGGAAATCCATTTAATTACAATCCAATAAAACATAATAAATATTCGAAAACATATACAATGGAGCTCCTTTTAAAATTACATTATAAACCTTTGACTCGATCATTTGAAAATCCAAATACAATTTACAATATACAATAGGTTCCCATGGATACATAGCCCAATAACCTAAGTACTGTACTCTGAAGAGACGAGGCGCTGAAATCCTCCACTGATGGTGTTCCTCCAAGGACTAGCCAAACCTACTAACCTACGAACGGAAACAACGATTCCGAACGTTGAGCTAACATCGCTTAGTGGATACACAACCACTCAACCATGCTTCATGCAAATCATAAATAAGAACAATGCTACAGATATGATATCATGGCAAGATAACAATGGCGCTACCACTAGTCGCCTAAACATATGCCTCAACAAAACAATCATAAAACATGGCGCACAAGGCCCAAGCAAGCCCGAGATCTCAACAGATCACCTAGGCAAAAACAACACCAACAACAACTCTAGAGTGAGGCCGGGTCACGTAGCATCAGAACATACACCCTGGGTGAGGCCGGGTCACGTAGCATCAGATCATACACCCTGGGTGAGGCTGGATCACATAGCATCGGTCATACACTCTTTCTCGGAATCATCCCTCGAGCATCTACTCTCTGGGTAAGGTCGGGTCACATAACATCAGAACATACACCCATACTCGAAATGCTCCCTCGAGTATTTTCGAATGAGACCCGAGTTACATAGCATCGGAAACCTCCATTCGGTATCTCAAATCGTAGTGTTGCAACATTCTTCACCGGGTATCTGGATCCCGTTAATCAAGTGCTCACATGGCATGACACATCAACATATAAACCAACCAATGTCTATCAGGCATACAAGCAACACGATCCCAAGGATCCCCTAATGTTTCTAAGTGACACCACATCAATATTTTACATTACTGAGTTGCTAGTACATTATGGAGTAGTATTCAATTAATCCCTTATTTGACTCGTTAGTCCACACTGTCTTATTACTCAAGGTAACTCCCCAAATATTTACCAAGTTATTAGCCATTTATTTTACATACGGGTTTAAAACTTTGTTTCTTAGTTTTAATATTCATTTCATACCTCTAGGGACCTTTTGGGACCTTTACCTCGAATTATAGAACCCCCGAACTAAACTTCAAATTTCTTGGGCAGATTACCCAGTGAGTACCGGTACTCCTATATGGGTATCGGTACTCCCCTAATGGTACTGATACTCCACCTTGGGTACCGATACTCGATTTAGGTTTGAAAGAATTAAATCCCCAAGTTGTACCGATACGCTTGCCTCCGTATCAGTACCTGGTAACGGTACTTAAACCACATGTACCAATCCTTATTTGTACCGGTACCCTTATCTACCTGTACCGGTGGGTGAAAGCCTCCTACAAGCAATGGAACAGTGGTACCGATACACCCCATAGCGTACCGGTATGCGAACACGCTACTGGAATTCTTATCATGCAAGGGGTACCGATACACGGGGATGTGTACCGGTACTCCCCTCATAACTCGTCTCCCTTTAATACTAATGTGTGCCAATATGCTGGTTGCCGTATCGGTACGCAATCCCAAAATTCGAACTCTAGCTGCAGATTTCACCTAGAAATCCTACTTAATCTATATGGTTAAGCCCCAAATTATTCCTACAAGTTATGGTGAAGTTGTTAGGTGGATTACTACCGATTTCAGACTATTACAACACCAATTCCATGATTTACCATTAGAGATTAACCAAGGTTCATCAAGCCATAAACACCCAAAATCATGTACAATGCCTATTATTATGAGTTGCAGGAATTCATAGGAGTTAGTAATGTACTAACCTCGAATTAAAGCTGATGAAAAAACCCTCAAAGACCCATTTTCGTTCTTCCACACTAACCCCACCAAAACCTCAACCTTCACCATTTTAACTCATTCTTACCTTGGTTTGTAGATCTTTTGTTGCTAAACAAACTTCCCTCAATCGCCAAAACGTGATTCTCAGTCAAACACTCAAAGATTACACCTTGAACCTCAAACTTGGGTAGGAAGATGGAGATAAAGAAAGGGAGAAACAAGGGGACAAGGGTGACTTCACCCCTATTTTTCTGCATAACATAATGAATCCCCCCTCTATGACTCCCCTCATGAAATTACTCATTTGCCCAATAACAAACTAATAACACAACCCCAAAGCTTTTCTCAAGCCCAACAATAAGGCCACACACGGTGCTCGTGCTCCCGATTAACACGACTCTCAAATTTAAAATTTCGGGTCGTTACAACTCTCTCCTCCTTAAAGAAAATTTCATCCTCAAAATTTACCTGATGGGAACGGATACAGCTAGACCTTCATATAACATCTTCGACTTTTGAAGCTCCTCTACTACACTTTCACAAGAGTGTGAACTTATTGTGAAGTTCTTGAATCCCTTGTCAAGCACCTTAATCGGCTCTTCTTCGCACTTTAAATAAGTATTGATATTAAACCCCCTCACGAGATCACATACGATGGATCGAAAAGATATCGTCTCAATATAGGCACATGGAAGACATCATAGATATGTGCCATATTCGGAGGCGAGGCTCAATAATAACCCATTAATCCACTTCTCTCTCCAGAAATACATATGGTCTAAAACAACACTCACCTCGGATCAAAAATAGATCAACAAAGGATAACCTCAACATCATTGTCAAACATCAACCCGTTGAACTCACTTTGGGTGACTCACCTCTTGGTCATCAACCTCTTTTTGCGCCAAGAACGCGATATTGCTTCAAGGGTACACTTTATGGGTACTTCTTCGTCTATTAACAACATCATGATCCATATGTTCAAGAACAAGCAAACTCTTTCAATTAAGCTCTACCGCCAAACTATCCTAAAATCATAATCTTCTCTCTCAACTTGGTCAACTAAGACAGAGCTTAACACCTCATTTACTTAAACCCATTAAGATATAATCAGATATGAATCCACGATCAAGCAGTTTCACTAGTCAAGCCACTTCGGTTCTGAAGGAAAATTGTTACCACTAACTAGCTCTAGTAGGGATCAAACCCACCAAACTATCCTCAAAGGTCCAACATCCTCTTCTCTTCCAACCACCTAATTCTAACTAACAATTGTTCCAAAACTTTAGCAAGTCCTCAAAGATTCCTAATGGTTCTCCCAATGCAATTTATTATAGCCCAAGAATCCGATTCCACACAACTTTAGTCGAAAACCCACATTTTTACTAAGCCATTCGGAAAATCTTTAAACTGTTACCATGTATGAAAATAATCCATCTCAAACCCAAATAGCAGCCCTCAATTTATCAAACTTAAGATTATCTAGATGCATTCATAAGTCCAAAACACTCTTCAACTTGCCCTTAGAGCCCAAACATGGCCTCGAACCCCAAATCTTAACACTGATTCTCCTTAACCTTCAACTTATGAGATCCGACTTTTGAATGATCTTACGAAAATCTCAAAACTCTTCAATCTTAACAAAATTATTAGTCATGACAAAAGGATATTGGTTCTCCACCGTCTACATCCACCCACAATAGCTAACACCGTTACCTCTTGTTATACCAACACAAGCACGTCCTAAGGTGAACTCTTTGGTGACATCTCCTGCATCTACTCCTCTACCAAGGAGTTCTCACATGAGGGGTTCAGTAAATGTCAGACCATAAGGTGATAGATGCCAATACTGAACTCAACACATCCCTTATCATGGGTTTCTAATCTACGATCAAGAGGATAGCCCACTCAATTCTAGAAGAGCACATTAAAATTCACTTACACGTCTACCATCCTAAAATTGCAGACTCTCAAGCTTGCATCAACTACGCGAACCAAGAACGTCTTGCAACCTACAAGGTTCTATTCAACTAACATCACATGAGCACGACACAAAAGCTGAAGAGATAAAATTTCTTCACGCACATTACCGATAAATTGGTTCATTCCAAACCCCAATTTTAAGATTCTTACTTTAAAACCAAGGTACCCCTCTCACTCACGTGACTAACCCATACCAAGGGTAGGTCTAACAAGTCCACATGGACTATTACTCCAAACCATACACACCACCCATGGTGGAACCTTTACTTACCAACACTTACCAATCATTAATTTACCAAACCAATATCAACCTCGAGGAAACTTATCACTGAGCATGCTCAATAAAATCTCTGCCAAGGTAAGAACAAGAAATCAAGCTGTTATCAAGAAACTGAAAACCATAATGGGACCAAATCATTTAACACATTCTTGGTAACGAGCTTGTCATTTTTGGCATGAACAACATACTATCTAACAAAAGCTAACGCGACGACTCTAATGGTAGATCTCACATGACCTCTACCCTGATACTTCAACAATGACCCAACATCGCATCTCGAAGAACCCTAACTATGCCCAAAAGAAGTCAACCTCAAAGACTAAACCGGTAAATACTCATCTACGATTGGGCAGTCATTTGCCATGTAACTCGATGTATGACACTCATAACAAATTCCCCAAGCAAGAAACATACCCCAAGGTAATGTCAACCACAAGGCTCATGAATCGGTGGGAAAGACGCTAGGGTCAAACCATCAACACTCTCTGCTCAAAGCACAAACCCTCCCCTCATTAGGGCATGAGAAGAATCTTATAATGTTATGATTCCCCACAACACGGTCTACAGAATCCTCAACTGACTCAATGTCGGCTTTAAGGTCATTCAAGTTCTTCGTACTAACGACTAACTCTGAGAATATCCCAGGTAAAATTGATGTCCCGTACATCAATATGTCAACCTTGAATCCAAGCCTAGACCCCAACACTTTTACCCTTCAATAGTAACAAACTCTGGGCATAACAGCTCAACCATAGAAAATCTTACTCGTACTCATTATTGTTTTGACACCTTGAATCAATTACAAGAACCGATCTCTCTTTTACTTCATAAGAGCTTCACTGACGTACTTTTCTTGACTCACCCAAGGAAATATCTCATGTTGAGAAAATAGGCTATAGTCCTAACCCTACGGTCTCTCACCATTTGTATGCATTGCCTTTAAGAAAAAGACGATACAGTCAGGATTACTTAAGACTATTCTACGTCATCCTCGGATCCCTCTGAGTGTTTCTTAACCATCAATCCAATTGATCAGGTCATTCTTTACCAACCCTTTACTATACTTGGATTCGTAACAATAATGCACCTCCCATTCAAGGAGCATGGCTCCCTTCACGACTTTCCTTGGTTATTTCTTACGCCATCAACCCAAACTGGTCTGAACCGCATTCAGAAGGTGGTAGTCTGTCTTTCTCATTACCATGGGTCTGGTTCCCCTTGAACCTCGAAGCTTCCAACACTACACTTGTCATCTCAAGCTGGCTCATGACCGGACAACAACCGGTGGCCAAGATCATATCAATTCATTTAAAAGACAACTCCATTATATATGTCAACCACGTATTCTCAAGCCTTACTCAAGCATCATCTCGCACAAAACCCACGATGTCTTTTCGGCCATTACTATAAACAACCGCAACAAGCATACCCTGCTCGAGATCTCAAGGTATTCAGCTTATTAAGAGCGTACTTGGAACCTCACAACCATCATGTACCTCTCCACATTAGATAGAAATACATATCTGCCAGGCGCGCTACATCCCCATCACATGGTACCCCACCATCAGGGATCACTTACTATGGATGAAGGGACCCTGATTAATACTCCACCACTAGTCGGTCGAAAGTAAGTCCTCTTATCCGCTCTATAAGGGTCGTCTACCTACTCGTGAAATCTTTTCACCGGAGGTTCACTATGAACTCAAGACTTCAAAGTAGCTTACGACACATACTCATAATTACTACTCGGGTGATAGAAGGAGAGCACGCCCTCAACTCTTATATACTCTCATGAACCCAAGCTTAACGTCTGAGATAACTCTGATCCCAGAATTATTCTCGAAGAAATCAGCCAACATTACACCCCTCACGACCTCAATCAAATCTATCTTAATGTCACAACAAACGACACACGAGAACACGGGGCACACCATCCAGATTTTAATCTTAAAAGAGTACAACTTAGACACAAGGGCTCGTATTCGCTAGACACCTATCCATGACTCCTAACCACCATGGGGTTTTCCTAGAACCGGCTAAACATAGGCTCTGATACCAATAAATGTAACACCATCGACCCGAATGTCACATTTGAGCCTCACGCCTGAAACCCAACCATTAAAATTTTGACCTAGTTTAGCCCAATCCACAAATTCATCATAGAAATCTATTTAATTAAATTTAATGAAACATAATAAATATTCAAAAACATATACAATGGAACTCCTTTTAAAATTACATTAAAAACCTTTGACTCAATCATTTGAAAATCCAAATATAATTTACAATATACAATAGGTTTCTACGGATACATAGCCCAATGACCTAAGTACTACACTCTGAAGAGACGATGCGCTAGAATCTTTCACTGATGGTATTCCTCTAAGGACTAGCCAAACCTACTAACCTGCAAACGGAAACAATAATTTCGAACGTTGAGCTAACAAAGCTCAGTGGATACACAACCACTCAACCATGTTTCATACAAATCATAAATAAGAACAATGCTACAGATATGATATCATGGCAAGATAACAATGGCACTACCACTAGTCGCCTAAACACATGCCTCAACAAAACAATCATCAAACATGGCGCACAAGGCCCAACCAAGCATAAGATCTCAACAGATCACCTAGGCAAAAATAACACCAACAACAACTCTAGAGTGAGGTTGGGTCACGTAGCATCAGAACATACACTACAGGTGAGGCCAGGTCACGTAGCATCGAATCATACACCTTGGGTGAGGTCGGGTCACATAGCATCAGTCATACACCATTGCTCAGAATTATCCCTCGAGCATCTACTCTCTGGGTGAGGCCGGGTCATATAGCATCGAAACATACACCTATACTCGAAATGCTCCCTCGAGTATCTTCAAATGAGGCTCGGGTCACATATCATCGGTAACTTCCATTCGGTATCTCAAACCGTAGTGTTGCAACACTCTTTACTGGTATTTGATCCCGTTAATCAAGTGCTCACATGGCACGACACATCAACATATAAACCAACCAATGCCTATCAGGTATACAAGCAACGCGAACCCAAGGATCCCCTAAAGTTTCTAAGCGACAACATATGAATATTTTACATTACTGAGTTGCTAGTACAATATGGAGCAGTATTCAATTAATCCCTTATTTGACTCGTTAGTTCACACTGTCTTATTACTCGAGGTAACTCCCTAAATATTTACCAAGTTATTAGCCATTTATTTCACATAGGGGTTTAAAACTCCATTTCTCAGTTTTAATATTCATTTCATACCTCTAAGGACCCTTTAGGACCTTTACCTCGAATTATGGAACCCCTAAACTAAACCTCAAATTTCTTAGGCAGATTGCCCAGTGAGTACCGATACACCTATATGGGTATCGGTACTCCCCTAATGGTGCCGATACTCTACCTTGGGTACCGATGCTCAATTTAGGTTTAAACGAATTAAATCTCTAAGACGTATCGATACGTTTGCCTCCGTATCGATACCCGATAACGGTACTTAAACAACCCATACCGATCCTCATTCGTACCGATACCCTTTTCTACCTGTACTGGTGCGCGAAAGCCTCCTACAGGCAATGGAACAATAATGCCGATACACCCCATAACGTACCGGTACGCGAACACGCTACTAGAATTCTTATCATGCAAGGGGTACCGATACACGAGAATGCGTACCGATACTCCCATCACAACCCGTCTCCCTTTAATACTAAGGCGTATCGATACGATGGTTGTCGTACCGGTATGTGATCCCGAAATTCAAACTCTAGGTGCGAATTTCACCTAGAAATCCTATTTAACCTATATTGTTAAACCCAAATTATTCCTACAAGTTATGGTGAAGTTGTTAGGTGGATTACTATCGATTTTAGACCATTACAACACCAATTCCATGATTTACCATTAGAGATCAACCAAGTTTCATCAAGCCATAAACACCAAAAATCATGCACAAGGCCTATTTTTATGAGTTGTAGGAATTCATAGGAGTTAGTAGTGTACTAACCTCGAATTAAAGTTGATGAAGAAGCCCTCAAAGACCAATTTTCGTTCTTCCACACTAACCCCACCAAAACCTCAACCTCCACCATTTTAACTCATCCTTACCATGGTTTGTAGTTCTTTTGCTGCTAAACAAACTTCCCTCAATCGCCAAAATGTGATTCTCAGTCAAACACTCAAAGATTACACCTTGAACCTCAAACTTGGGTAGGAAGATGAAGATAAGGAAGAGGGAGAAACAAGGGGACAAGGGTGACTTCACCCCACCACTTTTCTACAGAACATAATGAATCTCTCCTCTATGACTCCCCTCATGAAATTACTCATTTGCCCAATAACAAACTAATAACACAAGCCCAAAGCTTTCTTCAAGCCCAACAACAAGGCCCATGCACGGAGCCCGCGCTCCCGATTAACACGACTCTCAAATTTAAAATTTTGGGTCATAATAGCAAGGGGCACTGCACTCAGTGTTGATAACGTTGCTGCTGCTTAGGAACCTGTAACTCATTTGAGACGCAAGAATATTTGGAACCAATAACAATATATACTTTATCTACACACAGTGAAGAAACACAAGAATACTTGAAAACAAGCAAAAAACAAAAAGGTTTAAGAGATTTAAGGCGATAAGGTTAGTTCTTTGACATGTAAAATAACATAAATTTTTGAATCAAAGTGAAGCATTTGAGGCAAACTGAAAGGAGACTAAAACATACCAAGGAAATGACAAGCAAATGAATGAAAAAGAAAGTTAACATGCCACTTCAGCATTTTTAACGGAAGTTAAAGGGGAATGACCAAAATGAAAGCGGGTTAAAAGTTAAGTGACCTTAATGAAAATTTTAAAACTTAGGTGACCAAAATGAACGCGCCTTAAAAGTTCGGTGACCATTGGTGTACTTTACTCAATTTTTACATATTTTAATTTCATCCTCAAACTACGACTTTTATTCTAAATTGATATTAAACTTTTGAACGTTCCAATTTCTTCTCCAAACTATGACCCTCATTCTAAATTAGTCCCTAAATTTTTAAAATTCCAATTTCATTTCAAATTGTTGTTTATGTCAAATTATATTATTACAAAATACACATCAATATTTATATGACATTTAACAATTTTTATACATAATTTATTAACATGAGACATGATTAGTATATATTGACAATTTTGGAGATGGAATTAGAATGCTTAAAATTTTGAGGATCAACTTAGAATGAATGTCATAGTTTGAGAAAAAAATTGGAAAATTCAAAAGATAAGGTACCAATTTAGAATGTGACTCATAGTTTGAGAATGAAATTGTTATTTTCAAAGGTTTGGGGACCAATTTAGAATGGGGACATGTGATGTAATTAATTTAATTATTAACGTCAATTATATCAACTAATCCTCGTTGAGACAACCTCTACCAATGCAACTGTTTCAACACTGAAATCATGCCATAAATCCAACTCCTCATGGTAATGGTGATGCTCAAGGAAAGAACATTCTGAAACAACTCTCAAAAGTAACCAATTCTAGGCCAAGTAAATATTAAAATGATGCTTCAGACCTCTTTATTTCAATGTTTGAACTACTTGGACTATCTTTCTAAGCCTCCGATCTTGATTTTTTCGCCTCTTGCTATTGTTTCCACTGCTCGGGGGTGAGATCGTTCTTTATCGAGAGAGCATGGATTTGCTTTATCTCCGCCTCAAGTGCATCATTTACTATCTGATGCCTCTCCAGAAGTCTCTTCCCTTCGAATTGTTCTGAAACAATGTATATAAACCTATTTGGAAAATGTCCAGTGAACTTTCTCTTCAGGTTGGTCCAATAATGACCAACCGAATCCAAGTCCAAAGATGTAAAATTTCAAAAAGCATGGCGCAAATTTTGTTCTGTTTGTTATCCAGTGTATTCAAATAGACAAAAAACTAATTCTACCAATGCAAGTACGTCAAACGAAAGAATTCCAAATAAATGATCTTACATCTTCACAATCATACAATAATAAAGTTCAATTCTCATTGAAATTCAGACAATCATATGCTTAGAGACATGTCAACTAGAGGCTCAAAAGGCACAATTACTTCTTGTTAATGCCTATCAGTAACACCCTAAAAATTTATTTTAAAACCCTAGAGTTTGGGAATTAGGTATCTAAAACCCTAATTAGTTAATTTGGGGATTTAATTGAGTTAGGCCAATTTTAGTGACCTAATCGAGTAACTTTTGAACCTTGTGGCCATGTGGAAAGGCGGGACATTTGCGGGGGACCTCCCCTGTAATTTATCCATTTCTTTTAGGGAATTTAATTCCAATAATAAAACCATACGGCTGTTGTTTTTCCCCTCTTCCTTGTTTCGAACAGCCGCTCACCTTGATCTCCCTCAGCCTTCGTTCCAACTTTCAATCTCCCTTGCGTCTCCAGCAGGTCTCCGACGAGGAATTTCCGTCGTGGTGTGTCGCATAATGCCTCACCGTACCCCCTTCGTTCGTGTGAACCCCCGTGCAACTGTAGCGCGTTGATCCCGGCCGTTTGTGGGTTTTCAAATTGAAAACCCTTCGTGTCATGTACGTCGCCGCAAGCTTCGCCATCGATCTCTCCCCTCCGCTCGTAAGTGGGTAAGTGTGGGTAAGTCGGAGTTGTGTATTGAGTTTGTTTTTCTTTTGGGTTCGGCCGATAAGGTTTAGTTGGTTTTTAGGCGGCGGCGTCCTTGTCGACTTTGTTTACCACCACCGTCTTGTGGTTGTGCTTCTGCAGCTGTCGTGGTGAACCCTAGCCGCCCCCGCTCGGTGTGATCGAAACCCTGGTAGTTGGTGGAAACCCTAGCAGCCTTGTGGATTGCCAGCGAGTTGGGTCGTGGGAGTGGGCCTGCATCCTTTAGGCCGCCTGGTATGGAGTGAGAGAGAGAGCCCAAGTTGGTGGCCAACAGAATGGTCTTGGGCTGGGCAGATCTGCTGAGTGGACCGAACCGAATCAGTATGCAGACCAGACCAACGTCTAAACTAGTCTAGGACCCAACCTCTGACATGACCAGTCAGCTGCCCGACCTAGGACCCGAGATGACGTTAGCATGGACCAAAATAGTGACATCAGCGCTGACCAGGAGGATGACGTCAGTGTTGACCCAAGCGGTGACGTCAGCGCTGACCCAGGTCACGACGTCAGCATTGACTGTTGACTTTTTCAACCAACTTGAATTTGACATTTCTCGACGTCCTAAGTCCGTTTTTGTAGCTCGTTTCGCCTAATTCGAACCCGAATTGATAGTTTTGTTAATTGTAATATATTTTTGGGAATTTAAGGAGTTGTGTATGAGATCTAATGAGATTTACTTATGTGTTTCAGACGACATCGATTTCGAGGACAACATTTTACCACCTCCTCCAGTTCAACCAGCCTCTGCACCTTCTGCAAGAAATACACGTGATTTCTAGCATAGTTTCAGTTATGTGGCATAGTAATATTTATTTTAGAATGTGAATTTAATTGAGAACTCTACTTCGTAGGTTCTAAATCAGCTAGACCTAGAGCTAGTTCAGACCGTGGGACAACATCGACATTAGAGCTTTGGCCGCTAGAGGTGTGTTCTCTGTCTGTGCTATATTCTGTGAAATGTTTTACAAACTTTGCATGACTATTTTCTGTGTTGAGATTTCACTGAGATTTGAGATACTATGCATACTGTGAACTGTATTTTATGAGATTATCAGAACTTTCGAGTTGTGTTCCTCATATTTTAGTACGATACAATTGTGTTAACAATGTGTTCATGAACATTATTTTATCATGTATAGGATGGGTTGTACGGAGGAAGAAGTGGTTTGACCACACTGTGATTGGAGAAATAAGGGGTGAGGGTTCAGAGAAACTACCTCCACTGTGACCGGTTGGCTTTGCCACACTGTGATTGGCGTTGGTAGTTGGGTAGTGTGACTATTTATTAGTACCATCTCATGCACTATGTTTTATAATGACACGTTTTTACCTTGTGTTATTTTTGTGAAACTGAGTTTTGTGATTGTTGCACTTAGAGACACATTGGGCTTAATAGCTCACTCTCTTATAGCTTATCTTTCAGATTATTGACTCTAGGCGATCTGGTACTCGGAGGGCCTCTTGTGTTTTAGTTTTATTTCCACATCAGTACGGACTGATGAATTTCAAGATATTATTATTATTATTTTATTATATTTTATCAGATTTGAGATGTAATTTGGATTAGAGACTATTTGGGTTTTGAGGATATTTTCAGTATGCATGTTTTTATGATTATCTGAATATTTTATTATACTTTTGAGTTTTAATATTTTAATGGATGTTAGCGAACTTATAAATATCTTTTATATAAAAGTTAAACGACTTGTTATAAATAAATTAATTTCTTAAGGGTAAAGTTTTTCAAAAGCGACTTCCTAAATTCGGCCTTTTTCTTCTGGGCCGGGTTTAGGGGGTTACACTTACAAATGCCATAGACAAACCTTAATTCAAAAATATGTTTTCCCCCAAGTATTCTACCAAAAAGTGAAGTCCTACCCAGAATTAGAGTGGCCAAAACTCGACTCGACTCGAAAACACCGAATTATTCGACTCGACTCATCTTGAATCGTAATTTGAGGAATAAAATGATAATTTTACCAAAATAAAGCCTAAAAATGAGATTAATAAAACACAAGGTTGAGGTATTAAATTGTAAAAAAAAAGAATTGAAGTTACAAATGTATTTTCACTGGTAAGAAGCATGTGGTTCAAATTTGGTAAAAATTAACTTAAACCGAACGAGAAATCAAACAAAAAAAATCAGGGACCAAATTACAAAACAATCAAAATACTTATCTAAAGACGAACGAGAAAATATTTCATGCACGAGCGATGAAAAACTTATTTTCTAAAAGCGGGTCTAATTTAACGTTTATTGTTTAAGAGTTATGATTTATGATTTTAAGGTTATGGTTTATATTTTAAAAATGAAATCAAGCATGCTTGAGGAATACTTTTTGCACTGCAAGTGCAAGGAATAGTAATCCAATACCAAAAACGTTGTAGTGTTGATATTCATTTTTTTATTATAAAAAGTTTTAAAATTTAAAACCGATTCAAACTTTAAATCCGAACTAATATTTTCCATTAATTTAAATAATTTAAACAACTTACATAATTTTAAAAAATTTATTTTATTTCGAATCAAATCAAAATTTTCAGAAGCTTACTACTTGGGGCTTAAGCCGAAACCCAGCAAACAGTCATCTTTGAATTTCCCAACAGGAAGCCCAAACACACCAACAAAGAATTTCAATTTTATTTCAGTTTTAAATCCTATGTATTTCCCCTCCTAAAACCCTGGCTTCTTTCTCTTTGGAATGGCAAAAACCCCATCTTTTCATCAACAATGAACCTTAAACCCTTACATCTCAGAACCCTCCTCTCCTCTTCATCTTCTCCACCTTTGTATTCACTCTCAATCTTCGTTTCTCATTTCTCCACCTCCCAAACCCAGCCTTTGCATTCCCATTCTTCGTCGTGGCGCCATGAGGAGGCTTCACAGCAAGTTAAGGTTTCGGTTTGGTGGGATTTTGAGAACTGCTCTCCTCCCGCGGGTTTCAATGCCTTTAAGATTTCCCATATGATCACTTCCGCCGTTAGAGCCAATGGAATCAAGGGACCTGTTCAGATTACGGCTTTCGGAGATATTTCGCAGCTCTCTAGAACTAACCAAGAGGCTCTTTCTGCTACTGGGGTTAATCTTTCTCATGTTCCCAATGGTATTTCTACCCTTAAGTTGGCGAACTGAATTTTTTTCAAGAATTTGTTGATTGTTTGAACTCACGAATTTAGTGCAATAACAGGCTTTTCCAGAGCAATTTAGTCGTTTCTGGCTTTTTTACCCCTTTCGAGTGATACTGCTATGTTATTGTTTAGTCCTTTACTCATTTCATTCACATTTTGAAATCAAATTTCCATATAGTTTAAGTATTTTATATTGATAATCTTATTTCGAACCCGGAATTGTGTAATTTTCCACCTCTAAAATTTTTAATATAACTTTCTAAGATACTCCTAAAATACTTATTTTGCGTATTTGTTTTCCAATGTATGGCGGATATATTTGTGTATTCACTTGCATCACATTGGCGGTCTATATTTTATTTTGTCTATGCTTTTTTATGATGTCATTCTTGCCTTATCAGTGTTTAGTGCAAATTAAACCGTGTTATATGTAAATTTTAACCATTTACTTCCATCAATTTAACATCCCTCACTGATCAGTTAAAAGAACCTATGGGAGACAAATTCTAGGCTTGTAAAGACAAAATCATACATGTGAGAATGATACTTCCATTTTGGTTAGTTTGTGATACTGTGATGTGGAACTCCAATAAGTGCTTGTTTTAGGCTGAAAATGTTATTTTTACGTGTATGTGTGCGTAATGATTTTGCTAAAGTAGTCCTAGACTTGATTGCTCTTGTAAGATGGGCTTTATGTGAGAATTCAGATTTCAGTTCTTTATCTGTTCTTTTTTTTTTTTTCCTTCTAAATTTGTTTTGTCTCGCTTCATGTTATTTTATCATGAAAGTGCTTCATCAATGCAGGTGGAAAAAACAGTGCTGATAGATCGCTTCTGGTTGATATTTTGTGTTGGGCTTCTCAAAATCCTCCTCCAGCCCATCTTTTTTTAATCTCTGGTGACAGGGACTTTGCTAGCGTATTGCATAGATTATGGATGAGCAACTACAATGTTCTGCTTGCTACTTCAGAATCGGCTCCAGGTGTTCTTTGCAGTGCTGCCAGTGTCATGTGGAATTGGAATACTCTTCTTAAAGGTGAGAACCTGTCTGGAAAACACTATAACCAACCTCCTGATGGTCCTTATGGTTCTTGGTATGGCCATTACAAGGTGCCTCTTGAAGATCCGTTTTTAGTTGAACAACCACCAGCATGCTCACAAACTGAAGAATTGTCTGAGAGTTGTTCAGATTCTTTGCCTCGGCCAGTTCCAAAGGCAGTCATAAAGCAGATACGGCAAATTCTGAACTCAAATCCAAAGGGAATTTCCATTACAGACCTTCGTGCTGAGCTGAAAAAAAGTAAAGTTGCCCTTGATAAAGACTTGTATGGTTATAAAAGATTTTCCCGCTTTCTTTTATCAATGCCACAGATTTTGAGGGTTCAGTCAGAACGTGATGGTATTTTTATTATACATGGAATTACCCCCAAAGCTGGTGAACTATCTAAGACCAGTCCTTGTTTATCTGCTGAACCTGTCTGTAAAACTGGAGATACACTCACTGTTTCTTCTAGGTCAAGTGGTGATGACAGAACAGTAGATGGTGCTTTAAATGAAAAGTCCAGGTTGCATCATTCCCCTGAGGTTAATGCTGGAGTTACTCCTAGAAAGATACTAGAAACCCCTCCAGAAAATGGTGGTCATGTAAAAGTAAATGCAGGCCGCCTCGAGAGGAAGTCCAACAACCCCTTCCAGTTGATCAGAAGATTGCTGAAGCATATAATGATCAGGTACCCGAGAGTCTTCAGGATCACATGCTGGAACAAGATTCTGCAGCTAATGTAAGCTTTCATAAGGAAAGTTTGGTGGTAGCAATGACAATCTTACCGAAAAAGTTCACAACCTTCCAGAAAAATACGGGGACTCTGAAGATAGTCATGAGAAACAAAATAACAATACTCTGAAAAAATGCACTGGGGTTAGCTCTGAGAGGGAAAGAATGAAAGAAGAGTGCGAGGAAAAGTCATGTGAAGTTCCATATTCAGTAACCGTTTCTTCATCAGGTAATGATTCTACTGCTGACACTAAAGCAACTGATGAAGCAAGTGAAAATCACTCTGGTAAGAGGTCAGGTTTATTTAACACGATCGCCGGCTGGTGTAAATTTTGGAGAAGCAACAATGACTGAGACATCAAGTGATCAATCCCATGAAAGCTCAACCAATCCCATGAAAGCTCAACCAAACAAACACGGTTTGCTGCTTCTGGAGATCACGGTTTGTTTCTTGGTTTTCCAAGTTACCAAATTACCCCAGACGAAAGAACAGTAACCGCTAGTTGATCTTCTGTTTGTCAGTTCACTGACCCAGCTTGTATCTGTAAAGACTTTAACAGTTCTATCAGTGCTCTTCTTGAACAATAATCCATGTCCTGGTGTTCCCTTCAAATATCGCAAAATCCTCTTTGCTGCTTCCATATGTCCTGGAAAAGCTATATAAGGTCTTGTTAGTGATAGATAAATAAGTTTACCAACCAATCTCTGATATAGACCCTTATCTGCCTTAGAGCTATGATCATCTTTGTTGTATTTCAAACCTGCCTCCATGGGTGTATCTGCTGGTTTGCATCCAAGTAACCCTGTTTCAGTGAGTAAATCCAGAACATACTTCCTTTGATTGATGACCAAACCCTTGTTTGACCTTGCTACCTCCATGCCTAGAAAGTATCTGAGTTTCCCTAGGTTTTTAGTCTCAAATTCTCTACTCAACAGAGCCTTTAATCGATTCAGCTCTTCTTTATCATCACCTGTTAGGATTATATCGTCCACATAAACAATCAAAATAACCCTCGATGAAGTTACCTTAGAGAACAAGGTATGATCTGCAAGAGACTGTTTGTATCCATTCTCCAAAATAACCCTTGTAAATCTGTCAAACCATGCTCTAGGAGACTGTTTTAGGCCATAAAGTGCCTTGTCAAGCTTACAAACTTGCCGTTTTTCTCCTGCACCTTCTAGCCCTAGTGGAATCTGCATATAGACCTCTTCCTCAAGGTTACCATTAAGGAAAACATTTTTAATATCAAGTTGGTGTAATTTCCAATCACAATTTACAACAAGGCTCAATAAAACTCTAACAGAATTTAGTTTGGCAACATGAGCAAAAGTTTCCTTATAATCAATGCTATAAGTTTGTGTAAAACCCTTAGCAACCAACCTGGCTTTATATCTTTGTATACTGCCATCTGAATTATTCTTAATTGCGAACACCCATTTACATCCAACAAGTTTCTTACCTTGGGGAAGATCTGTGATAGTCCAAGTGCCATTTTTCTCAAGTGCCTCAACTTTTTCTTCAACGGCTTTCTTCCATTCTGGAATCTGTAGAGCTTCCTCATTTGTTTTAGGAATTTGTACAACATCTAAGGATGCTGCAAAAACTTTAAAAGAAGGCATCAAATTTCCATAAGCATCATATCTCTGAATAGGATATTGAGTACATTGTCTTACCCCTTTTCTTTTAGCAATGGGTAAATAATCAAACTCGAGAAGATGAGGAGGAATACTAGTAGAATCATTACCTCCATTGTTTTCACAAGCAGTTGAACTAAAGTCCAATTCTTGACAAGTACTGGATTGCAGAATGGTTTCTGGAATGATTCTCCCTTTTTTGGTATAAATCTGCAGCTGTTTAGGAGGCCGGGAAGAGGATTTGGTTGAAGTTTGAGTTCTTGTAGACATAGGTTGACAAGAAGAGTGTGGTGTAGATAAAGTAATAGGGGAAGAGATAGGTAAATTATTGGAGGGTGTCAAAGAAGTCTGAGGCTCAAGAGGTAATGAATCGGAAAGAGGTATTAAAGGGAAAGAAGAAAGATGAACCTTTTGTGAGAAGGTTGAAAGTCATCGAAATTCTCCCCCTGAATGGCAGCCGTCGAAAAATATGGTTCCTGTTTAAAGAAATTAAGGCCCAAAGAAACAAAAAATTTACAAGTAGGTGGATGGTGACATTTGTAGCCCTTCTTTAGTGAAGAATATCCTATGAAGACACACTTGAGAGATTTAGGATCAAGTTTAGACCTAGAAGGATCTAAGTTTTTAACAAACACAATACATCCAAATACTTTTAAGGGAAGAGATGATGACAAAGGTTTAAAATTAGGGAATGAGGATAAAAGAACATCTCTAGGTGTTTGAAAGTTTAGGACTCGACTAGGCATACGATTAATAAGCAAAGTAGAAGTTAACAAGGCTTCTCCCGATCGATATTTAGGAACATTGTGGGTAAACAAAAGAGCTCGGGTAACTTCCAGTAGATGCCTATTTTTTCTTTCGGCTATCCCATTTTGTTGGGGTGTATCAACACAAGAACTGATTTGCACTATTCATTTTTTCTGGAAAAAATCACCTAAAGACTTAGTAAAGAATTCCCCTCCATTATCTGATTTAAAGATTTGAATTTTAGAATGAAATTGGGTCTCGGCCATGTTGTAAAATCTCTGAAAAACACTAGCCACTTCGGATTTTTCTTTCAAGAGGTAAGTCCAAGTGGTTCTACTATGGTCATCAATAAAGGTCACAAACCATCTACGGCCAGTAATATTCTTCACTTTAGAAGGACCCCAAACATCACTGTAGATAAGAGAAAAAGGATTAGAGGGTTTGTAAGTAAAGGGTAAGTAAGATTTTCTTGTTTGTTTTGCAAGTTGACAAATATGGCATTTAAAGGAAGAAGGTTTTTGATTAACAAATAATTGAAGAAAAAATTTGGGTGGCCTAACCTAAAATGCCATAACATAACATCAGATTGTCCTAGGGAATTAAAACAAGATTTAGAAGGTGAAAGTTTAAAAGTTCCTGTGCTTTGAAGAACATATAAACCATTCTGCAAGCGAGCATTGCCAATCCTCTTTTTTAAGTCCAGTGCCTGTAAAAAACACTCAGAATCAGTGAATTGGAAAACACAATTTGAATCTTTGCATAGCTTGCGAACTGATAACAAATTACTCTTCAGACTAGGTACAAAGAGCACATCTCGAAGGACTAAGTCATCAGTAAGAAAAACAGAACCATTGCCTTTAATTGAGGATAACGAACCATCAACTAATTTGATAGAATTCTAAGAGGAGGAATTTCTAAATTGAAAAAACAATTCCCTAGTACCAGTCATGTGGTTAGAAGCACCAGAGTCCACAATCCATTCTGATTTATTCGTAGTAGAAAGAAGTGCAGTGGAAAAAAAATTGGTCTGTGAACCATCATTGTCTGCGAAAGCCAGATTTCCTGCACTGCTCCCAGTAAATCTATCGAACAGTTGCTGCATTTGTACCATCTGTTGTTTGGTGAAGCCTCCAGATGAAGTCGGATTATCCATTGAAGAGGGAAAGAAAAAAAATGCGATAGGATCGAATTTCGTTGATACCATGAAGATAAACAGAATTCTGTTTTTTTATTCGAATAATGAGTAAGAATTTCTCTCACTTTGATTTACATTCACTACATCCTTTTATAGAAAAGGACTTTGATTTACAATAGAAGTCCTACTGGCTATTGATTAGGAGTCCTACTAACTATTAACTTTTAACTCTAGGTTTCGGTACAAGGCTTAAATAATAACTCTAACAGTACAATTTAATTAAAATAATACTTCTAATAAACCGACTAAACCTACATTCTGTCCATCCTTGCTGTTGATTATCCTGTCGATAAAGTCGCATGCTATGTATCGGATGATGGTGCTGCCATGCTCACATTTTAAGCTCTCTCAGAGACGTCTAAATTTGCTAGGAAATGGGTTCCTTTCTGTAAAAAGTTCAATATTGAGCCCCGTGCACCAGAGTGGTATTTCTCTCAGAAGATAGACTACCTAAAAAACAAAGTCCATCCAGCTTTTGTTAGGGAAAGGCGAGCAATGAAGGTTCACTTCTTGTCATGCATTGTAAAATGTGTTCTAAGTTATTTTATTTAGGGTTCTAAAAATCATCTGCAGTTTCTAACCAATCTGAGATTGAATTTAGCATTATGAATTTCGCTTTTGATAAAGGTGAATGATTAATTTATTTGAGTATATTATCTGATTGGACAGAGAGAGTATGAAGAATTTAAAGTTAGGATAAATGGATTGGTTTCCACAGAGCGCAGAAGGTTCCTGAGGATGGTTGGACAATGCAGGATGGAACTCCATGGCCTGGAAACTGTGTTCGTGACCATCCTGGTATGATTCAGGTGAGATTGTGTTGTTTTGACTTGCCTTTAATTATTATTATTATTTGTAATGCAGAGCAATTGAAGGATTGTGGAAGAACTTGTACTGTAGAGAAAACACCACCTTCAGGATTTTTTGATGAAATGAATCAACCTTTGCTAATTATTTCTTTGATTTGTTTCTTGTGACTGTGCATTTGAGAAAGGCTTGTGCATTGATGTTCGATTGTAAAATAGGTTTATTTTATTTTATTTGTGAAAGTAATTCATTTAATACTTGATTCATTTTTTGTGCCTCCTTCGTGCATGTCTTTTTGCCAATCCTACCTCATCCTTATTTTCGGTAGTTTTTGAACTTTTAGTTCTGTTACGAGACAAATTATTTGTTTATTTACTGTAATCCTGAGACAGAATTTGTAGTGACTTTGAGCTGCTTGCTATTTTGATTTAGGGAAAATATTAATCTGACGAGTTTATTGATGTTCTTATTTACCACACTTAACCAAATTTGTCTCCTGACAGGTTTTCCTTGGTCACAGCGGCGTGCGCGATGTGGAAGGAAATGAGTTACCTCGCCTTGTTTATGTTTCTCGTGAGAAGAGGCCAGGGTTTGAGCACCATAAAAAGGCTGCGGCCATGAATGCTTTGGTAAGACTCACGTTCTTTCATTTCACTCTTTTGGTAGTTAGAAGATGGTTTCAGACTTATGAACTTTATTTGTTTGTGTTGAAGATACGAGTCTCGGTAGTCCTCTCAAAAGCTCCTTATCTTTTGAACGTCGACTGTGATCACTATATTAACAATAGCAAAACACTTAGAGAAGCGATGTGTTTCATGAAGGACCCCACATCAGGGAAGAAAGTCTGTTATGTGCAGTTTCCTCAAAGATTTGATGGAATTGATCGACATGATAGATACTCAAATTGAAATGTTGTGTCCTTCGATGTAAGTTTATTTCATTTATTCCCTATTTATTATTTGTTCTTTTATCTTCCAAAGCCTAATCTCATACATCTAAATCAGATCAACATGAAAGGATTGGATGGCATACAAGGACCTATATATGTTGGAACAGGGTGTGTTTTCAGAAGGCAAACACTTTATGGTTATGACGCATCCGTCTCAAAGAAGCCTCCTGGAAAAACCTGCAACTGTTTGCCAAAATGGTGCTGCTGCCTCTGTTGTTGTTCGAGAAAGAACAAGAAAACAAAACAAAAGAAGGAGAAGACGAAGAAGTCTAAGCAAAAGGAAGCTTCAAAGCAGATACTGTTGAAATCATAGAACATTTTAGAGTGTTTCTCTGTTAAATCTTATTAAAAAATGCTGTACAAGAGTACTCATTTTATAGGCTTTACAAGTAGTTAACTTAGAGTAGTCTACCTAAGAGATATAACTCTTATCCTTTAATGAGATAGAGTTTATCTAGATTTAAACTTTTAAATTCAAACTATTAGATGAGATAAGATAAGATTACAACATTTAATTTACATATAATATCCTACACTCCCCCTCAAACTGGTGTGTATATGTTGTATACTCCCAGTTTGGATGAGAACTCGTCAAAGGTCACTCTCGGAAGTGCCTTTGTAAAAATATCCGCCAGTTGACTCTTTGTAGGAACATAGTGCAGCTTTACGACAACACTGTTTACTTTCTCATAAATAAAATGTCTGTCAATTTTGATATGTTTAGTTTGGTCATGTTGTATTGGATTCTTAGCAATACTCATTGTTGATTGGCTATCACTCAGTACCTCGAACTCCTGTTTTTCTTCCAAATCCAGCTCGGTGAGAAGTTTTTTTAAGCCACATGCCTTTGCAAATTCCAAGGGTCATAGCCCTATATTCTAATTCTGCACTACTTCGAGACACCACAGTTTGCTTTTTACTCCTCCATGTGACTAAGTTTCCCCACACAAACGAACAATAGCCACTCACAGATTTTCTATCTGTTAACTCTCCTGCCCAGCTAGAATCTGTGTAAATCTTCACAGATCTGTCTTGATTTTTCTTGAAAATAACTCCAAATCCTGGTGTAAACTTTAAGTATCGCAGGACTCTATTAGCTGCCTCCATATGTTCTTCTCTAGGATCACTCATGTGCTGGCTGATTATGCTTACTGGATAAGCTATATCAGGTCTGGTGAGTGATAAATAAATTAGTTTCCCAACCAGCCTTTGGTAGGATTCTCTGTTCACGGGAGTACTCGTGCCATTTTTTTTCCAAACTTCAAGCCTGCATCTATTGGAGTGTCTACTGGTTTACATCCAAGCATTCCAGTTTCCGAGAGCATGTCCAAGATGTACTTTCTCTGATTTATGACTATTCCCTCATTTGATCTAGCCACCTCCATTCCGAGAAAGTACCTAAGACTTCCCAAGTCTTTAGTCTCAAACTCTGTTGCCAAAAAAGTCTTTAGTTTCTCAATTTCCTTTGTGTCATCTCCTGTAATGATCATATCATCAACGTAAACAATAAGGAGAGCTTTTTTACCATCTGAAGCTACCTTCTTAAACAAGGTGTGATCTGTCTGTGTTTGCTTGAACCCGTTCTTCACCATGGCCTTCGCGAATCTGTCAAACCAGGCCCTTGGTGATTGCTTCAGCCCATACAAGGATCTATTTAGTTTGCACACTTTTTGTTTCGTTGAGTCATCCTCTAAGCCTAGTGGAATCTGCATATATACTTCTTCAAGCTTTCCATTCAAAAAAGCATTATTGATGTCCAGTTGGTGCAACTTCCAATCTTTATTAACTGCTAATGAGAGCAGCACCCTTATTGTATTCAGTTTGTCACAGGTGCAAAAGTCTCCTGATAGTCTACTCCATATGACTGAGTAAATCCCTTTGTCACTAACCTTGCCTTGAACCTCTCGATGCTTCCATCAGAATGATACTTTACTGTGAAAACCCACTTGCATCCGACCACCTTTTTTCCTTCTGGCAGTTTAGTTAAACTCCACGTGTTATTTTGTTGTAGGGCTTTGACCTTTTCTTCAACAACTTTCCTCCAATCAGGATTTTCAAATGCCTCTTTCATTGTTATAGGGATCCTTACACTGTTAATATTAACTGTAAAAGCCTTGAAACCAGACAATAGTTTTCCATAAGCAACAAATCTATCAATATAATGATTAGTGCATTTTCTTACCCCCTTTCTGATTGCAATCGGAAAATCATCTAAATTCTCAAGAATTGGACTTTTTGAGACATCATTGCTTACCCTTTCCTCCATGGCAGCAGGACTTAAGAACAGTTCTTGGCAAGAACTAGGCTGATCAATGGGTTCTGTGACAATTTTCTTTCTTCTGGTATAGGGAGTAAGCTGTTTGACTAGAGATTGTGGGGTTTGAGTAGTGTGAGGCCTGGAAGATCTAGGTTCTAGAAAAGGTCTTCCTACTGGAACATTAGAAGAGATGGGAGATGTAGGCTCTGGGGAAAATCTTTCTACTAGAACACTAGGAGAGCTAGGAAATGTAGGCTCTGGAGAAGTTGTAGGATCATCAAAGTTGCTAGGTTGTTCATCCTGTGTTTGTTCAAGGGTCGGAAAAGGAGACAACAAAGGAAGAATATGAGTAGGAGTAATAGGCTGAGATTCCTCACATCTCTCCCCCTGAATCTTAGTCCCTACAAAATAAGGTTGATTTTCAAAGAAAGTAACATCAAATGAAACATAGGTTTTCTTGGTAATAGGTGAGTAACATTTGTAGCCCTTCTGACTTGATGAGTATCCTATAAACACACACCACAAGGACCTAGGATCAAGCTTACTCCTATTGTTGCTATGCACATGAACAAAAGCTGTGAAACCAAATACTCGAAAAGGAATAGCAGATGACCATGGTTTGAAATGTGGAAAAAAATGTAAAAGGGTGTCAAAAGGAGTTTTGAAGCCCATAGTTTTGCTAGGCATCCTATTAATTAGGAAAGTAGCAGTAAGAAGTGCTTCCCCCCAAAGATATTGAGGAGCATTAGCAGAAAGCAGAAGAGACCGAGTTACCTCAATTAGATGTCTGTTTTTTCTTTCAGCAACCCCATTTTGCTGAGGAGTGTTGACACAAGAAGGTGAAAGATACCTTTCTCTCGAAAAAAGGAACCAAGGGACTTAGTAAAATACTCACTCCCATTATCACTCTGAACTATCTTTATTTTGCGTTCAAATTGGTTTTCAATCATGTGATAAAACGTTTTAAATATCGTTTCAACCTCCGATTTTTCTTTCATGAGATAGGTCCAAGTAACCCGAGAGTGATCATCAATAAAGGACACAAACCAGTGAGCCCCAGATACATTTTTAACTTTAGAAGGACCCCAAATGTCGCTGTGTATGATAGAGAAAGGAGAGGCATGTTTAAATTTAGTGGGAATATATGATTGTCTTGTATGTTTGGCAAGTTGACATGCATCACAGGTGAATGACGAGGGATGTTTATTCAGGAACAACTTAGGAAACAATTTTGCAAGATAGTAGAAATTCGGGTGTCCTAATCGAAAATGCCATAGCATGACATCATTGGAAAGAAGGGAAGAGGAAAAAACTGTAGACGTAGGACAACTGAGAATAGTTTTATTTCGAGAGGATAGGCCATCAAGAATGTAGAGTCCATTGTGTCGCCTAGCATTGCCAATCACCGTCCTCGAGTCTTGTGCCTGAAAAATACAACAAAACAACCCAAAATTAACATCACAATTCTCATCTTTAACAATTTTGCTAACAGACAGAAGATTGCAAGCCAGTTTTGGTACATAAAGAACATCAGACAGTACTAGATGATCATTTAATTTAATAGAACCACTTCCTGATACAATGGAGGGATATCCATCGACAACTTTGATAGATGATGCAAATGAATGTGGCTTGTACTCATGAAAAAGGTCACGATTGCCTGTCATATGGTAAGAAGCACCATAATCCACTATCCATGGCCAAACAAGAAATTCTACCTTATGTAGCAGGAAATGCAGTAGAATCTGATTTGGAGAATATTTGACCAAACATCTGTTGGAGCTCCACAATCTGTTGCTTACTGAAATTGCTGGAAGAACTGTCATGCGCAGTAACATGTGCTTCTCTCGGGGCTTTGACCCGTTGGGATTTCCACTCTCTGGTCTCATTGATTGAGGCGGAATGGGGAAAGAGACGCATCTGAAAGGGTAAAATTAGATGGACGAGAGCTTACTGGAGAGCTAATTGCAGAAGCAACAGGTTCTGCTGTAGTCATGTTTTCTAAATAGGGAAGAAAGGTCGAGAGAATAGAGGGAAAAAAATTGAAATTTGGAAGAAAGGATCGACCTAAACTGATACCATGTTGAAATCAGAGAACATTTTAGAGTGTTTCTCTGTTAAATCTTATTAAAAAATGTTGTACAAGAGTACTCTTTTTATAGGCTTTACAAGTAGTTAACCTAGAGTAGTCTACCTAAGAGATATAACTCTTATCCTTTAATGAGATAGAGTTTATCTAGATTTAAACTTTTAAATTCAAACTATTAGATGAGATAAGATAAGATTACAACATTTAATTTACATCTAATATCCTACGTATACATGCTCTTGAAAACATTGAAGGAATTTCCGGTAAGGGTTCATTTTACTAGGGGGCAACTGAATGTTCCAGTAATCTTGTTATGCGTATATAAAGCATTTTTTTTTACTTTTTTAAATTTTTATTATAACACTATAAACTGGATTCCGTGTGGGTAACATTGTCAGGGTCAAACTCTCTGAAGTCATTTGAGGCGTCACAAATAAAACTAGAGAAGAAGTTTGGTCAGTCTCCTGTGTTTGTGGCTTCCGCTCTTCTGGAGGATGGTGGAGTTCCTCAAACTGCAAGCCCTGCATCATTATTGAGAGATAAAACAGAAAGGGGAAAGGAAGTTGGTAAACAAAAAAAAAACAACCTGAATACTTTAGTATCAGCAAGTTGTAATTTACTAGTATCTCATAATCGTCTAATTTTCCGCTTGCAAACCAGGTTGGCTGGATATATGGGTCTGTTACTGAGGATATCCTGACAGGATTCAAGATGCACTGTCATGGCTGGCGATCTGTGTACTGCATACCTAAACGGCCTGCTTTTAAGGGTTCGGCTCCTATTAATCTCTCAGATCGTCTACACCAAGTTCTTCGCTGGGCTCTTGGATCTGTTGAAATTTTCTTGAGCAGACATTGTCCCATTTGGTATGGATATGGTGGTGGATTGAAATGGTTGGAACGGTTTTCCTACATAAACTCGGTTGTGTAGCCATGGACCTCTATTCCCTTGCTTGTTTACTGTACCCTTCCAGCTATCTCTCTCCTTACTGGGAAGTTTATTGTTCCTGAGGTAAGAATTAACTGTGTTCTATGCTCCTTTCTAACATTTAAATCTAGCTTTCAGAGAGATTTATTTCATGTGGACTCATTTTGAATTGATATCACAACAGTGAGAACTGTTTGAAACTTGAAATGTGCTCGTATGCTCATGCCATTATCATAATTGAAGCTGTAGATGTGTTACTGACTAGTAAACCATGTCATGATATCATATGATTAAGATGATTTTCGATTTATGTTTCCGATGGTTCATCTGTCGCATGAATTTTAATTTTACATAGGTTGTTTAGCTTGGTAGCCTCAGAAAAGAGAACCGCGGTGCTTAAAAGTTAGTTTCTATGTCGGTGGACCAAGTTATAGAGTGTTGTTTTTTAATTACTTATTAGCTAGGGCCTTGTCTAACTTAGAAATCCTGTATTTGACTCGCAGATTAGTAACTATGCCAGTCTTATATTCATGGCACTCTTCATATCGATTGCTGCGACTGGTATTCTTGAGATGCAGTGGGGTGGTGTTGGAATTGACGACTGGTGGAGAAATGAGCAGTTCTGGGTGATTGGAGGTGTTTCATCGCATCTCTTTGCCCTCTTTCAAGGTTTACTAAAGGTTCTAGCTGGGGTCAGTACAAGCTTCACTGTAACCTCTAAAGCAGCAGATGATGGCGAATTTTCCGAGCTTTACATCTTCAAGTGGACATCCTTGCTCATCCCACCCACCACCTTATTGATCATAAACATAGTCGGTGTCGTGGTCGGTATCTCGGATGCCATCAACAATGGGTATGATTCATGGGGCCCATTGTTTGGGCGACTATTTTTCGCCCATTGGGTTATTATCCATCTTTACCCCTTCCTCAAGGGTTTACTCGTGAAGCAAGACCGGATGCCAACCATTATCTAGGTATGGTCTATTTTGCTGGCCTCAATCTTGACTCTTATGTAGGTGCGAATAAACCCGTTTGTGTCCAGAGATGGGCCTGAATGAGAGGTATCCGGACTGAACTGTGATGACTAGGAAAGCAGCAGCTTCGGCTTATAATCCCATTGCCCATGGTGGTTGTGTTGGAGTTGTTTCATAAGGGATTCGAATTGTTCCGAGCCGAATGCTTCTGCGGGTTGTTTTGCATGATGAAGTTGTCATCGCGAGCAAAGCAAAAGTTTTGTGAGAGGTAAAAGTGGTGAGGGCTTGGCTTGTGTAGATATATTCAGTTTCTTTTTCCTACTAATTCTTTGATTATATTTTGATTGGTTTAGGTTAATTCTGGTTCCTGTGTATTTTGGGGTATGTATTCCTGAAGGTTTTTATGCTGGGAGTGATTAGAAATAGGCCTGCTCAAAATTTATTCCAATTTTTCTTCTATTCTATTCTATTTTGGACTCTGGAGTCGGTCCAATGTACACGCTTATAAACTTAAGTTATGAATGTTATTTGTTCATCATCTACCTATTTATATAGGATCCAGTTATACACTATAAATTAACGTTTTGCATTGATTTTGAACCATTAGGTAAGTATAAATTGATGGTTGATTAAGTATAAATTAATGGTTGAGATTAAAAAGCTAAAAATAGTAGATTTTTAAGGATAAGAAGAGATATCAATGATCTAGAATCGATATAAAACTTTTTATTTTTTACATGTAAAATTTAGGGTTTAGATATTTAGATTGTGGTGTTAGATTTAGGGGTTTAGGTTGTAAGGTGTATAATTTAAGGTTTAAAGTTAGAATTTAGAGTTTAGGGTTTAGGATCTAAAGTTTTAGGGTGTTAGGGTTAGGAATTTAAGTTTTGGATTTTATAACTTAAATATGAAGGGTTGTGTAAATTTTTTTACACAAAATATAACCCATATTATATATATATAAGTAATATTTTGATACGCAAGCTGTTATACAACTCTTTTATAAAATTTAAAACATAAATTTCAAACCCTAAACCTTAAACCCTAAACTCTAAATTCTAACCATAAACTTTAAATTCTACACCTTATACACTAAACCCTAACTTAAAACTCTAAACCCTAAAATTAAAAGGCTTGTGTATCAAAATATTTATATATATATATTATGGTATAATATCCTCTTATACTATGTAAAACTTAAAGTTTTACACTTTTTAGACCGTCAAATGAAGAGAGAGGATCCTCTTACACTATGTAAAACTTGAAAGTTTTATACAATTTTTGGACCATTGGATGAAGGTAGATAGATGATTGAGATTAACAGTAGAAAATTTAAAGATTATCACTTAAAAAAAAGATAAGAAAATAATCTTAGCCATTTATTACTCTCATTCGACAATAAAAAAAGAGTGTAAAAGTAATTAAGTTTTACATAATATAAGTGAATCATATAAATATATATATATATAAGCAAACATATTTGGCCGGTTGGCCAAGCTGCTCATCTATGTTCCCTTATATTCCCGTAAGTCATGGGTTCAAGACCTACTATGAGCATTCTCTTTCCTTCTCCTAGAGTCCCCCTTCCCCTCCCCTCTAGGTAGGATTAGTATTAGATTTAGGATTTGTCAATATATATAGGATAGGATCTGATTACATAGTGTAAATTTTTTTAAATCTTACACATTTTTTGGATCATTGGTTGAGTGAAACAAATGACTGAGATTAACAGTAGAATATGTGAAGATTATCACTTGGAAAAAAAAGTAAGAAATTAATCTTAACCATCCATTTTCTTCATCCAACGATTCAAAAAATGTGTAAAACTTAAAAACTTTTACACTATGTAAGTGGATCCTAACCATATATATATATAAGATCCTCTTACGGTATGTAAAACTTGAAAGTTTTACACTTTTTTAGATCGTTGGATGAAGGTAAATAGATGGATGAGATTAACACTAGAAAATGTAAAGATTATCACTTAGAAAAAAAAGATAAGGAAATAATCTTAACCATTTATTACCATCATCCAATGGTCTAAAAAATGTGTAAAAGTAATTGAGTTTTACACAGTGTAAGTGGTGTATTTAGTTTTATACTGATCCATAGCTATTGGATGAGTGTAATGGATGAATGAGGTTAAACACTCCTAACAAAATCAAATCATAAAGGCTTCAAATGTAAATCTATAGGCATGCAACCTTACAAACCATTCAAGCAAAACATGAAATTCCAAACCATCACCAAAATCAAATCATAAAGGCCATTTACAACCCAGGAGCGACACAATAAACTTGCTCCAAAAGGAGTTCAACAATACATCTCCCAAAAACAACGGAAATCCCCATTGCCCTTATTACTTATACATCTCCCAAAAACAACGGAAATCCCCATTGCCCTTATTACTTATAGTCTAATTCAAAACATACTTTGTTTACCAAGTCTTGTACCGATCCCTTGCTTCCCCCTGCTTTCCAAACCTTTAATTCTCTGCATTGATGGTCAAAGAGAGCGTAAGCACACTAGGCTTAGTGAGGAGTGTTCAAAAACAACACACCATCAATGCATTAAAACCATTTCTCAATATTAAATAGAAATCTCATTTCAATCATCTTTTTAAAACATTACTTAACATTATCATGCCTTTAAATCATGCACTTTACATCTTTAAAACCAGCATATTAAACCGTATGCAACATGTATCATTAACCAATAGCAAGTCCCATTGCTCAACCTCGATTCAAGCCTTTCTATGCATAACAACCATATGCAAAGCTTAAAGAGTAAACACGTATAAATCATATTATACAACATAAACTTTTCAATGACACATCAACAATTATATTAGCTCACAAGTGATCATTAACCAAGTTCGTTTACCAAAAGAGTTCATCAGATACACGGATTCAACAATTGTTTACCCAACACTTCAAGCCATCTCAATCGGAAATAGCGATGCAATCACAATCGCGGTACCTAACAACCGGGTACACTTTCAACCCACGGGGACACCAACCCCTTACCTCGGTTAGATGCTTAATCCACTAACGGGAGTATACGGTACTGTAAAGCCCCTCTACCGTTAGGGTACTTGGATGGAGTTTTCGGTACAAGGATCTAAACCCCTCAACATCCAAGGCGACTTATTATAGTGCACTATCAACCCTATGGCCGACCAACTATATCCGATAACAATTTTAAAACCACATCACTTGCCAATATAATTAACCATTTACCGTTACCTCACTGTTTTCAACAAGCCTCAACCAAACCAATTTTCCAAAGCAACAACCATGCTTTAAAACACAAGTATAAACCATATACTCACAAGGATCACTTACCATGTGCATCCTTCAGCAATTCATGCTTAAAACAGTACTTCAAATACTTTAAAACATGCTTAAACAGTGGGCTCAAAGTAAATCAACACAAGTGCATAAAAACATTTCACACTAACATGATCGAGAGAGAAAAACCACATTTACTTACTTCCGAGTTTAAACCAGCATATCAAGCTAAGTTTAAACTCCCATAAACCACCTTTAAAACATTCCAAAGCTGGAATCTACGTTCTCACTCACCAATATGTGAAACCTTGATTCGCCGACGCGAAATCAAGCGTCTGAAGCCTCCAAAGCTTCACCGATCACTTTCGGATCAACCTCCCATGTTTTAACCATATTACAATAGAGGATTAATACATCTCAATGCATTCAAACACTGCAACAAAAATTCCCCACGAACTTCCAACCACAACAACCGAAAACATCACATAACCCTTTCCAAGCATAACCCAGCCATGATCTATCAATCTAACACTTCTATAATCATAAATTAACACTCAAAAACAGGATTTACACTTCCAAATACTTCCAACAATCAAACAGCCACTGCAACTCCATAAAAGCACCAATCTATCAACCTAAACAACTAGGGATTCAAGAGTTTCGAGATTCCATTGAGAAAAACAACTTATCAACATTATAATACATCCAAAATTTGATTAAAATCAATCTTTATTATTGATAAATAGATCCAATATGGATCTCCCACTATTTCATCCAAAATCACCCAATTACCTCAATTAATTCAACATAAAAACATAAAATCAGATTATAAACCACAAATCAAGGATCAAACACTTGTGAATATCAATAAAGAACCATTCAATAGAGGAGATCACGGACCTTACCCCTATTGTGTGATTTCTCCCTCAATTGGCTTGTTAAAAGCTAAGAAAACATAAGATTCCAATGAGATTTTGCAAAACAGAGCTAAAGAATCAAGTTTAAATCAATAATCCGAGTAAAAGAGTCTATCACCTCTGGATTTTGATGAAATTATGATTGTTTGGAAGAAAGAAAGTTGAGAGAAAAGGTTTAGGAAAAAGTTACGTGAATTTTCTTTAAAAGCAAATAACTAACTCCAATAACCACTTCCCTTTTAATTAATCTTTAAAACACATGTTAAAAATGCTTTAATTGAAGGGAGAAATCACCAGCCAAAACTTGGTAAATTAGCTCCTTAAGGATTCTAAGAATTTGACCCTTTTTATTTTAGTCACTTCAAAAACAGTTTTCAAAAATCGCATTATGGTCACTAACTAAAATGTTACATTTCCGAATCTCATTTTCCAAAATTATTTCCACCATTATTAATCATATGTTAAAATATAATTTTTAGCCATTTTCCACATTTTTATCTTGCCGAAAAATATTTACCCCCGAATTCGACTCAAATCCCTAACCCGATCCACTGGACCGTCTAAACAACCCACCAAACCGCTAGGACCAAAATCGGGGCGTTACAACTCTCCACCACTTAAGAAATTTTGTCCTTGAAATTTTACCTGGAGGAAACAGGTGCGGAAAATATTTTAACATATCTGACTTGCGTTCCCACGTGGCCTCCTCAACACCTCGGTGCCTCCACAACACCTTGACAAGCACGACCGTCTTGACACCCAAAACCTTACTGCTGGTGTCAAGGATCTCCACTGGTTCCTCATCATAAGATAGATCCAGCCTCAACTCGATATCCTCCACAAGCATTACATGCGAGGGATCTGGCCGATACCTCCGCAACATCGAAACATGAAACACATCATGAATCCTCTCCAATTCAGGAGGTAATCTCAACCGATATGCAACAAGACCCACACGCTCAACAACCTCGTATGGTCCAATAAACCTCGGGCTAAGCTTTCCTTTACGCCCAAAACGTATCACATTCTTCCAAGGTGATATCTTCAAAAACACTAGGTCACCAATAGCATACTCAATATCTCTACGCCTCAAATTCGCGTAGGATTTCTGACGATCCGAAGCCGCTTTCAAACGCTCATATATCAATTTCACTTTCTCATTTGTGCCCTTCAATACATCAGACAAGGAAAGATGCTTTTCCCCAACTTCATCCCAACACACAGGCGTACGGTACTTCTTGCCATACAACGCCTCATACGCTGCCATCTGTATACTAGCCTGATAACTGTTATTATAAGCAAACTCCACTAATGGCAGTTGCTTCTCCCACGTTCCCTGAAACTCAATAATGCAACATCTCAGCATATCCTCCAAAACCTGGATCACACGTTTCGATTAACAATCTGTCTGAGGATGATACGAAGTGCTAAAATTCAGTCGAGTTCCTAGAGCACGGTGAAAACACGTCCAAAACCTAGCCGTGAAATACGGATCTCTATCTGAAACTATGGATTTAGGCACTCTATGCAAATGCACAATCTCAGAGATATATAGATCGGCCAACCTGTCCAAGGTATACGTGGTATGCACTGGTACAAAATGTGCACACTTCGTAAACCGATCAACAATCACCCAAATGGAATCCTTTTTGGTTGACGTCAAAGGTAGATCAGACACAAAATCTATGGTGATTCTTTCCTACTTCAATTTCAATATCCTCAACGGCTGCAACAACCTGGAATGAAACTGATGCTCAGCCTTCGCCCGTTGACATACCATACATCGAGAAACAAAATCAGCCACATCTTTCTTCAGTCCCACCCAATAGTACTCTTCCTTGAACCCGCGATGCATCTTAGTACTATCGGGATGCATAGAAAAAGGACTAGCATGCGCTTCGGTTAAAATGGTACGCCTCAACTCATCATCTTCAGGCACCACAATTTGACATTTAAAACATAACACCGTATCGTCATTGAAATGAAAATCCGTAGCATTCCCATCCATGATATCTTTCACATGCGGTACCAAACTCTCATCATGCGATTGCCTCTCCTTGATCAACTGCATCAAAGGCGGTTTCACTTATAACTCAGCTATCAACCCACCGTCACAAGACACACTCAACCGAAAGAACATAGCTCTCAACTCCACAGTAGCCTTCCTACTCAGAGCATCCACAACAACGCTAGTTTTGCCTGGATAATACTCAGTGGTTAGATCATAATCTTTAAGCAACTCTAACCACCTCCGTTGCCTAAGATTCAGCTCCTTCTGGGACATCAAGTACTTTTGACTTTTATGATCCGTATAAACCACACAATTCTCGCTATACAGGTAATGTCTCCAAATTTTCAAGGCAAACACAATTGCAACAAACTCAAGATCATGAGTAGGGTAATTACGCTCGTGCACCTTTAATTGCCTAGATGCAGTCGCAACTACCTTACCCTCCTGCATCAACACGCATCCAAGCCCAACATATGACACATCACTATAAACAACGAACTCATTTCTCGATTCAGGCTGAACCAAGATTAGAGCTCGGGTCAAAGCTTCTTTCAGCCTTTCGAAAGCTCGTTACCTATCCCCCGTCCACTCAAAATGAATATTCTTCTGCAACAGTTTGGTTAAAGGAGACGCTAAGCTAGAGAACCCTTCCACGAATCTACGGTAATAACCAGCCAACCCGAGGAAACTCTGTACTTCTATCACAAATTTTGGCACCTTTCAACTCACCACAGCCTCAATCTTGTGCAGATCAACACGTATTCCCTCGACAACATACCCAAGGAACACAACCTCCTTAAGACAAAACTCGCATTTACTTAAATTGGCATACAACTGATTAACCAACAACGTTTGAAGCATAATTCGCAAATGTCTATCATGATCTTCCTCGGTGCGAGAGTACACAAGGATATCATCGATAAACACAACCACAAACTAGTCCAAAAACTCATGAAACATATGATTTATCATGTCCATAAAAGCAGCTGGCATATTGGTCAAACCAAACGGCATCACCAAAAACTCATAATGCACGTACCTCGTACGAAAAGCTGTCTTGGCCACATCCACATCCTTCACCTTCAACTGATAGTACCCAGACCTCAAATCTATCTTGGAAAACACCGAAACACCCCTAAACTGATCAAACAGATCATTTATCTGCAGTAAAGGATACTTGTTCAGTTGTCGATAGTCTATGCACATCCGTAACATACCATCATTCTTCTTTACAAACAACACCGGTGCTCCCCACGGTGAAATACTAGGTCAGATGAACCCTCTATCAAGAAACTTCTGCAGTTGCATCTTTAACTCCTTTAATTCATTCCTAGCCATGCGATACAGAGCAATAGACATTGGTACCGTATCAGTATAGGTTTTAATGCCAAACTCTACCTCACGGTCAGGTGGCAACCCCGGTAACTCCTTCGAAAAAACACCCAGAAACTCGAATACGGTGCGGATAGCCTGCACCCTCAACTCCTTTGAACCAGGATTCATAATGTCGGCCAAGAAAGCCTGACATCCAGAATCCAACATTCGACTTACTTCCAAAGCCGAAACAACATTAGTAAAAAACATAGCATTCTCACCCCCAACAACCACCTTAAAGTCATTAGACAATTTTAGAGATATCCATTTGGTCTCAAAATCTACCACAGCTCTATGCTCGTCCAACCAATCCATACCCAAAATCATATCAAAGCTATAGAATGACAACTCCATCAAGTCCACGACAAACTCATGTCCTTGAACCATCAGCATACACCTACGATACAACCTCCTAACCACGATTGTCTCCCCAAGAGAACTAGTCACTCTAACACCCACATTAAGGATTTCAACAGATATATCAAGCAACTATGCATGCTCACACAAGATGTATAAATGGGTAGAACCAGAATTAACCAACAAATACAACGGCAAAGACTATAAGGTAAAAGTACCTGCAATCACGTCAGTGTTATTGCAACCTTCTCAGTGCACATACACCCTAGCCGGTCCACCTCCCTCAGGCTGAATAGCAACGGTATGAGCCACAGTCCTCTGCCCACTATCTCTATGCTGGAACGGTCCATGACAATGACCATGGCCTCTCTGTGGAGCAACAATAGGTACAACACCCTGCCCACCTCCGGCCAACAAAAGACAATCATGTCTCAGATGGTCGCCAGACCCACAACTATATTAGGATGATCAATCAATGTAGATGAAGGCCAAGAGAGGGGTGAATTGGCAATTTTAAATTTTTGGAAGCAAATCGAAAGAGATAGACAATGGAACACAAGGATTTATAGTGGTTCAAGCTTCTAACAAGCTCTACGTCCACTACCTTAGCTTCTTACTAAGGATTTTCAATAATTTCACTATGAAATTTTCCCCATTTTCTAGGCTTAGGAGGAAACCGTTACACGTTCAAGCTTTTTACCCAAAGCTTTGAACAAATCACTCAAGATACAAAGAAAGAAGTTTGGCAAAATAAATATCCTCACACGATACAAGTTTTTGCCCAATAATGATCACTCACAACCCTAAACTTGAAACAAAGATTTATAGAGAAATTACACAAGTTGGGTGTAGAAGATAAGACTCTAAAAGCACAAAGGGTTGGATTTTGCTTGATTGCTTGAATGTTGATCAAAGTAGGTTCATTAGTTGTTGTTGCTGCATTGGAGACTTGTATTTATACCCTCTCATTGAATTCTAACCGTTTGGGTGGTTGAGGTATTGAATATAGCCGTTGGGGGACCATTTTTCCCACAATAAATACTGTCTGGTCACCTACCGTACCAGTACACGAAGGCCCGTATCGATACCTGTTACAAGAAAATATAACCGTTGTACAAAGCGTATCGATACGCGAGAGGCTGTATCAAAACGATCATAGAGTGAAATTGGGGGCATATCGAAACGGCAAAGGCCGTATCAGTACGAGTTTTGCTCACTAGAATCTGAGTTGAAAAATTGCAACGGTACGCCTAGGGACGTATCGATATGAGTAACTGAATATTTAAAAGTTCGTTGATTCCAATGCTGACAAGGTAATGGTCGAAAATAATAAATGCACAGATCTTGAAGATCTCGACTTATAGTATCGATACAGTGGAAGCCGTATCAGTACGATTAAAAATTCCTTAAACCCAGATTTTAGACCGTATCGAAATAGTGTAACCTGTATTGGAACACTTTAGAAAATCATTTGCCTAGACGAATGTCGTATCGAAACGGGTAAAGCCGTATCGATATGCATAGCTTAAAATACAAGCCAAGTTGAAGACCGTATCGAAATGGTCAAGGCTGTATCGAAATGCTATGCAAAAACCAAATTCCAGTAGCTAAAATCCGTATCGAAACACCAAGGGGTGTATTGATACGCCTGGACATGTTTGTGTATTTTGGCTTGAAACACTTTGAAAATTTTTGAGTTTAAGTCTTTAACTTTGGAAAACTTTTCCTTATCATTTTGTGAGACTTTTGAGTACTTAAAAATTTATTTTCTTTTACAATTTGGTCCTTAAACAATTTGTTATATCAAAATCAAATATAGGTTTTACAATCTCCCACTTTTTGATACAACAAAACCAAAGTAAAATTTTTAAGTAACTTTGAAAGTTTTGAAAAACTCCCCCTTACTTTAAGCGTAACTTTAAAAAAATTGGCTAAATTCCTTCTCCCCCTTTTAATTGGATCAAAATCAATTCAATAGGGTAAAACAAGTAAACAATAATAACTCCAAGCAATTAAATAAGCAACATAGTCATTAAAATTTAAAGCATAGTTCAAGCAACATAATTAAAATCCAACTTAAATCCTAAAAACATAAACCAAATAGAAATTAAAGCATATAGTCCATAAAACATAAAACAATAGGTGCATAAACTAATCCTAATGTGATATGATATGTAATGCAAAATGCCTAAGGATCGATCCCATCGTCTCCATCATCTTCATCTTTATCATCGTTGCCTTGAGGCCCAAGGGATTGATGCCATTCTCCATGAAACGTAGTAAGAGTGATATCCATTGAGTTTTGACAATTCTCAATAGCTGTCACTCTTTCCTCCAAGCATGTGAAGCGTGTGCCAATAGCAGCAAACCCGGAATTCATGGTTGTGTACAAGTTGGTGAATTGTTCATTGAGGTATGCCATGAGACCATCAAGATTAGGTTGGGCCACCAGAGCTTGTGGAATGGGAGCCTCTTGGGGAGCCACCATCGAATCGGGTTAAACACCTCTCGGAAGATAAGTGTTCTGAATCCATTCTCTATTGTAGTATGTGAACTTTGCGCGTCAAAGAGAACGCTCATCAATAGGATCGGTGAGAGGTTCCGCAAGGTCATAGGAGCAATCAATACCCATCTTGTGAAAGATGTAGCTCAAGACGGTGCCATAGGTGAAGGATGTAACCATAGAGGTGTGGCGATGTTGTACAAGGAAGACGATTTCCGCGAACAGGATTTGAGCAAGGTTTGGCCGCTTTTCCTCACGAAAGCAACGGAGCCAAAAGTCTTCGACTTGGCGGATCGTAGAAAACTTGCCATCGGATGGACGAAACCACCAAGTGATCATGAAGTGTAGAATGCGGTCATGGGCATCAAGTACTGTCATGGAGCCACTAAGGACATGTCCTAATGATCCCTCATCATCAATTACCGTATCCTCAAGACCCTAAAAGTTTGCTAAAATGGTTGAATCAATTCGAAATTTCTTACCCATTAATTAAGATTTAATCACAATAACCAAGGTTTTCTTTTCATTGAAAATACACCGGGAATTGGAATAAAATATCAAAACAAGGTTTCGGTATAAAACCCTGGGTATACTCAAAAAGGCCATAAATTTCCATTCTTGCATTAACTTGAGATATTTAAATGGAAATCTTTCGGATTGTAGAAAAGGAATTGAAGTAACACACTCTCGGCATATTTTATAACTTTGATATAGCTTAAAACATTCCATGGCATTTGGAAATTGTGGTTCATTAAATTTTTTTTGATAAATATGGGTAAGATTGGGTCGATTACCATTATGGTCGGGATTGAGACTAGGAGGATTGGAACTAGAGGCAATATCCTTTCTTGCACGTTTCTTTGCTGCCATAATATGAAAACAAATCAAACAAAAAATAGTGTATGCATAAATCAACACATTCGATCCAAAAATTAATCCAAAGTTCAAGGTATTGTTTAAAAAATTATATAATATAGTTTAAAAAAACTATACAAATATAAAAAGAATTTTTGGTAAAGAAAAACTTGAAATAGTTTTAAAAATTATACGGTATAATTTTATATTTGAACAAAAAAAATTTAGATTTGAAAAAGTTTTTACAAAAATATTGAAAACTATATTATATATATTCTAAATCTATGATTATATCATAAAAATAGTTTGTAAATATGTACGAAAATTAAAAAGAAAAAGTTAGGGTTTTTACCTTGAATTTGGGATTAAAGATGAATGAAGAGATTTGGATACACAAACTCAATGATTTTTGCTAGGGTTTGATGGAAAAGCCAAATGCCCTCAAGGATTTTGAAGAGTTGTGTGAGAAAAAGTGGGGGATTTTGAGGTTTTTATAGAGGATTTTCATATCTAGGGTTTTAGAAAAGGTTGGTATTTGAGTTAAAGTGAAAAACCCTCCTTTAATGCCCTTAAAATCTGCCCAACGGCTACGCGTACCGATACGCCATATTGACTTATCGAAACCAAATACCGAAATGCTTTAATAGCCGTTTAGATAAGCGCCCCGTGCCGGTACAAGAACGATTGTAAATGACCCGTATAGATACGAGAAATACCGTATCGATATGCCTGTGCCAGAAATGTCAATTTTGGCTGCATGTTGCTCAAAAATTCCATTTGAATCGAATTGAAATGCATGAAAATGATATGAGATCATCATGTATGAGCATAAATAGATGCATACTCCCCCTAGCAACAAGCATATATGCATATAGGAGCAAAACACATAAGAAATCAATCAAACAAATTTAAGCATGTTTTTAAGACCAAAAGAGGCTCTAAGGGTCAATGAAGGCTAGTTAAACCTAACTCTCTCCTAAGAGACCAAAAGCGCTCTTTGTCTAATGGTTAGGTAAAAATGTCCGCTAATTGATTTGAGGTGTCTACATATTCTAGAACTACATCATTTTTCAAGACATTATCTCTAATGAAATGATGCCTTATTTCTATGTGTTTGGTTCTAGAGTGTTAGATGGGATTCTTAGTGAGACATATAGCACTAGTGTTGTTACACCTAATGGGGATGGTACCTACATCAATTCCATAATCTAAGAGTTGTTGCTTCATCCAAAGAACTTGAGCACAACAACTCCCTACCGACATGTACTCTGCCTCGGTGGTAGATAATGCTACACTATTTTGCTTCTTAGAAAACCATGATATAAGCATACTACCTAGGAATTGACATGTACCAAAGGTACTTTTTCTATCTATCTTACAACCCCCATAATCCGCATCCGAGAAGGCATAAAGGTTAAAGGAATACTCTCTAGGATACCAAAGACCTAAACAAGGTGTATCTCTAAGGTACCTAAAGATTCTCTTAACGGCTATAAGGTGTGATTCTCTAGGACTATCTTAAATCTATCACACAAGCAAACACTAAACATAATGCCGGGTTTACTTGCGGTAAGATAAAGCAACGATCCAATCATAGAGCGATAAAGCTTTAAATATACACACTTACCTCATTCATCTTTGTCAAGCTTTGTAGAATAACTCATTGGTGTAGTTTGAGGTTTCACACTCTCCAAGCCAAAACTTCTCGAGCATGTCCTTGATGTACTTAGCTTGATTGATGAAGATGACGTCCTTCCTTTGTTTAATTTGGAGCCCCAAGAAGAAAGAAAGCTCCCCCATCATACTCATCTCAAACTCACCTTGCATCAACTTAGCAAACTCTTGGCAAAACAATTCATTAGTAAAACCAAAAATTATATCATCAACGTATATTTGAACTACTAAAATGTCATTGCCATTTATTTTAATAAAGAGTGTAGTATCCACCTTTCTTTTTTCAAAACCTTTTTAATTAGAAATCTTGATAATCTTTTATACCAACCTCTTGAAAGTTTTGAAAGTTTCAAACCATATAAAACTTTTGAAAGTTTAAAAACATGGTTTGGGTAATTTGGATCTTCAAAATCGGGTGGTTGTTCTACATACACTTCTTCATTAATAAAACCATTTAAAAATGCACTTTTTACATCCATTTGAAAAAGCTTAAATTCGTGATAACATGCAAATGGTAAAAGCATCCTAATGACTTTCATTCTAGCTACAGGTGCATAGGTTTCATCAAAATCGATTCCCTCTTCTTGTGTGTAACCTTGAGCAACAAGTCTAGCCTTGTTCCTCACTATGTTACCACTTTTATCTAGTTTGTTTCTAAAAACTCATTTAGTTCCTATAGTAGATTTATTACTAGGCCTATCAACTAATGTCCAAACTTGACTTCTCTCAAATTGGTTTAATTCCTCTTGCATAGCCATTATCCAATAATCATCGTTTAATACTTATTTGATATTCTTAGGCTATATTCATGAGATAAATGCTACATTACATGCATTCTTAAGAGAAAGTCTAGTGGTTACCCCTTTGGATGGATCACCCAAAATCTCACCATCTTTGACATAGTTGTACTCACTTGGGTAGCTCACTTTCTTTTCCTCTAGGTTCATGTCCTTCAAGGCTTCTAGAGGAGGATCTTGTGTTTCCTCTTCTTTGGTTGGAACTTCATTCACCTTTGATGATTGCCCACCATCATTAGCTTCAAAAATCCCTACATCATCATCATCACAAGAATCCTTCCTCGGAAGGAGGTTATCATCGAAAATCACATGTATGGACTCTTCAACAACTAAGGTTCTCTTATTAAATACTCGATAGGCTTTAGAGTTTAAAGAATACCCTAAGAAAATACCTTCATCACTTTTAGAGTTAAATTTGCCTAAATTGTCTTTTCCATTGTTTAAAACAAAGCATTTACAACCAAATGGATGAAAATAGATAATGTTAGGCTTTTTGGATTTTAAAATCTCATAAGGAGTTTTCTTTAAAATAGGCCTAATCATTACTCTATTTATGATATAGCAAGCCATATTAGTGGTTTCCGCCCAAAAATATTTTGGCAAATTGTTTTTCACAAAGCATGGTTCTAGCCATTTCCTCTAAAGTTCGATTTTTCCTTTCAATAACCCCATTTTGTTGAGGTGTTCTAGGGGCTGAAAATTGTGGCTAATACCATTTGAGTTACAAAAATCCTCAAAACCTAAATTTTGAAATTCGGTGCCATGGTCACTTCGAATGTAAGAAATAGTTTGACCAAGGTCATTTTGAGTAAATTTTGGAAATGTGATGAATTTTTCTAAAGCCTCATCTTTGGTACTTAAGAATAAAACCCAAGTGTATCTAGAGTAATCATCAACTAAGACATATGCATATGATTTTCCACCCAAGCTAGTTGTTCTAATAGGACCAAAGAGATCCATGTGGATCAATTGTAAAACTCTACTAGTTGAAGCATCATTAATCGATTTGAAAGAAACTCTTTTTTGTTTGCCTTTTGCAGAAGCATCACAAATTTTATCATTTGAAAACTTTATTTTAGGCAAACCTCTAACTAGATCTTTTGAAACCAATTTTTCTAAAACACTCATGCTTCCATGCCCTACTTTCCTATGCCATAACCATGAATCATGCTCATCATTTGCAACGAAACATGCATGAGAAATGTGTATGTCATCTAGATGCACCAGGTATATGTTTCCTATATGATAACCAAAACACACAATTTTATTTGTTTTAATGTTTAAAATTTTGCAACCATTTGAATAAAAAATAACATTGAAACCTTTGTCGCATAATTGACTAATACTTAAAAGATTATGTTTTAGACCGTTGACATACAAAACATTATCAATGAGAATGGATGAGTGATTACCAATGGAACCAATTCCTTCAATGTGGCCTTTGGAGTTGTCACCGAAAGTTATTACTCCTCTACTCTTTGGCTTTAGTTCCAAGAATTGACTCTTGTCTCTTGTCATGTGTCTTGAGCATCTACTATCAAGGTACCATGAGTTTGCACTTGTAGCCTTGGCCTTGTAGCAATGCTCCCCCTACAAACATGGAATCAATTTTTGATTTTTGGTACCCAAATCTTTTTGGGTCCTTTAGCATTAGTTCTCAAAATCTTGGTTCCCTTAGGAATCCAAGAAACAATCTCATTAGCATTGTTAGAAGCTACAACATCCTTAGGAATCCAAATGCTTCTAAATTTCTTACCATAATAGGGTCTTGAATACCCTCCATGTTTGTATCTATTAAAATTCCTTTTAACATTGTTGGGTTTTGAAGATTGTCCGTTTTTCAAAATTTGATTTCCCAACATTGTTTAAGGAAGCTTTGAGATCATTTACCTCCTTGAGGTAATGATATTTTAACTCAGAAAGAAGGTTATTTAAATTAATATTTTCATGTTCAAAATACTTTTGATTATCTTGTAAATCACTAACCTTCTTTTTAAGTTCCGAATTGGTTTTAGATAAGGAATCGTTTTGGTTTTCAAACAAGGATAATTTTCTTATTTTTCAAAATAGATTCCTTATATTTTTCAACCAATTCGTCATAAGCCTCTTATAACTCATTATAATCATCAAATAGTCCATCATATGTAAGATCATTTAATGAGTTAGAGGTTACCTTAGGATCCTCCTCAAAGGCCATGAGACAAAGATTAGCAACTTCGTGCTCCTCATCACTTGAAGACTCTTCATCGCTCCAAGTGGCTACATGGGCCTTGTGCTTCTTTTTCTTCTCGAAGCCCTTCTTCTAGAGCTGGGGATAATCAATTTTGATCTGCCTCGGCTTCTTACATTCGTAGCACATGATATGATCATTCTCTTCTTCTTTGGTCTTATTCTTGAGATCCCTTCTTCGGTTGAATTTTCTTCTTCGGTTGGATCTCATGAGTCGAGTGAATCGTTTGGCTAACATAGCCAATTCCTCATCTTCCTCCTCACTCGAATCACTCTTTTCTTGTGAAGCTTTAAGAGCGATTCCTATTTTCTTCTTCTCTATTTCCTTCTTTTCGACCTTTATTTCCTCATTCTTTTTTTCTTCCTATCTTTCTTTCTTTCTCCATTATCTCATGGGTGAGAAGAGACCCCATGAGAGCGTCGAGATTTAGCGTCTTGAGATCTTTCACTTCTATGATGGTCGTTCTTTTACCATTCCAAGACTCAAGAAGTGAGTAGAGTAGTTTTCAAACTAGCTTCTCCTCTAGAATGACTTCTCCTAGACCCTTGAGGCCATTTACAATGATGAAGAATCGTTCAAACAATTTGGAGATGTCTTCATTCGGCTCTATCTTGAAATTTTCGTAGCTCAAATTAAGAAGCCCAATCTTTGTCTCCTTAACTTCATTACTGCCTTCGTATGTGATCTCTAGCTTATCCCAAATTTCTTTGGCACTTGAGCAAGATGACATCTTAGAGTACTCGTCTGGTCCAAGTGAGCAAAATAACATGTGCATTGCTTTATCATTGATTTAGAGCTTTTTCTGATCTTTATCGGTTATCTCGTGCTTGGACTTTGATACTGACCAATCACCTTCTCTCTTCATCGGGATTACTGGTCCATTTTCCACTACATCCCATAGGAGGTAGTCATAGGATTTGATGAAGAACTGCAAACGGTTTTCCAATAGGGATAGTTATTCCCATTGAAGAATGAAGGTTTGGTGATAGATTGAGACTCGTACAAGTTGTTTCCGGAGGTGGATGCCATTGCTTTGATTTCTATTGATTGAATCACCTTCTAGGATCGTCTCAACGGTTGTTAGACCTTCGGTTGAGTGTGTCTCTGATACCAATTGTTAGGATGATCAATCAATGTAGATGAAGGCCAAAAGGGGGATGAATTGGCAATTTTAAATTTTTGGAAGCAAATCGAAAGAGATAGACAATAGGACACAAAGATTTATAGTAGTTCAAGCTTCTAACAAGCTCTACATCCACTACCTTAGCTTCCTACTAAGGATTTTCAACAATTTCACTATGAAATTCTTCCCTTTTCTAGGCTTAGGAGGCAACCGTTACACGTTCCAGCTTTCTACCCAAAGCTTTGAACAAATCACTCAAGATACAAAGAAAGAAGTTTGGCAAAATAAATATCCTCACAAGATACAAGTTTTTGCCCAATAATGATCATTCACTACCCCAAACTTGAAACAAAGATTTACAAAGAAATTACACAAGTTTGGTGTACAAGATAAGACTCTAAAAGCACAAAGGGTTGGATTTTGCTTGATTGCTTGAATGTTGATCAAAGTAGGTTCATTAGTTGTTGTTGCTGCATTGGAGACTTGTATTTATACCCTCTCATTGAATTCTAACCGTTTGGGTGGTTGAGGTATTGAATATAGCCGTTGGGGACTATTTTTCCCGCAATAAATGCTATCTGGTCACCACCGTACTGGTACACGAAGGCCCGTATCGATACTTGTTACAAGAAAATATAGCCGTTGTACAAAGCGTATCAATATGTGGGAGGCCGTATCGAAATGATCATAGAGTAAAAATCGGGGCGTATCGATACGAGTTTTGCTCACTAGAATCTGAGTTGAAAAATTGCATTGGTAAGCCTAGGGGCGTATTGATATGGGTAACTGAATATTTAAAAGTTCGTTGATTCCAATGCTGACAAGGTAATGGTCGAAAATAATAAATGCAAAGATCTTGAAGATCTTAAAATACCGTATCAATACAGTGGAAGCCGTATCGGTACGATTAAAAATTCCTTAAACCCATATTTTAGATCGTATCGAAATAGTGTAACCTGTATCGAAACACTTTAGAAAATTATTTACCCAGATGAATGTCGTATCAAAACGGGTGAAGCCGTACCGATACGCATAGCTTAAAATGCAAGCCAAGTTGAAGACCGTATAGAAACGGTTAAGGCCATATCGAAACGCTATGAAAAAAAATCAAATTCTAGTAGCTAAAATCCGTATCGAAACACCAAGGGGTGTATCGATACGCCTGGGCGTATTTGTGTATTTTGGCTTGAAACACTTAGAAAATTTTTGAGTTTAATTCTTTAACTTCGGAAAACTTTTCCTTGTCATTTTGTGAGACTTTTGAGTACTTAAAAATTTATTTTCTTTTACAATTTGGTCCTTAAACAATTTGTTATATCAAAATCAAATATAGGTTTTACAAACTCTTACAAGCATTTGCCGCAACAGGCGCGGGGGTCTGACCCTTTCTGGCCAAACGCGAACAATCTCGCCTCAGATGATCTTGGGATCCACAAACCCAATAGGTGCTAAACGGAGCTCTAACCTGGGCACCCTACTCTGGACTCCACGTCCAACAATACCTCCACCTTGCCTTGGCTCTGGACGAAACCTCCTATCCCGGTGTCTCTTGGCTTGACCACCGCCACTACTAGAATCAGCTGCCCTCTTACCCGATATAAAACCCCAAGACCCAGAAGCCATACCCAGATTCTGCTCAACATCCTTAGCCTGCGAAACCAACACATCAAAATTGGTGTAATCAGCAGCAAGCATGTATGTCTTCACCTCTTGCACGAGCCCATAGCAGAAATGATCACATCTCGTACGCTCGTCAGGAACTAACTCAGGTGCATACTGTAACAACCTTAACGTATACTTTTAATTCGAATATACATTAAAGAAGTTACAGAGTCATTGAAAGAAATCTTAACTTGTAAAATTTTTTACACCAAAGTTCATCTTGCAGTTTATCCTTTTCTCGATTTTGAATTAAAAACTATGTCAGTCTATTGCAGCTAGTTTTGACCCCGAATTGATTTATAAAATTCATAATTGAGTTATTGAAATAAAAATATAATTTAGGATGAAAACTATGTACACTGCCTAGACCATTTCTTGATTTCCAAATTTTTACGCGATCAAGGTTAAATAACATTTAATTACGTCAAAATTCATAGTTATTAATAGTAAATAATTTCTCTAAGTCCATACTTCCATAACAATGTATAAATACGTTATAAACTTAAACTTACAAAACAGTTTACCTACTTAAATTATTACATGCCCACTAGTCTATCAAATTACGTTAAAGATGTACGTACTGTACTTACATATAGTAACTTGATCTTCCCAATTAACAGCTCCTTATTGCTAGTCTATTTTCGGAGAACCTACGTGTGAAATAAAACACACGCTAAGTACGAACTTAGTGAGGCAATAATCTTATTTATCAAAACGTAAAATAAAGCAATACATGTTATACATTAACCTAGTATGGTTTCTGTCTAAAGTAGTATCGTACTTACAAGGTTTTCATAGTCAGTCAATATTCATGTGCAAGTTATAATTTTCTAGCTAGTCTAGTTTCCAATACTCCATTATTACCAAGTAAATCATATGCATGGCATAGTTTACATACATGGCATATTTCATACACATGACATAATTCATATGCATGACATGGTTTATATAAATATGACATAATTCATATACATGACATACTTCATATACATGACATAATTCGTATATATATATATATGTATATATATGACATGAATTATATACATGGCAGAATCCATATACGTGTCATAATTCATATACGTGGCATGATTCATATACGTGACATCATTAATATACATGACTTAATTCATATACATAACATGATACGTGTACATGGCATAATTCATATAGGTAACATAATTTGTATACATGCCATGATTCATATACATAGCATATTTCATAAATATGTGACATTCTTCGTATACATGGCATAATTCATCTACTTGGCATAATTTATATACTTGGCAAAAGTCATATACATGTCATGATTCATATACGTGGTTAAATTCATATACATAGCATGTTTCGTATTCATGGCACGGTTCATATACATGACATATTTCATATACATGGCATGGTTCATATTCATGACATGATTCATATACGTAACTTGATTTGTTTGCATGACATGATTCTTTTATCATTGCCCAAAGTACGCTATATGAGATCGAGGTACGCGAGTTATCTTGAAATGACACCGTAGTGTCCAACGTAAACGTAAAGATGAGTACGTACTCAGGGATGCTTTTTGTTGCGCGTAATAAGTGCTACGCAATTGTGCAAGTATACACGTTGCAAGTTATAGTATAAAAGATATTGTCTCCACAGGGATTGGTGCCACTTCAAGAATCTAGTCTCTTGCACTGTAAAAAGTAAAAATACAAATAAAGGATTATAGGAGTTTAACTAATAACTAATATAGAAAGCAATAAAGTAAAAGAATAGATGAGATCAAATGAGAGAGAGATAGGCCAGGTTATCGTGAGTTGAGGTGTGATAGCCGATTGTATTGTCTTGGTAAAAGAGTGCACAGGCAACTCAGTTGCCGTGGCAACTTGCACAACGGGGTTGCCTTGGCAACTAATCGATGGTTGCCTGGGCAACTAGTTGGGCAACTACTTGGGCGTCTGGGCAGCAACCTTCAAGGTTCGGCAGAGCGTTCTTCAATGGTTTCTTCTTATCCCTAAGTCGAAACTCTAGCTACTTGTGCATGCCTTGATAATGCATCCATGCGTGAATCAAGGGTGAACAACAACCAATCTTGCAATCCTCTTAGCCGTGGAAATCCTTGACTTATTCCTAAGCCGAATTAATCTTCACAATCAATAGATTGAATAAAGATCATATTCATTCGTTTATTGAATCTAACTCTCCCGATATTAGGTAAATAGATGAAGTTACGAGATCCTCTCCCAATTCACTTGCAAATAAGAATAAGAACCAAGAATGAATAAACCTTGAATAGAAAAGTGCAAACTCTTATTACCTAAACAAATCTCACAACCACAAAACACAATAACCATAGCCAAATAGATTTAGTTCATGGCTAGGTTCCAAAGAAACACAAGAGAAATAATCCCTAGCATGAACCCAATCGAACAAGAAAGAAAATGATGAAGAATGAGGCTTGTCGAAATCCTCCTTGCCCTAGATGCTTGTCGAAAATTTTCTCCTCTTGCCCTCCTTGGAGTTGTCGAAATTCCCCTCTCTTGCTCCCCTTGAAAGTTGATGATATGGCCTTTTATTTATAGGGTTAGGTCAAAGTCCTTCTTTGAGGAGGAAGTTAAGTTGGAATTAAATTATCTTTAAAGAATATAATTCTTTATTATAATTATATTCCTACTAGAACTTCTCCTATCTTCTTGGAATTTAATTCTTCTTTAATCTCTTCATGGAAATCAAATTCCTTTGGGATTTAGCTTTGCTCCACGTCATCTTGGGCTTGTCTAGTCATCAATTTTGACTACCATATCACCTTATTCTTTGTCGACAATTGCCCTGGCAACTGGCTCGGCGTCTCCTTTATGCATTGCCCTAGCAACTAGCTCGGCATCTCCTTCATGCACTGCCCTGGAAACTGGTTCTAGCCTTGTTTAGGCAAGTGATTTTGCACACACACAAAAACACACCAAAGCAGCATCTTTTTCCACAAAAATCACCAAGTTATGTAATCAAGCTCAACGGTGGAAAGAAACATGAATTAATGCATGAATGACTAATTATGCAACTAATATGAGCTTAAGTCTAAGAATAATATGAGTAAAAAGGGTAAGAAAAATAGTACTTTTGAACACTTATCACACCCCCAAACTCGAACTATTGCTTGTCCTCAAGCAATGCAAACTCATAATTACATGCCAAGACTTTAATTTTCACAAACTTAGCTTTGAACTTGATTTCAATTCTCTGAACCGGGGCACAAAGTATGATTGGCTTTTTTTTCCGGAAAACTTAGGAGTTACTCGGAATCAAACTATAATGCTTGTGAGTGTGTGCGGAGTTGTGTGCAAGTTGATTTTTCGGATTCTATGCAAACAAGAGGTTTTCAAATTACTTTATTGGGTTCTTTTTAACATGTTTTAACTAGAGCCAGTTTTGGGCACCTCTAGTGTTTTGTTTTTAGTTTTATTCGACTAGAGCCGGTTTCGGGCACCTCTAGCGAATTTTTTTAGCACATACTAGAGCCAATTTCGGGCACCTCTAGCATTCATCCAATTTTTATTCTAATCCCCCAATTTCTTTAATTATCAACCTAAGTTCACTAGAATTCCTTAAATCAATCAAACCACAACAGTGTTTCATCAAATTTAGCATCATAGTAAAATTCTAAGTTTTTTTCATGGTTGTCCTAGAATAAAAATTCTATCAATTAAGTGCATTGGCAAAGTCATCATCGGATATTCATCAAATCTAAGAAATTCTTGTTCCAACTAAAGGCATGGCAAGCAATTTATGTATCCTAAATGTAATACTTAAGATGAATGTAACTAAACATGGTAACTACTAATAACAATCCCCCCCAAACTCGAGTGAGGCATTGTCCTCAATGCATGCATTAAATAAAAATAACGAAAAATAAAATGCATACAAGGACTTACTCCGAGAGTTCGTCATTGTAGCTGATTAGTTTTCTTTTGGTCGGTGTCTTGATTCTCTTGCTTGAACGCGATGGTTGTTTCCTTGTTGCTAGTGGTGGAATCGATCCTCGTACGGGGTTGTCCTCATCGTCCTTTTCATCAGTGTCATTGGCTTTTTGCTTGGAGGATTCAATTGATGCGGTCTTTGTTGGTGCAATGGAAGACTCGTCCGAATCTAAAAAATCAGAAAATGATTCCGTAGGAGTTGATTCGCGCCTAGGTGATTTACCTTTGACTTTTGCAGTGGTTGCCGGGATGTCTTTAGCTTTGGTTGTCGTGGCATTTTCAGGGTTGGTTGCCGTGGTATCAGCTTGTGCAGGAACGATGTAGGTTGCCGCGGCATCATCTGTTGCGGTTGCCGTGGCGACTTCTTCATTGGTTGTCGGGGCAAGGATTTCGGCAGGAAAGATTGGGAATGGCACACGACTGTCTGGGTACTTTTCTAGGATGAATTGGGTGATGGCATTGTTGTGCTCCTTCATTTACCGCATGAACATTAGTTGTCGGTCTTCAATTTGCCTTAGGTGGCTCACCAATGGTTGGAAGAGTGCTTCAAAGTGTCCCGGTGTTGATGGCCGAGTTGCCCGGGCGTTAGGTGCTTGGTCATTAGGGATTGCTGGGGCGGCAGGAGTTGCCGCGGCAATTGGAGGCCTTGAAGAATTTCCCGGTGCCTCTCCCATTAGCTTTCAGATTTGTGCTTGATTCCAACCGGACTTTGGTAGGGTCTTTTCATCGGTGGACTCACTTGGGACATGCATCTCCTTGCAAAGATTAGAAATTAAGAAAGGGAAGAAAAGAGAACCCTTATCTTTTGAGCTACATACAAAAATCTCATCACAAATAATTTTTCCAATGTTAATGATGCGATTATGCAAAATAGAATGTATGAGCAAAAGACGTGGTATATCAACGGTAGTATTGTGTGTGGTGGGCATTAAATAAGTTTTAACAAACTTATTCCATAGTTTTGCCTCGGGTTTAAGCTGAAGGCAATTTACCGTGCCCTTGTATTTACCGTCGTTCCAATGAGTTCCCGGTTGAGTGAGTTCTTGAAGCACCTTGTCGAGTTGCTCGGGCGTGATTTGATCAACGAAGGCTTGATGCTCGTCCTTCTCAATGTAAAGCCCGTAAAAGGTGTTGACGTTTTTGGGACTTATGAGTATGGCCTTGTCACGAACAAAAACATAAGGATTATCCGGGTTAGGTGAGTGAGCATAGAATTCTCTTACCCATGAGATATTGCCCGGTTCCGGTTGATGGCAAAAGATTTGCCACTTTTGATGTGGAATCCTCTCGAAGATGAATGGTTCAAGGCCGAAATCTTGATGAGAGTTGGAGTATTCAAAGCCATGTTCTTCATGAATCTTCCGGCTTTCAAACTTGGAGTGAAATCTTTCTTGAACCACCGGTGTAGCAAACTTCTTGTATCTTGGTTCTTTGGAGGAACTTGGATGAACTAAAAATTTAATCTTGGATGCCATAGATGATCTTGGTTGTGAGTTTTGTAAAAACAAATAAAAGAAAAGAAAAGAAACTAAAAAGTTGCAAGATAAAAAGTAGGAATAGGTTAAGGGTGATGGGTTTTATAGAAAAGATAGGTGGTAAATATGGTGGGTGGGATTAGAGGAAAATGAAAAAAAGGTTTTGGTTTAGGGAGAGGGTGACGGCAAGGGGGGTTTGATTAGGGTAAATTGGAGGCTTTATATAAGCCTTAGATTTAGCCCATTAGTTTCCTTGTTGAAGATGTTTTCCTTCTTGGATTAAAATTCCTCTTTATCTTGAACTCTTTTCCTACAATTCAAAGACAAATCAAATAAGGATTAAAAATAAAGATAGACTAATAAAAGAAAATAAATAAAGATGTATAAAGGGATTCTTAAACTTAAAAAGAAAAAAAATCTATCCTAAAAAATAATAATAATCGAAAATAATAAAAATTAAAAAAAATAGTTCGAAAAATAAAATAAAATAAATTAATCGAAAATAAAAAAATAAAAAATAAAAATAAAATATCAAAGGGAGAGCATGCTCATGCATCTCCTAAGTTGACCACTTCTTTGTTACGTTCCACATGGGCACCATTGTAGTGTTTCAATCTTTGTCCATTAATTTTGAATTCATGGTTGTCAGAGATGGACTTGATTATCACAGCACCATGGGAGAATGGTTTGACAACTTAGAATGGTCCCGACCATCTTGATTTTAGCTTTCCCGGGAAAAGTTTTAGCCGAGAATTGAATAAGAGAACTAGTTGCCCTGGCATGAATTACCGCGACAATAGTTTCTTGTCATGCCATTGCTTTGTTTTCTCCTTGTAGATTCGTGCACTGTTATAGGCGAGTGCACGGAATTCTTCTATCTCATTGAGGTCCAACAAACGCTTTTGTCCGGCACTTTCCCAATCCATATTCACGGCCTTGATTGCCCAGTATGCCTTGTGTTCGATTTCCACCGGTAGGTGGCATGTTTTGCCATAGACAAGTCGGAAGGGGGACATACCTAAGGGTGTTTTGAATGCAGTGCGATATGCCCAAAGTGCGTCATCTAGTCTTAATGACCAATCCTTCCTAGAGGGATTTACAACTTTCTCGAGTATACATTTCAATTCCCGGTTGGAAATTTCTGCTTGCCCGTTGGTTTGTGGGTGATATGTTGTGGCGATCTTGTGTGATATGCAGAAGCGTTGCAACATCTTGGCAATTAGTCTGTTGTCAAAATGCTTGCCTTCGTCACTGATAATTGCTCTCGGCATCCCAAACCGTGTAAATATGTTTTTCTGCAAGAATCGTTGCACGGTCTTGGAATCGTTGTTGGGAACTGCAGCTGCCTCCACCCATTTAGACACGTAGTCGACGGCAAGTAGAATGTAGAGGTTGCCGAATGAGGATGGGAAACGTCCCATAAAATCGATCCCCCATACATCGAACAATTCCACCTCGATGATGTTCTGGAGTGGCATCTCATGTCGTCTAGAGATATTGCCCGTCCTCTGGCAACGATCACATTGCTTGTAAAAGTCTTGGGCATCTTTGTACAATGTTGGCCAATAGAAACCGGATTGCAAAACTTTGGCCGCGGTACGAGTTCCTCTAAAATGTCCTCCATAGGGTGAAGAATGGCATTGCCAGAGTACATTCTGTTGCTCTTCTTCAGGGACACATCGGCGTATAACCTGATCTACACATTGTTTAAACAAAAGAGGCTCGTCCCAAAAGTAATGCTTCACATCATGGCGGAACCGCTTCTTCCCTTGGTGAGTAATGTCATAAGGTAAAATACCACAAACAAGGAAATTAACTAAATTCGCGTACCAGGGTATTGCCGAGGCATGTGCTGCCGTGGCGACTGCTCCCAAAATTGCCGAGGCGTACGCGTCAAAGGCAACTAAAATTTGTTCATCCGGGAATGCATCGCATATCTCTAGATCCACTTCCTTCTCCCTATTGCCTTCTTATGTAGCATCAACATTTTGATCAGCTTCTTTTCTTGGTCGATTGACTAGCCAATTTGCCTTTTCTTGTTGTTCCTCCTTGACCGGTTCTTCATACTCCTCAGGTTCCTCTTGTTCGGCAATGTAGTTACCGAGGCAACTAAATTCCTCGTTGAGGTTAAACTCTGTCGTGGCATGAAGAAGTTGGCATTCTTCTGGATCACCGGCATGTCTTAGTGTTTGGAACACATTTAGTTTAACTTGCTGGTCATTCACCCTCATTGTGAGTTCTCCCTTTTCAACATCGATCAAGGTTCTCCCTGTTGCTAGGAATGGTCTCCCGAGAATGATAGGTGCATGCTCATCTGCTTCACAATCCAAAACAATAAAGTCAGCGAGAAAAATAAATTTATCAACTTTTACCAGTATGTCCTCAATTTTTCCCTCTGGATGCACATAGGATCTGTCGGCTAGCTATAGCATGACTGTTGTAGGTCTTGCCTTCTTGATTCCTAGTTTATGGAAAACCGATTTAGGCATCAAATTTATGCTAGCCCCAAGGCCGCATAATGCTTTCCCGACATAGTGATTTCCAATGAAACAGGGTATTATGAAACTTCCGGGATCCTTCATCTTAGGTGGCATACGATTGTGCAACATTGCCATGCATCCCTCTATTGCGGCAACTGTTTCAAACTCTCATAGCCTTGTTCTCTTGGACACAATGTCTTTAAGAAACTTGGCATAGTTTGGCATTTGTTCAATTGCTTCCACCAATGGCAAGTTGATGTGAACTTGCTTTAGGATATCAAGAAACTTCTTGAATTGATATTCTTGCTTTTGTCACTTCAACCTTTGTGGGAATGGTGGTGGAAGTCGGATATCTTTGATCCTTTCATTGGTTTGAAACCTGATTGACGACATTGCCGGGACAACTGGAGTTGTCGAGGCATTATCAATTGGGGTTGCCGAGGCATGCTTATCACAAGTTACCGAAGCATCCTTATCGTCGGTTGCCAAGGCATGCTTATTGCCGGTTACCGCGACAATTCTTGGTTCAGTATCTGAGGCTTTGCCGCTAGGTTCGTCTTGATCTTTTTGTGGAGTTTTGTTTGATGAGCGGGTTTGAGCCTCTCTAAGTTGTTGGCCACTTCTAGTGGTGATTGCCTTATATTGCTCATGGCCAGTTCCTCTTGCAACTTTAGTATCGCTAGGTAAACCTCATTGCGGTCTAGTATTCAGATTTTGAGCAAACTGTCCGACTTGATTTTCCAATGATTTGATTGCCGCCTCTTGGTTTTGCAATCTCATCTCGGTCCTGTTAATAAAAGTATTAGTTCTTTTTATGAAGTTACTATTCTCAGCCATATAAGATTCAGTTTTCATGATAAAAGCATTTAGAGAATTTTCCAAAGTACTAGATGTTGTCGGTTGTTGCTGCGGTAACTGTTGTCGTGGCATATTCTGTTGGAATCATGATGCTTGTGCATTCTGATTGTTCTAGTTTAGAGCATTGTTGGGATTACTCCATGAAAAATTCGGGTGTTTCTTCCAAGCTGGATTGTATGTATTGGACATCACATTGTTGTTTCGATTGTAATTCCCCACATAGAAGCTGGATTCCGGATTCTGCATACATTCAGAAGAATCATGGTTATCACCACATAGCTCACAAAAGAATCCATTACCTTGACCTCATGTGTGTTGTTTGGTTTTTGCATATTCTGGACCATCTTGGTTAAAGTGGCCAATTGTGCCGAAATTAAATCTGATGATCCTAGTTCATGTATTGTGGCTTGGCGTCTAATTCCTCATCTTCTAGTAGAGGGGAATTGATAATCATTCTTGGCCAGCCTGTTTAGAATTTGCATTGCTTCCTCCAGCGACTTATCTAGAAGTATGTCGTTTGTCGAGGCATCTAACATCATCCTTGTTGGTGTATTCACAGCGTTGTAAGACATTGTTACTTGAGTCCACACCGGGAATCTGTGTAGGGGGCATTTGTGTAGAAGTTCCCTATATCGCTCCCAAGCCTCGTACATGGATTCATCATCTGCCTGCCGAAAAGAAGTAATGTCGTTACGAAGCTTATCAGTCAAATTTGTAGGATTAAACCGAGCAAGGAAATCACGACAAAGATCGGTCCAAGATGCTATTGATCCGGTAGGAATGCTATTCAACCATGTTTTCGCCCTATCCTCAGTGAATAGGGGAATAATCTTAATCGTAAGACATCGGGGGTGACTCCGTGTATTTTGAATGAGTTGCAAATCTCGAGGAAAGATTTCAGATGTTGCCGTGCATCTTCAGTTGCTGAGCCGCCAAATTGACCAATTGTGTTGATCATATTAAACATTACCAGTTTCAACTCGAAGTGGTCGGCTTCAATTTCAAGTGTGACAACTCTTGGATTAAGTCCATCAAGATCTTCTTCAAGATAGTCTCGAATAGTTCTGTTTCGTGCAAGAATCACTCCTCCTCCTGCTGGAACATCTTGATTCATATTGCCGTCTTGATTAGCCATTGCTACTCTTATCCTTCGTCTAAGTCTTTGTAAGGTTTGTTCGATTTCTGGATCAAAGGGATATTCTGGTGTAGTCGGTCTCGCCCTGGTCATAAACCAATGCAAAACCAAAGTTTGTTAGCCCTTTGAATCTTAAACAAGAAAAGTAAAAAGAAAGTGCAAGAAAATAAAAACAAAGTCGCTATTGCCAATCCCCGGCAAAGGTGCCAAAAACTTGTTACGCGTAATAAGTGCTATGCAATTGTGCAAGTATAAACGTTGCAAGTTATAGTATAAAAGATATCGTCTCCACAGGGATTGGTGCCACTTCAAGAATCTAGTCTCTTGCACTGTAAAAAGTAAAAACACAAATAAAGGATTATAGGAGTTTAACTAATAACTAATATAGAAAGCAATAAAGTAAAAGAATAGATGAGATCAAATGAGAGAGAGATAGGCCAGGTTATCGTGAGTTGAGGTGTGATAGCCGATTGGATCGTCTTGGTAAAAGAGTGCACAGGCAACTCAGTTGCCGTGGCAACTTGCACAACGGGGTTGCCTTGGCAACTAATCGATGGTTGCCTGGGCAACTAGTTGGGAAACTACTTGGGCGTCTGGGCAGCAACCTTCAAGGTTCGGCAGAGCGTTCTTCAATGGTTTCTTCTTATCCCTAAGTCGAAACTCTAGCTACTTGTGCATGCCTTGATAATACATCCCTGCGTGAATCAAGGGTGAACAACAACCAATCTTGCGCTCCTCTTAGCCGTTGAAATTCTTGACTTATTCCTAAGCCGGATTAATCTTCACCATCAATAGATTGAATAAAGATCATATCCATTCGTTTCTTGAATCCAACTCTCCCGATATTAGATAAATAGATGAAGTTACGAGATCCTCTCCCAATTCACTCGCAAATAAGAATAAGAACCAAGAATGAATAAACCTTGAATAGAAAAGTGCAAACTTTTATTACCTAAACAAAATCCAATAGTTTCTCACAACCACAAAACACAATAACCATAGCCAAATAGATTTAGTTCATGGCTAGGTTCCAAAGAAACACAAGATAAATAATCTCTAGCATGAACCCAATCGAACAAGAAAGAAAAGGATAAAGAAGGAGGCTTGTCGAAGTCCTCCTTGCCCTAGATGCTTGTCGAAAATTCTCTCCTCTTGCCCTCCTTGGAGTTGTCGAAATTCCCCTCTCTTGCTCCCCTTGGAAGTTTACGATATGGCCTTTTATTTATAGGGTTAGGTCAAAGTCCTTCTTTGAGGAGGAAATTAAGTTGGAATTAAATTATCTTTAAAGAATATAATTCTTTATTATAATTATATTCCTACTAGAACTTCTCCTATCTTCTTGGAATTTAATTATTCTTTAATCTCTTCATGGAAATCAAATTCCCTTGGGATTTAGCTTTGCTCAACGTCATCTTGGGCTTGTCTAGTCATCAATTTTGACTACCATATCACCTTATTCTTTGTCGACAATTGCCCTGGCAACTGGCTCGGCGTCTCCTTCATGCATTGCCCTGGCAACTAGCTCGGCATCTCCTTCATGCACTGCCCTGGCAACTGGTTCTAGCCTTGTTTAGGCAAGTGATTCTGCACACACACAAAAATACGCCAAAGCAGCATCTTTTTCCACAAAAATCATCAAGTTATGTAATCAAGCTCGTGGAAAGAAACATGAATTAATGCATGAATGACTAATTATGCAACTAATATGAGCTCAAGTCTAACAATAATATGAGTAAAAAGGGTAAGAAAAATAGTACGTTTGAACACTTATCACTTTTTGCTCCCCATAAACATGAAGCACCTCGACAGTGCACTCGGGCACAGTGGGCGTAGATCCCTAGGGTGCATGTCACACAATCATTTTGTCACATATATCTGTTTGATAACATGAACATAAGGGTGCAGCTGCTAAAGACTCCATGGCATGCCATCTATACCATGGACTCTCACACACAATACTTGGGCATTTCTTTTATCATTAACTCAACGTCATAATCAATCATACATATAAACATTTCATATTTCATGTTTCATCATAAATATTCATGGTAAACATAGATCATCATTTATGCAAACAATAATTCGTACATGGTATTCCATCAAGCTTGCCATGTCGAGTAATGTATCATGTCATGTATTATAGAGAAATGCAATGCCATTTTCAATGTAATGCAACCATTTAAAAATGCACTCACCTTGGCCATTTATTAATATGCCTCACTAAGCTCTATTGATCCTTTCCTTTATAGTACTTTGAACCTTCTTTTTGATTCGGATCCAACTTCACTTATCACATGAATATAAATAAACATTTGTTAGATTCACTTCTAACAGTATTTCACTTAAGCTATTTAATCATTCAACATAAAAATTTTCCATAAATTTCTTTCCATCCTTGTACTGTTCACAAACTCATTTTTGTTCCCTAATGATCATTTTGATCTTCAAATAATTCCTCCAAGCTTGCTAACCAACATTAGACACAAATTGTCTCAATTTCCATTTTTTTGTCAACTTGCACTACCATCAAAGATTTACTTCTACAGGGAAGAATACATACTGAATCTTAATCTCCTTTATACCGTAGAAAATAGATTCGATAACGGTTCTAACGGTATAAGCCACATAATTTAATAAAATCTACAAAAATTATTAAAATCAATCAAACTCACGTTTACAGAGCTGTCCTGGCAGAAACTGTTCTGTAATTTTTCTGACCTTCATTCGATTAAAAATTAATATCTTTTAACTCGAAACTCGGAATCCGTTTCCGTTTGTTGGAAACGAAACTAGATTTGATAAGATTTTCAACTATATAAACTAATAACCCAGATTCAATTTGTACGATTTATGGCAAATTTTCAAAGTCGAATTCCAGTATTGAATTTCAGAACATACTGCTATTCTATTTTCTAACCTTTCATCACTTAAAAATTCATATCTTTTGATATATGAATCGGAATCAATCACTGTTTGTTTTAAGCGAAACTAGAAGAATAAAAATTTACATCGATAAAAATCTCACCATCTAACCATTTTTATAGAATTTATGGTGAATTTTCAAACTTACTGCCAAATCCAGTTTTCCTACACAACTTCCATAAATAACTTCAAACTTTATACTAATTTCTCCTTACTTTGCTATCTGTCAATTTGGTCCCCTTAATTGATTCAAACCACTAATATATCACTTTCTTCATTAAATAATTATTCAAAAATAATTCCCTCTAATTTTTTGTTCTTTCCGAAATAGTCACTAAAACGCAAAGATAAGGATTCAAGCTTCTTAACTTTGCAAATTAGTCCTCAAATCAGCATTACTACTTGATTTCTATTATTTCAACTAAAATCTGATTCATTCCTTCTCTAAAACCTCATTTATGAATTGGTCACTTAGCTTTGACAATTTGTCAAAATGGTCACTAACTCGATTCAACATCGGTTTAACATTCTAACTTTAATTTCACACCTCCAACTTCAATAATAAAATAAATACACTTCAAAATCATAAAAATTCATATTAGTCCTCTAACTTTCAAAATTGCCGAAATGGTCTCTATACCTTTAATTTAGGGTTTTGCTTCCAAATAACAAATTCAAGCTTACTAGATCATTTGTCCAACATCACAAACCCTAAATCAAACTTGAATCCATAAACCCTAATCATCTTCGTAATAATCAAAACATGTAGAGTTTAAATCCCAACTCAATAACATGATTATAACATCACAAAAGCTTGATTTCAACTTGAATTTCAACATGGAATCATAAAATCTCAAAAACCCCAATTGAGTCCATAAACCCTAATTTCTTTCTCATCAAAATTCTCATCAATCAAGCATGTATTTCATGAATTATTGACATCAAAAGATAGAGCTTGAAGAGTAGAACAACTTTGCAGTTGAAAATATTACCTGAAAATCGAGTTTCAGGGCTTGAATTGAGCTTGAAAAATTATCTCCCTTTTTTCTCCCCTTAGTTCGAAATATTTCAAGAAAGATAAACAATTTGGTTCATCTTTTACTTATTTAAATCCACATGTAGTGAAATTACTAATTTGCCCTTTGAATCCAATGGCCAAGACTTAATATTATAAAAAATAAATGGCCATAATTTGATCCAAATGTAATTCACCTTCCAAAATTTCCCTTAATATTTCAAAATTTCTATCCTTGTCAAATGACTAATTTGTCCTCCAACTAGTTTTTATTTACTAGTTTGCCATTCTTGTAAAAATTTAACTAAGTCTAGTTGAAATCCAACCAACTATAATAAAATATTCATAAAATAGCATTTTATGACTTTTCCTCGGCTTTTGGATCAGCCTCTTAAACTTTGATTCGATCCAATCTCCTAATATTCATAAAATACTTTTAATGCGGTTTCATCTTTATTGAGCTATCGAATTTATTACAAAAATTCCATATTTCCATATTTGGAAAATGAACACTATCATCTTATAAAAAATTCCTTTCCTAAAGTCTTAGACTGAATTTTTCCCAACTCAGTCTACTATTTCGATAATTATAAAAAATCTCCATAGAATAAAATTTCTCTTAGAAATCCCTTATCGATAATCCTTTCGAATATTCTTTACCTTCACTGAGTCTAAAATATCGATTAGAAACGCTTTTATGGGACCTTCCTGAAGGTCACCCGTCCTTGTATTTCTCTTGCTTGAGCACGCTTAACAATTTCATTCGATCCAAATTCGATACCTTTCTCTGCATCTTAATTCTTAAAAGCAATATCAAGGTACCTATTTTGATCTGATTCACTCTTATACTGAATAAAATTACTTCTTGGGGAAATTTACACTTTAATCCCCAAACTTTTCCAAAGTTTATGCTTTGACCCCCTAAACTTTCAAATTTTACATTTTAGTCACTAGCCAAAATTTGGGATATTACAATTCCCCCTTAATAAAATTAGTCCTCGAATTTTCAATGCGTACATGTTCCAAACATTTACGGATATTACTTTCTTATTTGCTTCTCAGCCTCCCAAGTGGCTTCTTCGACCTTGTGATTTTTTCTCAAAACTTCAGTCAATGAAATTTCTTATTCCTTAATTCTTTAATTCCATAAACTAATATTTCTACTAACTCCTCTTCATGTATCAAATCTAATTGCATCTCAATTTATTCATGAGTGTTAACATGTAAATAATTCAATCAATGCCCCCAAAATATAAGTACATATATTATAGACTTTTGCTTACTTCTGGAGATAAAAACCATTAATATACTATTGGTCCAACTTTTTCACGATTCCTTGAAGTATAGCAGTTTTGAAACTAAGTTTTCCCTTTCTCACCTATATAAATCATCCTTAATTTTCAAATAAACAATCATAACTTCTCCTTTGCTCTAACATTTAAGGCTCTCAACAGCTTAAACATTTAAACAACCAATGCTTTATTATATACAGTTGTCGAAGGTTACAATCTCTTAGGTACTTCTTGTTCTTGTACTTGAGCCCCCTACTGCACCAGTAACTCAATCTAGGTAAAAATCGGAAAAAAGTTCATACTTGATTTCATTATTATTGCTACGGGTATCTTTATAACCCTTGTGATCCGAATTCTTATTCTTGTCTAGAAACATTTTTATGGAAATTTCAATTAGCCGGAACAATCCTCAACTAAACACTCTTCCTTTGACTTCATTAAGGAACTAATTCCTTTTAAAAATTTAAATGTTTCTTCTTATAATCACTCCTACCTGGTGCATAGATAACCAACTTATCTCAATTACACTTCAAATTCTCGGAATAGTATCTTCATAATATCTTCTAATACTTGATCACTTAGACCATTAGAAAAACCTTTTTCTATCAATTCACATCATTTTAATGCTTGTCATACTCATCATCTTATGTTATTACTGATTGTCTTTATCAAAACCTTTTTGAAAAGATATCTTAGCTTATCCATTACACGTCAACCCTATCTTTATAAGGCTCTGCTGTCAACTATTCAGGTAGAATTAACCTCTTAGTTGACTTATTTGAATATTCTTTGGTTAAGAGTTCAATACTCTTTATCGGTATTAGACTTCCAATCTTGTTCAATATGTACTCAAATATCACTTTCATCATACTTTTATTCCATATTTCTTGCCTTCCTGATATTTTAAACCTTATAGTTGACATCTAGTAACACTGATGTCTCCTTAAAGAAATAATCTTTCTTGTACAATTTACCTTTATAGTTGGGATGCCTTCAATTTTCTTGGGTGATATTTGTATACCCACCATATAAATTAAACATACCTCACATCCATTGCATTACAATCTTTAAGCTGTTACTAAAGAAATCACTGACTCTAAACAGTCAGTTCATTCTTCCTTAATAATTACTTCAGAACCATCGAATCCTTGAAGTACCAACCTTTTCTTTTTACATTTCACCACTGCATCATATGCATACAACCAGTTCATTCCAAAAATAATCTCAAGTTTGCGAAATAAAAGCTCCAATAAGCTTGCCAGGAACTCAATTCCTTAAATCACCAACAAACATTTCTTACATATTCTAATCACCCATGCACTATGTCCAGTGGGTTATTAGGAATCACATTACTAAAAATAGTTTTCCTTAAGAATCTTTCTTTGTACTACTATCTTAGTACCAATGTACGAGTGAGTCGAACCCGGATCAATTAAAGTAATTATAGGCTTTCTCCATGGCCTTTGCTCTCATTATAGCATCCTAGTAAATGGACAAACTCATACCTGAGAATTACTCTTTAGACCTCAGGTTATGCCCCTCAATAAACCATTATCATAGGGACTTCTCAGTTGGTATCAAATCAGCTGTATACCGACTTAATCCATTAAAATCCAACACATACTTGTAGATAGTACGAGTACTTTGTTTCAAACTTTGAAACTACTGTAACATCTCTTTCTTAAACTGGTCGCCAACATAATTAACTCTAAACACTTTTTAGAATGTCCAAGTCACTTTCTCAACAGGTATAATTTTGTGGCTTCGGACCATCAATTACAAGCATGTTCCCTTAATAAGGAAGCAACTTTTCTAACTTTTCAGCATCTATACAATTTAATTCCACTAACATGGCTTTAACATTGTGGAGCCATAAATTGGCTTCCATCAGACCACCCTCTCCATGAAATTCAGGAGCTCCCAACTTCTTAAGCTCCTTAACAGACGATGCCTTTACTCGTGTAGGTGCTAGATTGATACAAGCATTAGGGTTTGAATTTTTTTAACCATATCTTTTTAGGGCTCGTGCTAAGGTTTCATATTCTTATGTACAATTTAGTTCCTCTAACATGACTTTAACATTGTGGAGCCATAAATTGGCAGCCATCAGACCACCCTCTCCATGAAATTCAGAAGCTCCCAACTTCTTAAGCTCCTTAACAGACGATGCATTTACTGGTGTAGGTGCCGGATTGATACATGCATTAGGGCTTGAATTTTTTTAACCATAGCTTTTGAAAGCTCGTGCTAAAGTTTCATATTCTTATGCTGGAGCTCCCTACTGCGTAGGTGGCTCAGCTAGGATTGGAGCTAGAGGTGGAACATTCTATATCTCTTTACTTTCACTTTAATCCTTCTCTTGATCCCCATAATTAAACATTTAACGCAGTCCATCAGTACTTAACATCATCTATTTCCACTAAAACTTATTCATGTAAATGAGGAGCATAATCAAGTTACACAGATAGTACATCAGTAACATGACATCCTAGGGGCATGTACTTACATCAAATCATATTTAACTCGGTTTAACCTACAGAATCGGCTAAACCTGTAGCTCTGGTACCAATAAATATAACAACCTTAACGTATACTTGTAAGTCGAATATACATTAAAGATGTTACAGAGTCGTTGAAAGAAATCTTGACTTGTAAATTTTTTTATACCAAAATTCATCTTGTAGTTTAACCCTTTTCTCGGTTTTAAACTAAATCTATGTCAGTCTATTGCAGCTAGTTTTGATTTATAAAATTCATAATTGAGTTGTTGAAATAAAAATATAATTCAGGATGAAAACTATGTACACTGCCTAGACCCTTTCTTAATATTCAAATTTTTACGCGATCAAGGTTAAATAACATTTAACTACGTCAAAATTCATAGTTATTAATAGTAAATCATTTCTCTAATTCCATACTTCCATAACAATGTATAAATACATTATAAACTTAAACTTACAAAACAGTTTACCCACTTAAATTATTACATGCCCACTAGTCTATCAAATTACGTTAAAGATGTACGTACTGTACTTACAGATAGTAACTTGATCTTCCCAATTAACAACTCCTCCTTGCTAGTCTATTTTCGAACCTGCGTGTGAAATAAAACACACGTTAAGTACGAACTTAGTGAGGCAATAATCTTATTTATCAAAACGTAAAATAAAGCAATACATGTTATACATTAACCTAGCATGGTTTCTGTCTAAGGTAGTATCGTACTAACAAGGTTTTCATAGTCAGTCAATATTCATGTACAAATTATAATTTTCTAACTAGTCTAGTTTCCAATACTCCATTATTACCAAGTAAATCATATGCATGGCATAGTTCACATACATGACATATTTCATACACATGGCATAATTCACATGCATGACATGGTTTATATAAATATAACATAATTCATATACATGACATACTTCATATACATGGCATAATTCATATATATATATATATGACATGAATTATATACATGGAAGAATCCATATACGTGTCATAATTCATATACGTGGCATGATTCATATACGTGACATCATTCATATACATGACTTAATTCATATACATAACATGATACGTGTACATGGCATAATTCATATGCATGACATAATTCATATACGTAACATAATTTTTATACATGTCATGATTCATATACATAGCATATTTCATAAATATGTGACATTCTTCGTATACATGGCATAATTCATGTACTTGGCATAATTTATATACTTGGCATAATTCATATACATGTCATGATTCATATACGTGGTTAAATTCATATACATGGCATGTTCCGTATTCATGGCATGGTTCATATACATGACATATTTCATATACATGGCATGGTTCATATTCATGACATGATTCATATACGTAACTTGATTCTTTTACATGACATGATTCTTTTATCATTGCCCAAAGTACGCTATATGAGATCGAGGTACGCGAGTCATCTTGAAATGACACCATAGTGTCTAACGTAAACGTAAAGATGAGTACGTACTCGGGGACGCTCTTTGCTCCCCATAAACATGAAGCACCTCGACAGTGCACTCGGGCACAGTGGGCGTAGATCCCTAGGGTGCATGTGACATAATCATTTTGTTACATATATCTTTTTGATAACATGAACATAAGGGCGCAGCTGCTAAAGACTCTATGGCATGCCAATTATACCATGGACTCTCATACACAATACTTGGGCATTTCTTTCATCATTAACTCAACATCATAATCAATCATACATATAAACATTTCATATTTCATGCTTCATCATAAATAGTCATGGTAAACATAGATCATCATTTATGCAAACAATAATTCGTATCTGGTATTCCATCAAGCTTGCCATGTCGAGCAATGTATCATATCATGTATTATAGAGAAATGCAATGCCATTTTCAATGTAATGCAAATATTTAAAAATGCACTCACCTTGGCCATTTATTAATATGCCTCACTAAGATCTATTGATCATTTCCTTTATAGTACTTCGAACCTTCTTTTTGATTCAGATCCAACTCCACTTATCACATGAATATAAATAAACATTTGTTAGATTCACTTCTAACAATATTTCACTTAAGCTATTTAATCATTCAACATAAAAATTTCCATAAATTTATTTCCTTTCTTATACTGTTCACAAACTCATATTTGGTCCCTAATGACCATTTTGATCTTCAAATAATTCCTCCAAGCTTGCTAACCAACATTAGACACAAATTGTCTCAATTTCCATTTTCTGTCAACTTGCACTACCATCAAAGATTTACTTCTACAGAGCAGAATACATACTGAATCTTAATCTCCTGTATGTCGTAGAAACTAGATTCGATAACGGTTCTAACGGTATAAGCCACATAATTTAATAAAATCTACAAAAATTATGAAAATTCATCAAACTCACGTTTACAGAGATGTCCTAACAGAAATTGTTCTGTAATTTTTCTGACCTTATTCGATTAAAAATTAATATATTTTAACTCGGAACTCGAAATCAGTTTCCGTTTGTTGGAAACGAAACTAGATTCGATAAGATTTTCAACCATATAAACTAATAACCCAGATTCAATTTGTACGATTTATGACAAATTTTCAAAGTCGAATTCCAATATTGAATTTCGGAACAGACTGCTATTCTGTTTTCTGACCTTTCATCACTTAAAAATTCATATCTTTTGATATATGAATCGAAATCAATCACTGTTTGTTTTAAACAAAACTAGACGAATAAATATTTACATCGATATAAAATTCACCATCTAACCATTTTTATAGAATTTATGGTGACTTTTCAAACTTACTGCCAAATCCAGTTTTCCTACACAACTTCCATAAATAACTTCAAACTTTATACTAATTTCTCCTTACTTTTCTATTTTTTCAATTTGGCCCTCTTACTTGATTCAAAACACTAATGTATCACTTTCTTGATCAAATAATTATTCATAAATAATTCCCTCTAATTTTTCGTTCTTTCTGAAATAGTCACTAAAACGCAAAGATAAGGATTCAAGCTTCTTAACTTTGCAAATTAGTCCTCAAATCAACATTACTACTTGATTTCTATTATTTCAACTAAAATCATATTTAGTCCTTCTCTAAATCCTCATTTCCGAATTGGTCACTTAGCTTTGACAATTTGTCAAAATGGTCACTAACTCGATTCAACATCGGTTTAACATTCTAACTTCAATTTCACATCTCCAAGTTCAATAATAACATAAATACACTTCAAAATCATAAAAGTTCATATTAGTCCCCTAACTTTCAAAATTGTCAAAATGGTCCCTATACCTTTAATTTAGGGTTTTACTTCCATATAACAAATTCAAGCTTACTAGATCATTTGCCCAACATCACAAACCCTAAACAAACTTGAATCCATAAACCCTAATCATCTCCATAATAATCAAAACATGTAGAATTTAAATCCCAGCTCAATAACATGATTTTAACATCACAAAAGGTTGATTTCAACTTGAATTTCAACATGGAATCATAAAATCTCAAAAACCCCAATTGAATCCATAAACCCTAATTTCTTTCTCATCAAAATTCTCATCAATCAAGCATCTATTTCATGAATTATTGACATCAAAAGAGTAGAACAACTTTGCAGTTGAAAATATTACCTGAAAATCGAATTTCGAGGCTTGAATCGACCTTGAAAAATTATCTCCCTTTTTTTCTCCCCTTAGTTTGAAATATTTCAAGAAATGTGAACAATTTGGTTAATATTTTACTTATTTAAATCCACATGTTAAAATTAAATGAATTTAAAATTATTTTAATTAGTGAAATTACTAATTTGCCCTTTTAATCCAATGGCCAAGACTTAATCTTATCAAAAATAAATGGACATGATTTGATCCAAATGTAATTCACCTTCCAAAATTTCCCTTAATATTTCAAAATATTTCAAAATTGTCATCCTTGTCAAATGACCAATTTGCCCTCCAACTAGTCTTTATTTACTAGTTTGCCATTCTTGTAAAAAATTAACTAAGTCTAGTTGAAATCTAACCAAGTATAATAAAATATTCATAAAATAGTATTTTATGACTTTTCCATGGCTTTTGGATCTGCCTATTCGATCCGATCTCCCGATATTCATAAAATATTTTTACTGCGATTTCACCTTTATCGAGCTATCAGATTTATTCCAAAAATTCCATATTTCCATATTCAGAAAATGAACACTATCATCTTATAAAAATTTCCTTTCCTAAAGTCTTAGACTGGATTTTTCCTAACTCAGTATACTATTCCGATAATTATCGAAAATCTCCATAGAATAAAATTTCTCTTAGAAATCCTTTATCAATAATCCATTCGAATATTCTTTACCTTTATCGAGTCCAAAATAACGATTAGAAACACTTTTATGGGACCTTCCCGAAGGTCACCCATCCTTGTATTTCTCTGGCCTGAGCACGCTTAACAATTTCATTCGATCCAAATTCGGTACCTTTCTCTGTATCTTAATTCTTAAAACCAATATCAAGGTACCTATTTCAATCTGATTCACTCTTATACTGAATAAAATTACTTGTTGGGGAAATTTACACTTTAGTCCTCAAACTTTTCCAAAGTTTATACTTTGACCCCCTAAACTTTCAAAATTTACATTTTAGTCACTAGCCAAAATTTGGGATATTACACATACTAACTCAACCTCATGAATTGCATCTCGTACTCAGCAACAGACATACTGCCCTGCACCAAAGCCATGAACTCACGCTTCTTATCGTCCTAATATCGGACTCTCAAGTACTTCTTCCAGAAAGCCTCATAAAAGAGTCCTAGGTTGCATCATCGGTCTCCATACAAGATATCGTGGTACTCCACCATGTGTACACATCACCCTGCAATAGGGATACGGCACAACCCAGTTTACGGGCATCAAAACAGCCTACCTGGCCTAGTATCCTCTCAGTACTGGCTAACCATCCCTCAAAAGCCTCAGGCGACAAACCTCGAAACTCAACTCTGCCCAAACTACGAAGACACTCTAGCGGCAAACCCTGCCCAACTACTAGTAGTGCCGGCACATGAACACTCGCAACTGCTGCCTGAGAAGCACCGGTCATGGCCTGTATCAACAGCGCTATATTGCCCAATCCTGGCCCAGCTGGCTTAGGTGGCGCTTGCTCCACTCCCTCAGGTGGATTAGGTGGGGGTGGTGGCAACCCTCTAGGAGGTATAACGTCATCCTCTTTTCCCTGCCCAATGATAGTAGCAAACGTACCAGATCGCAACTCTCTCCTCGGTCCCATCATGCTAAAAATATATCTAAGGCATGATAAACATTTCGAAACAACACTGCTAGGCCAGCTTCAAGCAAGAATCCAAAACTTTCACGTCAATTCAAGATATTTCAAACTATAATAATAAGACAATGGTTTCCCGTATTCTCCCCCCAACATGGCATAAATCAATCAATGTACATATCGCAAACACCGTACAAAGCAGATAACAACTACAACTCTCTACATCATCACAGCAGTCATACTCACAAATATATATCAACATGATTATTCAATCACCGTGCATATTAACAATATTATACAATCAAGCATCAACATCCCAACCTTTTTAAACCTATCTCTGATACCAACAAATGTAACCCCCTCGACCCGGCCTAGTCGCAAGACAGAACCGAGTAAGCTACATTAGGTTTACCGAAGTAAACCGAGAAGATAAAACCAAAAACGCATCCTTTTTTCCTTTTTTATCTTTTCTAGATGCAATATTACTTTCCTACATGCACATATTATTCACAAGTGAGAAATTATCTCAATCGGGCATCGAATCGATATCCAATTGGGCACGTGCGCAAAATAGGGACAAAATTGCAATTTCAACAAAATACGAAGACTTAATCCAGTTTGAGGTTACCAACTTTTGATTAGACCAATTTCATGCTTACGTGTCAAAGCTCAGCTCAAAACAGACATACAAGCTTCTTCAATTACCTTCACAAAATTTAGGGACCAAAACGCAAGAAAACAGAACTTCCATACAACCCAAGTAAAACGACCACCGTATTGGTATGGTGAAGCCCGTTTCGGTACGCCCTTGCTGACTTTAAAACTCAATTTTCTGGTGACCAAAGTTCGTTCCGATACGCCACCGCGTATCAAAACACCCTTCACAAACATTTCATATCGTACCGAAACACCTCACTGCGTATCGAAACGCAGACCAGAATTGCCTTTGACTGTACCAAAATGCTTGCCCGCGAACTGGTACGCTAAGCTAAAATGGCTTACCCGTACCGAAATTGGGACACCCATACCGATACGCCTAAACCTGAAATGTCCTCAAACGCTGGTTTAACATGCTTTCAAGCATACCAGAACACCCTAGCATGCTTGTAAAATACATCCAACACATTCAAGAGTCAATCCACATCCAAATCACTTAGATTCCACAACAACATAGCATCAAGCTTCAAATGTAAATCTATAGACATGCAACCTAACAAACCATTCAAGCAAAACATGAAATTCCAAACCATCACCAAAATCAAATCATAAAGGCAATTTACAACACAGGAGCGACACAATAAACTTGCTCCAAAAGGAGTTCAACAATACATCTCCCAAAAACAACGGAAATCCCCATTGTCCTTATTACTTATAGTCTAATTCAAAACATACTTTGTTTACCAAGTCTTGTACCGATCCCTTGCTTCTCGTTGCCTTTCAAACCTTTAATTCTTTGCATTGATGGTCAAAGAGAGCGTAAGCCCAGTAGGCTTATTAGTGATGAGTGCTCAAAAAAAAACACACCATCAATGCATTAAAACCATTTCTCAATATTAAATAGAAATCTCATTTCAATCATCTTTTTAAAACATTACTTATCATTATCATGCCTTTAAATTGTGCACTTTACATCTTTAAAACCTTAAACTATATGCAACATGTATCATTAACCAACAACAAGTCTCATTGCTCAACCTTGAATCCTGACTATTTTCGGCCACCGTCTGAGCTCTGACCATCTTCAACCTCGTTTCGACCGCTGTGGTGTGATTTTCGGCCACCATCCTCTGTCGTGCTGACCATCATCCGAACCCAAAAAAACCCTAGATCTACCCAGCTTAACAGAGCCACTCGTCTTCCCCCTGGATCTACTTGATCCTTACTTTTCAACTCTGACTCGCACTCACCACTCACCGGCGATCGAAGATAAGTTTCGGCCATCCTAAATCTCTTGCTTTAGTCATTGTTTTTTAGATTCAAAACCTAAAACTAATGTTTTTTTGTTTTGCATAAATTAAAAAAATTGAAGAGGGATATACCTCTGTAACGGCGGCCATGGTGAATCCAGCGACAGATAGTCTTCTCGACGACATTCGGCTCTCCCGAAACTGTCCAGCTTCTGAGGTAAGCTCTCTCTCTCCTCCATTATTTATTATTATTATTGTTTAATAGTTAATTAATGACTAATTATTGAAAACTGAGAAAATTTCTCTCTCTGCCTTTATATAGGGTTAGACTCGTGACGTTATCACTGTGGTGAGAAAGACCACTATCCGCGTGATATCTGTCCAGACGAATGGGAAGCTGACATGTGTACTGGTTTTGAGCAGGAAAATGGGATTTGATCAGTTTTGTGTTTCTTTGACCGAAAATAAGAGGGAAATTGGGTTTTGTAAATGGGCTTTAGGTTTGTATTTGGAATCTGGGATTTTATATGTATTTGGACATTAAAAAAAAGGACTTTTTGACTGTTTATCATTATTTAAGGGTTTTTTTATATTTATTTATTATTTTTTTTTGTCTTATTTATATCGAATTACTAATGTAAGACGTATCCCGGACAAAATACGGGTATTACAGTAGTTTGTTTATGTTTGTTCATGTTCATTCGTTAAAATGATAAACGAACGTAAACGAACACAAACGAACGAACATATGTAAATAATTTATTTTAAATATAATACCTTTGTTATGAAAAATAATAAATATAAATGGACATATGTGAATAAATTTAAACAAACAAAACGAACGGATTTTCGAATGTTCATGAACGTAAATGAACGAACGACCTTTTATTCATGTTCGTTCATTTAATTAAACGAATAGAAAATCTTGTTCATATTTGTTCGTTTAATAAATAAACAAATATAAACGAACTTCCTTCCAAACGGTTCACTGAACGTTTGGTTCATTTATGGCCCTAATTTTTCGATGGTTTATAAATATTTTTAAGTTTTAATTTTATGTTTTTACTTAATTTTTTAATTCATTATAGTATTTTTATTTTTTAATATTTTGTAAATATTTAAATATTATTCAAATTTTAATATTTTTTTAGCATAAAAATTAAGTAAGTTATCGAACTTTCAATTAAAATCAATTATGCCCCTGAACTCGGCAAAAAATCAATTATGCCATCGAATTCAATTAAAATAATCAATTCAGCTCTTCTACCACATCATCATCCATGTGTACTGCCACGTCATTATTTTTGACTGTCATGTTAGCATCGTGGACCGCCACATCAACACCGTTAACTGTCAGCGTCGGTCAAAGGGTCAATTTGATACAGTTTGCAAACATGAGAGCCTAATTGAATGCGTTTTTGACGATGAGCTAAATTAATTTTTTGGGTCAAACTCGAGGAAAGAAATATCCCTTTAATCTTTAATAAAAATATTATTTTATAACATTTTATAGTCAAATGGTCCAACTAAAAATATCTTATAAACGAGAAACAAAATGAATAGTTTACTTAAAAAAAAACATGCCTTTATAACGTAGCACGGGCCAACATTTTTTTTAACAATTCTAAATTATTTTGATTCCTGCTACAAATACATTTATTTGAATTTAGATTATCGAAAGAAAAAAATATACCCTAAATCATTGAGACTATTTAGAAAAAAAATTGGTCCAACTTTCTAATTACATTAGAAAGAAGGAAATTAAGGGATACAAAAATAACAAGACTTGTTGAGAAAGATAAGTAGAGTACTCAATATTTGCTTGACTTGACCATATTTGTCACAGTCATGATCCATTCTATACACCAAAGTAATAAATTAAAGCAAACATAATATGTAGACTGTGGACCAACAAATTCATAATCTAAACTTCAACCATCTCCAATCTAAAGACCATGAACCACCCCAAGAATGAACAAAAAAATTTCTGCACTTTTCTGTGCTCCTTTACATATTTCACTAATAATTTTATGTTATGTATATTAATAATTTATTTTTCTTATTTTATCTTTTTTTATAATATATGTGACATAAAATCATTGGTGAGACGTATAAAGGACAGAAAAAAACAGTTTATTCCTCAAGAATTAACATTTCCACTTGCACAATTACAATATTTTATCCTGGACCTAACTCAGTCTAGAAAAAGAACTATTACAAAATACTAGTAGGTTTGTCAGTACCATACATAATAAAATTAATCAAATTTATTTCGAAAATATTTGAATCCAAAACCTTAAATTGTAATATTTACATGTTAGTGAAGGGGTATAGTCCTAACTTCATTATGGGAAGACTCAAATTTTAGGCTTAATGTAAAAATAAGTGCTCAAACTAACATGTTTTTTCATTTTAAGTGTTTAAAGTAATTTTTGCCCCTTTTAAGGTTAAACTGATGCAACTATTTTGACAAAAAATAATAGTTTGGGCATCTATTTTGACAAAAAAATGATAGTTTGACACTTAAAAAGTTGAGGCACCTAAAAGAGAAAAACGAGATAGTTTAGGCACCTAAAAGGGGCAAAAAAATAATTTAGGTACCTAAAAGGAAAAAATATGATAATTTGAACATTTATTTTAATATTAAGCCTAAATTTTATTATAATTCTAGTGGCAGAAAATTATTCGGTAATTAAGTTTACCTGTGTTTATATTTAGATAAGAAGTCTTGTGTAAAGGTTTGTTAGTGACTAAGAATTTGGCTTTATATTTATAGAGCATGTCTTAAATGCTGTAGAAACGAGTTTTGTAGGAAATTAAAAGAAGTTTTGGGATACACCAGATTTTGGGGCATTTTACCTAGATAAGGACTTTGAATTTTTTTTTATAAAATATGGATGCTTTAAAATTATTTGCGATTTAGAGATGTTCGAACAGTGAAAGTTGAAGTTGTCAGAAAGTGTAGGTGACTTTGGAGGAATTTTTTAAAGACTTAAAGTTATCGGAAAGGAAAGACGATTTTCCTTCCCACCCATGAATGCATGCAGCTAGTGCTTGTGAAAGAAAAATTGTACTAAAGTCGTCATGCACTCTTGACGACTTCATGATGTCGTGTGAAAGTGCTTGCGATTTTCACTTTCACTGTAGAATCATTTTTAGTTCGTGAAATAAAAATAAACCCACCCTTCTTTATTAAATAAAAATATCCCAGCTCATTATTTGGGCAAAATTCCCTCAATTTTTTAGATATATATCGGATAATGAGATACGGAGAATTCATATATTTGTGCAATTTGTGATCTCTAATGTTATGTTGAATTACTATTTCTCTCATATGTGAATATAGACAAGGTAGAACCACATTAAATTTTGTGTCTTACACATATCTCATATTTTAATTTTGCATTGTTTATTTTTTTCGCTTATAAATTCCTAACAATTTTTTTAACATAACAAAGATTTTTAATGTTCACAAATGAGTCAACGGTGGAAATAGTCAAACAACCCAACAAACTAGTCTTCCTAGAGTAGTGTACTAAAATAGAATTAGAATATTAAAAAAATGTACAAAAGGAATTGCCCTTTTAAAGCATATACAAAAATAATATTTTATTAGGCAGGAATTTCCAGCCAACTTCATAGCAACAACGCTGAAATTTCTTCATCTTCCTTTGGAAACTCATCCAACACATTCCCCATAAATAAAACCAAAGAAACACTTCACAGATCAACCATTAAATTAGTTTGATTTCCAATGTCCGAATCGAAGTTGCAAAGGTTGTTGTCGATGTGGGATTCAGACATGGCAGCAGCAGCTCAGCAGCTGATGCAACTAAGCGACGAAGACAACAGCAGCAGCAGCAACAACAACAGCAACATTGGCAAGAACAAAATCAAGGCAGAGATGAACAACAACAAGAGATTCGTTGAGCAAAGAGATGAGGTTTTCAGACCAGTTAAGAAGAGAAGGTATCGGTTGCTTGAGAATCTTTACAATGAGACCAATCCCATTAAGGTTAGCTATGGCAAGAACTTGTGGAATTGAAGAAAGAAAACCCAAATGGGGTTTTGTTTCTAAGGATATCATTAGTCTAATTTTCTTCTAAGTTTCAACTTTTAGTTAAGTTTTGGACAAGTTTGGTGCACATTATCACATTATTATATTTTGTGTTTATACTTTTTCCTTAACTACGTGACAAGACATATACACCTTACACATACAGGTATTCAAACTCGAGTCTCATAGGATGGACATTATCATCTTTTTCCACTGTAATCACTCCTTCGGTTCAAACTTCATAGTTGTTAGAGCATGAGTTGTGCAATGTGAATTGTTACAACTAGTGTCGCAACATTACATATGACAGTGCCGGTTACGTTTACTATTTGAAGTTGGTAATTCTTTACATTTAATACATCATTTATTATGTATTTCAAGATTACGTAGCAAATATAGAATGGATTTATATTTGTTGCATTGATAGTGTATAAACTCGAATAAAAATCTTCTATCTCTTTTCAGTGTTCTTATTTATGTCATCACACTAAAATTTAGGTTGATTTTAAGATTAAGGTTTAAGGTTAGGTTTTAGGATTAGAGTTTAGAGTATTTTTTTAGAGTTTAGGGTTTAAGGTGTAGAACTTAAAATTTAGGATTAAGGATAATTTAATTTTTAGTGTTGAGACATAAAAATAAGCACTGAAAAAGCGCAGAGGATTTTTATCTTTTGATATTATAATTATCCTACGTAAGTTTGGGTGAATTGGGTTGTTTATCAATAATTGTACTGTGAAGTTTGTATAGTAGGTTGTAGGAGGGTTAATTGAGTTGAGCAGCTCACAAGTAATTTGATCTTGATTCGATTAAAATTTGGTCAACGTTTAATTTGAGTTAATTCAAACTCGATTTCGACTCGGGACCTTAATGGGTCAAGCAAAACTCACCTCGGTGCAATAAGTTTGCGAATAACTTGTTATTTTTTTATAATACGTTAGTTTGGTGTATTTGTGGATTGTTACTTTGGAGTTTAGATTTTGGAATTACTTCACACACTATTTTGATCTCTCTCTTTTTTGTTAAATTTATTAATTTATATTTATATTAAGTTTTATGTGGTATGACTAGATTTTACATATATTTAAGGCTGTAGATATATTAAAAAACAATGTAAAAATTCTAGCAACCTTAACGAACAACGAGTCGAGTAGAGTAACGAGTTTATTTTAACGAGTACGAATCAAGTAAAATTTTATCGAGGCTATCAAGTATCGAGTCGAGTCATGCAAGAATCGAACAGTTTTCGAGTTGAGTCGAGCGCTCTTCAACTCTCGATAAAACTCCTAATAGATTTATTCTCGAGACAAGATCCCACGGAAGCGCACAAATCAAAAGCAATATAGAACAATAAGTTACTGAGGATCAAACCATGGAGAATCAACTATATGAACAATGTTTTATCCACACTTCCACAAGAATAATCTTGGCTACATAAGAATTCAGATAATCTTTTGTACCAAGTTCTAGGAGCTTAAGAAATCCATTGAAAAGGCACTCTTAACATTCATTTGAAAGAGTTTGATGTCAAGATAGCAGGCAACAACAATGAGAAGCCGAATGGATTCATGTGAGCGAAGGTTTCTTGAGAATCTACAGCGTCGACTTGAGTTCGATTAAGGAATTTGGGCACTGTTCTGATTCTGTTGCAGCTTCAACTCCGGTAGATGTGGCAACAGACGTTTAGTTCATCATTTTCAAATTCTCGACCATGGTTGATCCAGCTTCTCATGACGTGGACTGGTATTTTTGATTTTGTGGTCATGGTGTCAAGGAAAAGGAGGGGGCGGCAGCCATTCTTGAAAGCATGTAATGGAGCTTGCAGTGGCACAAATTGAAGGTGGAAGGATACAGATATCAGTACAGGTACAGAAACGAGGGCGGAAAACGATAATTTGTAAAATTATAGGGTACGAGTACGTTAAGAGTACGAGAAATATAAAATAATTTTTATATTCTAAAAAATGTAAAAACAAAAATTCATAAATAAAATTATGTGAGCATAGCATCACATGAACTTATATACTTATAGTTGAATCATGTAAGCAAAAAAAGTCGAAAGAAATAAGAAAAAACCAGAAAAAGTGTAGGAGATAAAAAAAATAAGAAACAAATAGAAAGAAAATACGAAGTACCTAAACCGTGTTTAATATGTTTTCGATACAATGATGTATCGTGTATGTAGTACGACACTAGATTAAAATACCCGTACTTCATAGAGTTTAAGTCCTCCCTTGTGACTAGAGCCGCTATACTACCAAGATTATACTTAAAGATTTTGTAAGGAGAGAGACATTAATCTCACTTTAGAAAGTAAGGTCGTGCCAACAATTTGCTTCAACAGTCTAGGCAATTGATTATAACCCTCACCTCACCATAAGGAACTTGAGACTTCTCTTTGGAACACTCTAGACCACACCAGACTTATGATCAAATTGTAAGTATTAAGAGTTAAAATTAGGGTAAAATATACAAATAGTCATTAAACTATTTTAAAATGTTTATTTTAGTCATTAAACTTTCAGTTGATACAAAATGGTCATTAAACTTTGATTTTTGTTACAAATTGATCACTGAGTCGTTAACTATTGTTAAAGGGTAATGTGGCAGTTAAGAAAATTCGTATAAATGCATATGTAATCCTTCATATTAATACCTTCAATTAATTTAGTCTTAATTCGAAAAATAAATAAATTTAACCCTTATTATTTACACATTCTATCATTTTTGGTCCTGTTTTTTATTAGAAATAATTTAATATTCTTCCTCCAACCGAATGATGACACATGTCACCATGTAGTTGGACGAAAATAAATGGAAGAAAAATGATAAAAAATAGTTTTACAAACCGTGTTTAGATATGTCAGTGTTATTTTGAGTAAATTAAAAAAATTAAACAATATTTTTGCATACGATTTGATATAACAGAAAATTTTCAATACACATGTTAGTGGCGGAGTCAGGATTTTCATATAATGGGGTTTCATATCACTACAATATGAATATTGTTAATCCCATACCAAACAAATCAAGTGGAATCAATTCTAATAGTTTCATGAAAAATTTTATACTAGCTCCTTGAAAACCCGATTTAACTCTTTAAAAATCTCATACCACAACAAATCAAGTGGGGTGTTTGAGCCAAGTTATTTACCGCCGATAGCAGTGACTAATCCCCTCGTCACGGGTGCTCTCATTAAGAGATAAATGACTGACTATGAAATGTACTTCATTCCCATTGGTAGAAATCGAACTTATGACCTCATAGTTAAATGATGAGGTAAGCAACATTCACACCACATCTCATGATTTATATTATTCAAATATTTTATTACTCATAAATTGAAAGATATTAAATGTTTAAATATACCTGATCTTACATCTTCCTATATAATACTATTTTGGACCAAACTAACCTCAATCAACATGAAAGAATGGAAACTTAGACCCAGCTTTTTCGGTATCGATGAAATTCAATTAGCCCTTTTCCAATCCAACAAGAAATCAACGCCTTTTGCTTTACCACCTTACATTATTTTAATAGTAAATCCTACCCTTACTTTCCTCCATTATTTTCAAATTACCCTTACTAACCTTATGAAATCAACCTCAAAGGTTGGGTTATTTCAGACATTCTAACATTATTTCTAGAAATAATAAATATTCCTTGCTCTAATCTTCATAGTTGATTCCAACTTACCCAATATCAAGGTAGATCCTTTTTCCTTGGGCATAACCAAACAACTATTACATCTCATGTTTTTCAATAGAAAATATTTTGATACATAAGCTTGTGTAAACCTTTTCAAATTTTAGAATTTAGGGTTTTAGGTCAGGGTTTAAGAATTTAGCGTATAAGGTATAGAATTTAAAGTTTATAGTTAGAATTTAGAGTTTAGGGTTTAGGATTTAAGGTTTAGATTTTAGGGTGCTAGAGTTTGGGATTTAAGTTTTAAATTTTATAGAAGGGTTGTGTAATTTTTTTTTACACGGCTTGTGGATCAAAATATAACCTTTTTTCAATTATTTAGATATTTAAATTTCTAAGATAAATATTGAAATTTGAACTCATACAAGATGAGATAACTTGAACATCTTTGACCAATTAGTAGATCTCTACATCCAGAGACGGAGCGAATTTTCATAGTGAGGTCAAAGTAAGGTATGAAATACGAGGATTTTTATCACTATAATAAATATTGTTGACCTCATATCCCAACAAATCATATTGAGTTAATTGTAATAATTTTCATGAAAAAACTGATACAATTCTAATATTTTTATATAGTAGATATTTTTTTAGTGGAATCAGTTGCACCTATATTTTTGCATGTGCCTCTGCCATGTCTACATCTCATATTTTATTAAATGTTTAGTCTGGTTACATAATTATATTAATATAAATTTTGTAAGTAAGGTGTAGTTAATTTATCAAAAAGCTAAAAAACGAATACTATATATTACCATAAAATCGCATTAAAATATTAAAAAATAACTATTATACGAGTTTTAAATTAATTTGTCGTAAATAAAAATAATTACTATAAATATAACTTGAAATTAGAAATATGAGTAAAAATATTATGTACGGTCAATAACTAAATCATCTGAGCAACTAAAAAATTACTAAATACGGATAATTTGTTGTCAACTCATGTATGGTCTAAATCATGTAATCACACTAATTTATTAAAAATAGAAAAAATAATACTCATACCAAACATAACACTATATTTTGACCGTGTTTATTTTTCTTAAATTTTATGAATAAATGTATAAATCATTAAATTTATCTAAGTTTTAAACATATACATATAATACAAATGTACAATACATATAATATTCAAAATTGTGGGTCTAATTCAGGTTTTGGTCCCTTCACTATGTTAAAATTTGATATTTTTTTTTAAATTTTTTTGAATAGTCTAAAGGTGATTATAAAGTAGTATCTGTTCATAGATATTCTTAACCATTTAACAATGCGCATACACCTTATAGACAAAGTGATTCTATATCAATAGCATCGTCGGTTGTTGTCATTAAAGTCGTGCTATAAATTATTCTTTTATTGTTATTCGGTCATAAGGTTAGAGACGCATGAAAGATCAACCAATTATGTTAAGCTAATCATATACTTATAAGTACATTTGGCCGGTTGACCAAGCTGCTTATTTTTGTTCCCTCATGTTCTTGTAGGTCATGGGTTCGAGACTCACTTGGAGCACTCCCCTTTATTTTTCTTCCCTTAATGACTAACGATGTTATCAATTTAGACCTACTAAGTAAAGAAATCAAATTGTGATAAAAACTAAAGTATAGAGAAAATAGACACTAAAACCACAATTAGACCAAAATTAATAAAATAAAAAAAAACACTAGTAATGAATTCGACTCGATAAAGTATAGCGGGATAAAGCACTAAATCTTTTAAACAATGTCATAAATTCGAATTCTGACGTTGTGAATAAAACAAATTGTGTTAAAAGAGTGATACATGTAATACTCGAGCTAAATTAATCAACTAATAATTTAAATACGAACCCTTAAAAAAAGGGTTAAGTATAAAAGGAAAAGTGACGAAGGAAAAGTAAATCTTAAAAATCCCACAAAACCCATCATTCTTTACAGCTCATTTTGAACCCCAGAACCGCCTCTTTTCTTCTTCCTCTCATTTACAAAAAGAAATGGCCGAAACCAAGTTTCAAATATTCTTCCCTTTTCTCATCTCAACTCAACACATTCCTTAATGGCTAAGCGTCTGTATGAAGTTTGGAAGGGCAAAAATGTATGCTTTCTCGGCTTCTCCATGCTTAATTTTCCATTTCATTTCTCTATGCTTAATTGCTCATGGTTTGATTTATTTTCTCACTACAAGTTAATTCTACCATTTTCTTCTTCCTTGTTAGCTGCAATGGTTCGATTCTTTAAAAGAAACCCAGGATAGCTAGGTTGTTCATTGGCATGTAAATCAATGTAGATGACATAGATTTAAATTGCGGTTGATCGCAGTGTTTTATAGCGATTGCTGGCATAACGGATGTTATTGCATTAATTGAGGACCGTTATTTTTCATAATAACGATTTCGGACGGTGCCGTTATATAGCGGTTATTATTGCGATAGCGGACCGCTATTTGAATCCCGGTAGATGCTACCAATACCATTATGAATTCATTGGCACTTGAATCTTATGTTGAAATGCAGCAACCAACTACCAGGATGCATGCTCCTGTTAAAGTTCTGAAATAAAGCCTATATAAATTAAAACAATCATGCTCTTGGTTCAGAACTTTTGAATTTTGATTTCTCTCTTGATAAATACCTAGTGAAATCTGTGTAGAACAGGCAACCCAATGAAATAAACAAGGAACATAGCTCTTCTACCAAGTAAAGGAAACTAAAATCCGACCTCAAAAGCTTGCTTGCAAGGTGGAGAGTTTGAGAGGGTGTATGTGTTACCTAGGAGCGCTAACTGAGTTGAACAGCTAAAGCTTGACACGGTCAACTGTTGACTCGAGTTGATTTGATTCGAACTCGAGCTCGAAATTTTAACGAGTTGAGTTGAGTCGAGCAAGGCCCAATTCGAGTCGATAAGTTCGTGAGTAACTTATTATTTTTTTTATAATATGTTAGTTTGGAGTATTAGTGGATCATTACTTTGGAGCGTAGATTTTAGAATTGCTTCACATTATTTTGATCTTTTTTTAATTTGTTAATTTATGTTTATATTAAGTTCTATATAGTATTATTAGATTTTACATATATTTTAAAAAATAAGGTAAAAATTTTAGTGAGCTTAACGTGCAGGGAGTCGAGTCGAGCAACGAGTTTTTTTTAACGAGCACAAGTCGAATAAAGTTTTATCGAGCTTATCGAGTATCAAGTCGAGTCGTGCACTTCTCAGCTCGTGATTGACTTGCTCGATAAGCACCCCTAACTACCTCAAAAGCGACCAAGTGCCTCAACAAGGAAAGACCCACATTTAGTTTGTATGGAATAATCTTCTACGTGGAACTAATGAATTATGATATTGAAGTCTCAAAGGTAGGAGCAAATAAATGTTAGATTGCAGTACCATAGCTTGAGAAACTTTTATTATCCTATATAAACAGATACTCAGACACATTATTGATATTTCTCTGGTTTGTTCCATCATATTAGTATTCTCCTCGTTCAGCAAAAATGACCATAATGTATGAAAGCATCTTTGTCTATGTTGTATATTTAGATACATGTACATAAGTGCACATAATACATGTTTATAAGTTCATATGTTCCAATATCTAGAATCCCTTTTGTTACGGTCCCGAGTTATTATATTTATCAGCATTACCCTAATTTATGGACTTCTTCTGCACATATATATCTTATTTTAGCTTCATCTTGCAGAAATTTATTTTCAAGGGGAGGTTGATATTTGGTCCAGATGCTAAGTCACTGATTTGTACCACATTGCTTATCATTGTTCCCGTTATCATCTTTTGTACAAATGTTGCTCGGAACCTCTTCGAAGAAACATCGGGAAATATCGCTGGCTATGCAATTCTGATGGCAACAGTAGTTTTCACGGTCTATGTTAGTTCCTCTGATAAAATCCTCTGTGTTCTTTAAACGGCATTAATACCGTGCACATCAATCCTGCATGATACAACTACACATTTTGTATTCATATGCTATGACCTTTTATTTATATGATCATGTAGGAGTAGGACATGGAAACACACATTTTTCAATTGTTATTCTTTAATTGATTATGATAGGTATTACTGCTGCTGCTTCTTACCTCGGCCAGAGACCCCGGAATCGTTCCTCGCAATTTACATCCGCCAACAGAAGAAATATGTTACGATTCCTCGGCTTCAATTGATGTCGGGAGACAAACACCAACCCCACGACAACCACCCACAAAAGTGGTTGTTGTCAATGGTGTTCCTGTTAGGGTGAAGTATTGTATCACATGCCAGCTGTATCGGCCGCCTCGTTGCTCACATTGCTCTGTATGTGATAACTGCGTGGAGAGATTCGATCACCACTGCCCTTGGGTAGGCCAGTGCATCGGATTGGTATGTGTGTCACCATTGTAAGAAAGATTTGCTCAATAATAAAGGAGTAACTTACTTTCTATCTATATGCAGCGCAACTACCGCTCGTTCTTTCTGTTCATTTCGTCTTCAACCATCCTCTGTATCTTCATCTTTGCAATGTCTGCCTTGAACATAAAATTCCTTACCGATGACTACGGAACAGTCTGGAAGGCAATAAAAGAGTCGCCACTTTCGGTGGTACTAATGGTTTACTGCTTCATTTTCCTTTGGTTTGTTGGAGGACTTACCTGCTTCCACTTGTATCTTATTGGCACAAACCAGGTGAGCATCCTTCTATGTCATTTTGTTCTTCCTTTATGTGGTTGCATTCGAGTTCTTCGATTTGCTGCTTTTAGCTCCTTTATGCTAGGATGATATTTTATGTATCCATATTTGAATATCCGGTATATGTGTCGAATACGAATATAATAAGAAGAAGAAACAGTTGGTATAACATAGATTTTAGCTACATGCTTTATATCTCTTCCTGTTATAAGCAGTTTTTGATACTGTATTTATTTCTTCAGACCACATATGAGACATTTCGGTACCGAGGACTAGAAAGGCCCCGAGTATACCACCGTGGATGCTTGAACAACTTCCGAGAAATATTCTGCTCCAGGATCAAGCCTTCGAGAAACAATTTCCATGCTTATGTACAAGAAAACGAAAGAGGGCTTAACCGGTGCATGAACTCTGGAACTTACATAGGTGATTTAGAAGGAAACCGGAGAGAAAAAGTAGAAGATGACCGAGAAATAGGCGGCGACCTTCTCAAGATATCCCAACGCCGTGATGCCGAAGATGCTTAAAGAGCAACCTCAACAAGCAAGAGCAGGCCTTAACCAAATCTCTTCTAAGGCTAGCTGAGTTCATTTGGGATTACCAAAACACAAAACAAAAAGTGTGGTAACTTATCTTTGCCTAGAAATCTAAGGGCATGGATTGTAAAAGAATTTTGAAAGAAAGAAACGGCAGCGTATAGACTAGTAGTGATTGTTTCTCCAGAGTTCATATTTGTTTATACATGCACTGCAAACCCAATTTAGTTTTTTTACTATAAATATTCATTATCCGGTTAAATTAGTTATAAAGGACTATTTAATCACAAAAAAGTCGTTTTGTATTTATGTTAATAAGAAAATATCTCTAATTCTATGTTGTTATAAAAACCTTGATTGAGTTATCGAGTCCTAATTTATTTTGATGTTATGAATTACGTAGTTACGCGAATATACATTATTACACGAATATATTCTCAATTGTAGCACAATAGCACCGACACTAATATATGTTTCAATTGATCCATGTAAACATACTCTAACGCTAAAGTATTTAGTACATATTAAATATACGCATATATTTCAATATTATAGTACACCTCTTGAATTATGTTGGAACGATAAAGATTGCTTGTCTGAAATGTCATGAATAGAATAAACATATGCATGTAAAAGCTTTCAGAAACTTGAAACGTTGGCATCCGTTTTCAAAGTTCCAGCAGCTAGATACCCTTGTCAATGTGTTGTACTGTTTCTTTTAATAGACATGTATAACATAACACATTGTTTCTTATGAGTTAGTAACTTTGATTTAATTGTTTTGAACTCCTCCTTTTATAAACGTTTATAGATTAAGGTTGCATTTGCGGTTGTGGTGGTTGTGGCAAACGGCCGTTTATTGGTCACAACCCCCCGAACAACTCCTAGTTTAGCCTCCAACGGACGTTTGCCTATCTATTTTAGAGCACAAATGGGCATTTTGGGACAGCCAAATTTTTAAGTTTTTGGCCAACGGCCGTTTGCCCCCAACAAGCACTAGGAACTTTAACCCCAAAGGGAGCCTCAGTCTACTTTCCATTCTAAAGGTATCGTACTATTTCTTTAAGAATAATTATTTCATACACTCAGGATAATTTTTACAAGCCCTTTAATTTTAGGCTTTAAGAATTCAATTTAGAATGTAAAAATTAGGGGTTTAGGTTTAGAGAGCTAGAATCTAGAGAGAGTTAGAATTTAGGTTTTTCACCGTCATTATATTGAATATAAATCTTTCTTATCATGTCAATTATATTGGAAATCCATTTTAAAGAAAAACTACTAGTTTATAGATTAATCAAGTTTTCCCATATAATTGGCATTGGAAATCCAAATCATTGCTAACCAGCAACCTTCAGATACCAAAATCATAACTATACTATGTACTATACAAACAAGCTTAAAACCATTTGTTCAGACTTCCGAAATCCACATCCCTAATTATCCAACACCAATTTGCTTTCCTTGCACTTGCATTCTTTCAAAAGGCTTTGAAAGTTTAGCTCCCACAAGCCATGCACTCATCATGATTCGTTAGGGAACACACCATTTCTGCCATTTTTGTTTCATCGTCTACCTTCGGCTTTTCCTGTATTACCAGGAACAACAAGCTTGTTACCAACACAATTCACATAGTATTTGATATTGCAACAGTGGTTTGAGTTTGACACGGATCTATATTCATTACCTTAAGCATGGATGTATCAACAGTGAATTTGATTGCATCAGCTGCGGCACGAGATCTTAGATAATACATCCCTGTCTTCAAACCCTACGTAATCAAAGACATTGATATAAACAGTGAATCCACAATCTTTCATGCAATCAGTGGCATTTACATTCGTTTAATCATAATAAAGACCAAATTTCAATACCTTAGACCAGGCATAGAAGTGCAATGAAGTTAGTTTCCCGAAATTAGGTTGGTCCATGTGTATGTTTAAGCTTTGGCTCTGGTCTATGAAGCTTCCACGATCAACAGCCATGTCAACCAGTGTTTTTTGCTTGATTTCCCAAACAGTCCTGTTAAATTAAAATGAAATATAAAACTTGGTTACAATGTTAGGGAGAAAGGAATGGGGGATTCGGCACCGGTTTAGAGAAAGACCATTGAAAATACCTGTAAATTTCTTTCAGTTCATGAGGAATATCTGGAATATTCTGAACAGAACCATCCGCATGTATTATGTTGTTCTTAAGAACAGGAGACCAAAGACCCATCTCAGTTAAGTCATGAAGAAGATGCTTGTTTACGACAACAAACTCCCCACTGGAGATAAAGATACAAAACGTTTTAAGCAATTGACAACAAATCAATGCATGGGATGATTAATGGGAAATCAGGGCGTACCTCAAAACTCTACGACTATATATATTGGAAGTATACGGCTCAAAGCATTCATTATTTCCAAGAATCTGACTAGTGGAAGCAGTCGGCATAGGTGCTAACAAAAGTGAATTTCTCACTCCATTCTTAGCTATCATGTCCCTAAGAGCAGTCCAATCCCATCGATCTGAAGGAGTAACACCCCACATGTCTGGCTGAAGAATGCCCTGAAGTTGAACAGACAACTCGGCAGTGAGCAAAGCAGATCGATATATGAGAATTTAAGACATTGCAATTTGCAATCATATTGAAAAACCAAATCCAAATTCTTCAAATGCACTTTAAAGAATTATCAAAATCGCCAACCTTACTGACAGGACTCCCATTATACGTCTGATATGGGCCTTCTGTTTCTGCTATAGTACAAGAAGCTTTCAGAGCATGGTAGTATATGGTCTCAAATATCTCCTTGTTCAGCTGCTGCGCCTGAAATACAAAACCAGTAAATTATCAGATAAAATTAATTTGAGTTAAGGTATACCAAATCAATGCATTTGTAGATCAAAAATACCTCAGGGGAATCAAAGGCCATGCCAAGTAAGATGAATGCGTCTGCAAGTCCCTGAACTCCAATACCAATAGGTCTATGACGCAAATTTGATCTTTTGGCAGTTTCAACAGGGTAGTAATTAACATCAATGATTTTGTTAAGATTTCTGGTTACAATTTCAGTAACCTATAACACAAAATCCCAAGAAAAGGAAATCGCAATCATAATAATATCAACAGCACAACTAATACATCCATTTCATCTCAAAGATGTGCTAGATGGATGAGTACATTTGCAAGGTAAAGAATCAAACCTCTGCCAGCTTGTCAAAGTCAAAAAACCTATTCTCAGAACCTCTACTCCCAACAAGCTTAGATGGATGAGACTCCAGTGGAACCCCCTGAAGAGAAAATACAAAATAAGGCTAACTGTGTAAATAAGCAGACCTTAGGGGGGAACTATCCACAACATTAGAACTATTTATCACTTGCCTTTTCCCGCACATATCTAGGCAGTGCAATAGATGCCAGATTGCAAACAGCAGTTTCCGTTGGACTTGTGTATTCTATTATCTCAGTACACAAATTTGAAGATTTAATGGTGCCAAGATTTTGCTGGTTGCTTTTTCTATTGCAAGTATCCTGAAATAAGAGTGAGGGGAAACAAAGGGTTAAGATCATAATACTCATCTTACAACATAAATACACAAAAATACATATATAAAGCTGGTTTGGACAAATCACCTTAAATAGCATGTAAGGGGTCCCAGTTTCTATCTGTGATTTCAGGATCTCAAACCACAGGTTCTGTGCTTGGACAACCTTCTTTGCCTTGCCCTAGATATTCAACAAAAGAACTTTTAGTAACTACTTTTTTTCTATTGGGAAAAAGAAAAACAAAAGTACAACAGTATTAACCTCTCTTTCATAATGAATATACAGCTTTTCGAATTCTTCACCCCAACAATCTGCCAGGCCTGGAGCTTCATTAGGACAGAATAACGACCATTGTCCATTGCTCTGGACTCTTTGCATAAAAAGATCAGGCACCCAAAGAGCATAAAATAGATCACGGGCCCGGTGCTCTTCCTGCAGATACAAAATTTAACATTATTTGATATAATATAATACTATATTTATGCGGCAGAATATAATAAGAATTTTAGAACTTAACCAAATATTACAATATAAAAGTACCTTTCCATGGTTCTTCCTAAGATCCAGAAACTCAAAAATGTCAGCATGCCATGGCTCCAAATACACAGCAAAGGCACCTAAACAAATTAACCAACACCACTTTTAACAAAAGGAAAACCAACCATTGTCATAAAACATCATAAAGTGCTGAGTATACCCTTTCTTTTCCCCCCTCCTTGATCAACATATCGAGCAGTATCATTGAACACCCGCAGCATTGGGACAACTCCATTAGACATACCATTTGTTCCACGAATATAACTACCTGTGGCCCGAATGTTGTGAATTGAAACACCAATACCTCCAGCTGATTTGCTTATAACAGCACACTCCTTCAAAGTTTCATATATTCCTTCAATACTATCATCCTTCATGCACACCAGGAAGCAGCTGCTCAACTGCCAGAACACAATCCAATGAGAACTAAGCATTTAAGCAAAATAATTGAACAAACAATGGCTTTTGAGTTGAGGAACACAATCCCATGTTTTTACACAACATACTTGAGGCCTTGGAGTTCCAGCATTGAAAAGTGTGGGAGAAGCATGAGTGAACCATCTTTGAGACATCATGTGATAAGTTCTTATAGCAGAATCAATGTCATCCTTATGAATTCCAACAGCAACCCTCATCAACATGTGTTGAGGCCTTTCTATAACCTTCCCTTGAACTTTCAGGAGATAGGACCTCTCAAGGGTTTTGAAGCCAAAGTAATCGTAGTCAAAGTCCCGATCATATATGATCTCACTATCCAACTTGGCAGAATTCTGAAACCAAAACAATTACACAAAAAATGAATTAGTACATATAAGTAAAAGAAAAAAAACATGCAGTGAATATTATAGGGCTACAGTGTCACACATAGAGATTAGGGTCAGGGATGACATGGATTATGTAAGGCCGTGATGATTTTAGTTTGCACAGTTCAAATCAAATGCCATAACTCAGAAGCTAGATAACACGTGATATTACTTTTAATTTCCAGAATCCCAATCCTATAAGCATGCCAAAATTTTGAAAGCCACTCACTTTTTTATGTAATTAAAAAAGTAAAAATAAACCATAGGTTAGATCTAAATTTTAACATATTTTTAAATAAAGTATTTCAACATCAATCAACAACATCAAAAAAATGAGGGTAGAAAAAAGAAGAGATAAAAGATGATCATAGTACCTTCATGATGATCTCGTAAACATCAACAGCAATCAAAGGAGCCTTCAGTCCAGATCTCTCATTGAAATGATTGTACATGATTTTAATCCTACATTAACAACCCACCCATTCTCAAAACATCAATTGTCTACCACCCAACAGAAAAAGAAGCATTATAACTATAAACTGAAAGCACTTACGTCTCAGAGAATGATTTCCTAGTATTTTTATGCAAATTCGAAACAACAATCCTGGCCGCCAACTGCAACCACACATTTTAATCAGTAAACATTACCCATGTTTCAAAATTTAAACTTCAAAAAAAAAAAAAAGAGCCCTTACGGAAGCATAATCAGGGTGGTTAGCGGTCATAGCAGCGGCCGTTTCAGCAGCCAATTCATCAAGCTGGCTAGTAGTAACCCCTTTGTAAACACCAGCGCAAACCTTCTGAGCGACGAGCACAGGATCGCAGTGATCCACGCTAAGCCCGTAGCTCAGCTTCTTCAACCTGGCGGTGATCTTATCAAAATGAACCGCCTCTTGCCTCCCATCTCTCTTAACCACGTACATATTTTTAAAGTTGTTTTTCTCAGAGGAATTTGGTCGAACAGTTTCGGGGCTTGAAGAAAAAATGGAACACCCAAAGCAGAGAATATATAATGATGGGCGGTGGGAAAACCCCCCACAAGGTTTTGAAATTAGGGATTAGGTTTCCCTCGGTGTTAGAAATTTTTGAAAGTTTCCCGCCAATAATGGATAAGGCTGGGAGCGTTGAACTTGAATTGAATGCCCATTTTCCCTTTCCTTTTAAGAGATGTTTGTTTGAGCTGTTGTTGTCGCCCGGGTGGCGGGAGAACAGCTGGCGAGTGGGGTCCACTTTTTAAACCTTTTTTTCAAAAACAAATTGTTAAAGAGTGCGAAGGAATTCTTATTTTAAAAAAAAGAGTGCAAAGGAAGTTTCAAAGGGGTTTTTGGTTTGATTTTTTATATTAAAGTGAAAAAAATATATATTAGAAATCTTATTAGTTTGAGATTTGAATATTAACGATGTGAATAAAAAAATTTGAGTTGAGAGAGACATTACATAAAGAACATTTCTAGCGTTGAAATTTGATCCAATCAAGTAAAAAAATCGAGTTATTTGAAGTCTCATTTTATAATTTAAATTTTATTTGAATTTTTTTCGAGTCTAGTTTTGTCCATCCCTAAATTTTTACAATACCCAATCTGAATTAGTCAGTCAATAAATTTAATACTAATAATTATAAAAAATAAAAAAAATCCATGGTAAAAAATAATTAATTTTAATAAAATTTTATATTTGATTGGGTTTTGGTTGTTAAAAGAAAATTAATTAAGTCTTTATTAAATATTTTGTATCATCAATCAATTTTGACTGTTAAATCATTAATCGATAAATAAAATAACATCACGACGTAGATTCTAAAAAAATTGGTATTATCAATTATAAAAAAATAAAAATACATATACAAAATATTATAATATATAATATAAGGTAAAATACCCCATGTACCGGTGGTAGGAATATTTTGTTTCCAAAACGCTTTAATTTTAGTGTTTATGAACTTAGTTTAGAGTTTATGGTTAGAGGTTTAAGTTTAGGGGTTTAGAATTTAAGTAGTGTGGTTAGAACTTAGAATTTAGGGTTAAAGGTTAGGGCTTAGGGTAATATGTTAAGGATTTGGGTTCTAACCTGTAAAGCCTAAAATCTAACCATAGACCCTAAATTCAAACTACATTCCATAAATTTTAAGTACATAAATCTGAAGTCTTAAACTATAAAATCCTAAATTAAAACTCTAACCCTTAAATTTAGGACGCTTGTAAAAACGAAAACTGTTCACAGCAGTGCATGGTATAATTACCCATAATATAAAAGGTGTTAAGACTCAAAGAGTGTTTAGGAAGTTTAAAAAGGGTTATTGGTTTTATTAAGGGTTTGTCGAGCCAGTCTTTAACAACAACCTGTCTTGGCATTGTTTGCCGAGCAGATTCAAAATTAGCAAAGCCTCTCTAGATGGTCATTTCCCTAAATTGATCATGTAAAAACCCCTATATCTCTATAGTGTTTTTTTTCAAATAAACCAATTTGATTAAGATTCAATCTATACTCCTAAGGGTAGATTTCACTCCGAAGTAAGTTCATTTACTTGAACGACTTCTCTCGAAGCTTCTCTCCTCAGTATTCAACAACTTAATCGTTGCCACCCCAAGTCTGTTAAGATATTGAGGCGCAATAGGCCAACAGTGCCAGCTCTCGCTTGGCATAGTATTTAGGAAATATTAAAGCATGTCGAATAGTGAAAAACGTTGCTAAAGCAGAATTATTATTAAAAACTAAAACATAAAAATAGCGTTCAACGCAAACATCCCCCACCAACTATTAAATTAGTTCATGGTGAGGGATTTAACCAGCAACCCACAAACGTTTTTGAAATAATCATCATTAAAAACAAAATAAAATAACTCGAAAGAGAAAATGGGCTAGAAGGGGTCTCTCAATGCAGCCCTTCAAGATCCAGGCTTCTCGGCCAAGTTGGTCGGACCACCCTTCCACGGTGCAGCTGGTTGTCAATCGTCACACACCAACTCCTCACGATCCAATCTTCCTCTCCCCATCAAATGCTAGCTTGGTTGGTGTTTAAATAGGCGTGCGAGGAAGGGATATGATTAGCTCTTCAAATTTTGAACTTTAACTACCCAAGTGATAAGGGATTATCATCTTATCCAAATTTGAATGAGAGCTGATCAAGCTAGGGCTGACTTCATACTATCGACGTTGCCCTGGCATCCAAGCTTGACATGAATCTGCCAACAAGTCTTGGCACCATCTTATCCGCTATTTTTTCGGAGATTGTTTCAATTGCTATTTTTCGGAGCCTGATCATTTCCTATTTTTTCAGGGTCCAACCACTTCTTGGCGTGGCATTAAGTTCACTTCTCTGCCATCCGGTGCTTGGCATTGTCTGGTCCATCTGCGCTAACAGCACTCGGCATTCTCTCTGGCATTCTTTCCTGAAGTGCTTTCCTGGGCCAAATCCTATGCCAAACCTGCAAAATTGCCAACAAAACAACCTTTCACACTGGCATAGACAAAACTCTAAACTCCTTATGCAAATGCATGATTCTAACATCGTAATGCAACTAAATGTACCTAAAAACAAGCAAAAGCATTGTAAGATTGACATTAAAAATAGTACTTTTGAAGAGGTAACACACCCTCAAATCTAACTCATTGCTTGTCCTCAAGTAATGCAATCAAAAATAAAAACAAAACTGTGAAAAAATTACCTCGACAAAATTTTGGTTGAATGCCAACACATGCTGGCAAGCAGAATTTGGCTCTATTTCTGTCCTTATTATCTCAGTGCAATAATGCCAAACATGTAGTAATTCAAGTGCAACAATATAACTCTAGTCTAAGTTTATGAAGAGTGCATGATGTGTAGGCAATATGCATCAAGTATCCTTTCACTCCCTTAGCCAACTTTACTACCTAAACTCAAATTTTTATCATTTTTTCCTTTTTGCCAAGGGTTTTTGTTGGCATTAATTTAAGCTTGCTTCGTGACACTATTTAGCGTGAGAGATAAGATGGAGCATACCACGAATCCCCACCTTGATCTAGACATCACTAGGTTTTCTCTTCAACTCATACCCTAAAGTTTTGGACTTGAGAACTAAGAGGGAGCAAACCACGAAGCCCCGAGTAGCTTATTATCCCTAAGGCAGATGAGAGTTCTATTTTTTTCTTGACTTGGCAGAACATTGTTGCCTTATTTACTTCTTTTTACCCTGGCATCATTATTTTTTTCTTTTTTTTTTCTGAGCTTAGTTTCAAAAAGTCTAAGTTTGCTAAGGGACTAGATACATACTACGTGTTAAGTGAAAGTTCAATTCCCTAAACTAGAGATCAATTGCCAAGCTGACCTGGCATACTACTCTGCTGGCATGGCATGACAATTAAATATTAGAGTTTCCTCATTGGATAGATACCCATATCAAATTAAACTTGCCTAACAAATGTTAACATTTTTTTCATAATTGAACCGAGGTAAAATTTTCTTTTTTAGTGGTTCGGTATGTATCTATCCTAAATGGCCTAAATAACATGGCAACAGAAAATTAAACATAAAATGTATGGCATAAATGTGAAGAAATGCGTACCCCCAAACCCAAGATGTGCATTGTCCCCAATGCATGAAACAACATATGTATACAAGAAAAACAGAATAAAATAAAATGCATGATCATGTAAATGTAATGAAATGTAAAGGAGTTTAGGAAGAAGAGGACTTTCCTTCAGAGACTTCTTCTCGTGTGACTCGGGTATTTCTCTTCACAAATAGCCCACGATCAAGGGCTATTCTCTTTCTTCCCTTCATTGTTGGCTTTGCGGCAGTGGAAGCTCTAACATCTCGGAGGACTTCCTCCACAATCTTGGCAGGGTTTGATGCAGTAGGTTTAGCAGTGACATCGGATTGAGTAGGCTTCACTGGTGGCGTGGCAGGCTTCTTGGTAGACTTTGCTTTGGCAGATTTGGTTTTGGGTTCCATTGATTCAATCTCAGAGTCATAACTGGAAGACTCAACTTGAACTGGAGACAGTGGGACTGTAGCATCAGACTCTGAACTGGCTGGCATAACTGGACTAGCTGAACTGGCTGGTATGGCCTCATCACTAGCAGAGGGCTTGGCAGGGAAATCTGGGAACTCTGGCACAACATCAGGGGATATTTTCTTGAGAGCTTCCCTGACTATCACATCCCTGGCCTGTATGTAATGTCGTAGCTTGACATTAATCTCCTCGGCCTTTTCCATCTTACTTAGTAAAATCTAATGGCGTTGGTAGATTTGAGACAATATTACCACAGAACCGTCTGGCACAGTATCAAACATTATGTCTGGCACAACTTTTGACATCTTTGGCTTGGGCATGGCCATTTTGGCTTTTCCCTTGGCCTTGTCCTTTGGCTTAACCGTAGTGAGGTTTTTCCATATGGCAACAGTGATTGTCGTTCCCTTTATTATCTGACCTTGCTCCTCATCAAGCCTAGGCACATCATGGCGTATGCAAATGTTAGAAATAAGCAACGAGAAAAACAAACTACCTTTATCCCTAGCATCACACTTATAAGTTTCGTCTATGATAATCTTCCCAATGTTGATCTTGCGCCCTTTAATGATGGAGTGCAACAAAATCAGCCTTTCTTCCAAGACCATCTCATTGTGCGATATAGGCAACATGTTTGCCTTAATGAAGTGATTCCAGCCTCTCACTTGTGGCTTTAATGCCAGTCTCTTCACTGTCTGGTGGCTCATTGATGAGACTGTCCAAGCCGTGCCAGGTTCACACAGATCCGTCAATAGCTTTTTCCTCTTGGCATCATTCATCAATCAACATACTCAAAATACTTATCTCCTGCACCATCCAACTTAAACATATTATTAATATATCCTTCATCAAAACGCACACAGTTACCTCTAATCATTAGGAAAGACGAATCCTTGGTCATAAGGTGCGCGTAGAACTCTTGGACGATTGTCGCATAGACCTCCCCCTTTGCTGGAAGAACTGAGTCCATTTGTGCAAGTTAATCATAGCATGACTTCCGGAGGGAAGCCATTGTTCGTCTCCGTTTTGAGGTCGAAGTGCTTCTCATAGCAAAAACTCCTCGAGGCAAAGTTGGGTTCGAACTTTTTCTCGATCTCCTCATTGAAGAATCGCTTGAAGGGAGTAAAAGATGAAGCCGTTGAAGTTTGTTGAAGGAACTTGAAACGATGCTGAAAGATGAAGACAAAGAACGATTTGGGTTTGTTCTTGTTTATCGAAAAGGAAGTATAAAGTGAAAGAGATGTTTGGTTTCTTTAACTGACAAGGGTGAGAAAGTGAAAGGTTTTGGGTTGGTTGAGTGTTTTAATGGGAGTAGTAATTATGGATAATGATGGGCAATAAAAAAGAATTAATTTAAAACGGATGGAGTGATAAGGTTGAAGTGATAAGGTGATAGGTGATAAGATAGGGTAAGGATTGGAGTGATAAGGTAATTGATTTGAAATTTTAAATTTCAACCAAGATTTGGGCGGCTAGGGTTTAAAGTTAATAAAAACCACTCTCTCATTTTACTGGGCCGATAAAACTAGGGTTTTTTTCTCTTTCTTCTATCTTTTTGTACCGTTGTATGCCAAGTTACTCTGGCACTGCGTCTGGCAGATTTTTCTGTTAAAGGGTTGGCTCTTGCCAGCAACCCTGGTAGTGTTCCTGGCACAATTCCTGGCATAATGAATATGCACAACTCAAAGGAAACCTTTCAACAGAGTAAAGGAATAAAAACATGAAACTTTAAAAAAAACAATTAAAAGCTTAAAAACAAAGAAAAATACTAACCTAATATTTACAAAAGTTCAATCCCGATGGCGTTTTCATGTTAACTATGCCAAGAGGATCACCTCTTTGGCATTGTTCTAATCACCTTCCATGTAGTGCTTCAAACGTTGGCCATTCACCTTAAAGATTTCGCCCATCTTCAAATTCTTGATGTCCACAGCTCCATAAGCATAGGGCTTCACAACTTCATAAGGGCTCATCCATCTTGATCTGAGTTTACCTGGAAACAACTTAAGCCGTGAGTTGAATAACAAAACACGTTGGCCTACCTCAAATTGTCTTGGCATTATCCTACTGTCATGCCATCGTTTTGCCTTCTCCTTATAGATCTTGGCATTCTCATAGTCTTGTGTTTTGAATTCCTCCAACTCATTTAGGTCTAGTAACCTCTTTTCTCCAGCAGCTCTCCATGCCATGCCAAGTGTTCTGATGGCCCAGTAGGCTTTATGCTCAAGCTCCACTGGCAGATGGCATGGTTTTCTGAAAATAAGTCTAAACGGTGAAGTACCCGAATGAGTTTTAAATGCAGTCATGTAAGCCCACAAGGACTCATCTAGTCTCAAGGACCAGTCATTCCTTGATGGATTAACAGTCTTCTCTAAGATGTTTTTGATCTCATTATTTGAAATCTTAGCTTGCCCGTTTATTTGTGGATGATATGTTGTGGCAATTCTCTGTTGTCTACCATACCTGCACAAGGCTTTAGAAATTAAATTACATTTAAAATGAGTGCCCTATTCATGAATAATCACTCTAGGGGCGCCAAATCTAGTAAATATATGCTTATATAAAAACTTGGCAACGGCCTTGGCATCGTTTGTTGGCAGAGCAACAGCTTCTACCCACTTAGATACGTAGTCAATAGCCACAAGAATGTATACATTACCGAATGAGGGTGGAAAAACCCATAAAGTCTATCCCTTATACATCAAATAAATCCACATGCATAATGTTTTCAAGCGGCAGTTGGTGTCTGCCAAAGATGTTTCCTGTCTGTTGGCATCGATCACATGCCTTGGCATACTCATGGGTATCCTTATATAGTGTGGGCCAAAAGAATCCTGACTGCAGTACCTTGGCAGCAATTTTTACCCCAGCAAAGTGACCTCCATATGGTGCGGCATGACATAGATGCAATATGTTATGCTGCTCATCCTCAGGCACACACCGGCGGATCACTTGGTCAGCACACTATTTGAACAATATTGGCTCGTCCCAATAGTATTGCCTGACTTCCCGCAAGAACCTTTTCTTGGCATTGTATGCCAAGTCTGGTGGCAGAATGTTACTTACCAAGTAGTTGACAATATCGGCATACCATGGCATGGCATTAACTGCAAGCAAATACTCGCTAGGAAATTCATCTCTTATAAAATTGGTCTTACTATCTTCAAGATGATGCTCCAAATGTGAGAGATGGTCAGCTACTAGGTTTTCATTGCCCTTTTTGTCTCAGATCTCAAGGTCGAATTCTTGAAGTATGAGCGTCCATCATATTAGTCTGGGCTTGGCATCTTTCTTTGCCAAGAGATACTTTAATGCCGAATGATCTGTAAAAACCAAAACTTTGTTACCAATTAAATAAGATCTAAATTTGTCAAAAGCAAATACAACCGCAAGAAATTCTTTCTCGGTCGTAGAGTAATTCAGTTGTGCTTCGTTCAATGTTCGACTGGCATAGTAGATGGCGTGGAAAACCTTGCCATGCCTTTGTCCCAAGACTGCTTCAACAGTATAGTCGCTGGCATCACACATGAGCTCAAAGGGCTTATTCCAATCCGGTGCCATAACTATAGGGGCATTGATCAACTTTTCTTTAAGCTCCTGAAATGCTCTCAAACAATAATCGTTAAACGCAAAAGTAGCATTATGTTCTAACAACAAGCATAAAGGTTTAGCAATTTTTGAAAGGTTCTTTGACACTTGTTGGAGGCGGTAGCTGCTTAATTACCTCAACTTTTGCTTGATCCACTTCTAACCCTCTCTCAGTTACCTTGTGCCCGAGAATAATGCCCTCCTTCACCATGAAATGGCATTTTTCCCAGTTCAACACTAGGTTTGTCTCTATGCATATCTTCAAGACTTGCTCCAAACTCTGAAGATATTCCTCAAATGTTTTGCCAAACACTGGGAAATCATCCATGAATACTTCCATGTTGTGCTCGATCATATCGAAAAAAATAAACATCATGCAACGTTAAAACGTTGTCGGTGCATTACATAGGCCAAATGGCATCCTTCTAAAAGCAAACGTCCCATATAGGCACGTGAACATAGTATTCTCTTGATCATCAGGGGTGATGGTAATCTGATTATAACCTAAATAACCATCCAAAAAAATAGAAAGCCTTACTTGCCAACCTGTCTAGAATCTGATCAATGAATGGCAATGGGAAGTGGTTCTTCCTCGTGGCATTGTTTAGCCTCCTATAGTCCATGCACACTCTCCACCCTGTGATAGTTCTGGAGGGGATCAACTCAGCTTCATTATTTTATACCACGGTCATGTCACCCTTCTTTGGCACGCATTGCACCGGGCTAACCCAAGAGCTATCAGAAATGGGATATATAATCCTGGCATCAAGCCATTTAATGATCTCTTTTTTCACTACCTCTTTCATGCTTGGGTTTAGCCTTCTTTGGCCTTCAATGGTCTTGCCATGGTACTCCTCCAAGATAATCTTGTGCATGCAAATGGTTGGGCTAATACCTTTGATATCTTCCAAAGTCCACCTCAATGCCTGCTTATAGTCACGTAATATTGCCAACAATCTTTCCTCTTGATCATTAGTGAGACCAGTGGCAATGATCACTGGCAGAGTTTAGTGTTCACCTAAATAAGCATACTTCAAGTGATCTGGCAGTGGTTTTAGTTCCAACACAAGTGGCTCCTCAATTGATGGTTTAGGTGCCTTGATTTCTCTTCCGGCCAACTGTAATGACTCAAAATAACTCGCCTCTTCAGCCTCCAAGACTGGTTCTTCTGGTTCCTCAAACAGATCAGCCATGCCATCAAAATTGCTGGCATCAAATTCTGTATCCTGGCATAACTGTGCCGTGTCCAAAGTGTAAATGGACTCCATCATCTCCTCTACTTGGCACTCATCAAGTTCATCTGCACATTTCTAAGCTTGAAACACATTAAATGTAACCTGCTGGTCATTCATGAGCATTGTTAGTTCCCTTTTATGAACATCAATCAAAGCCCTACCCGTGGCAAGAAAAGGTCTACCCAAAATAATCGAGACATTAATATCAGCATCATAATCCAAAATGATAAAATCAGCTGAAAAAATAAATTTGTCTACCTTTACCAACACATCCTTAATCTTACCCTTGGGATGTGCATAGGATCGGTCTGCCAGGTGAAGTGTCACTGTGGTAGGTCTTGCTTCTATGCCAAGCTTCCGAAAAACTGGCATTGGCATCAAGTTGATGCTGGCTCCTAGGTCACACAGTGCCTTGCCCATGAATTTGTTGCCAATGGTGCAGGGAATAGTAAAACTTCCCAGATCTTTCAACTTTGGTGGCAAATGGTTTAGGATCATGGCACCGCATCCTTCGGTTAGAGCAACAGTTTCAAAGTCTCTCAACTTTCTCTTTTTGGACAGAATGTCCTTCATAAATTTGACATAGTTGGGCATTTGTTCAAGGGCTTCTACCAATGGAATGTTGATTTGTAATTGCTTAAGAACCTCCAAGAAGCGCTTGAACTGCTGATCTTGCTTATACTTTTGAAGTTTCGCTGGAAATGGTGGTGGCAGATAAACATATGCCGGCTCTGTTGGCTTTGCCAAGGCAATGTTGTCATTAGTCTGTTTGGCATCAGTGTGATGTCTGGCATCTTCTGCTTTTGTTTCCTCTTTCTCTGCTTCCCTGAGATTGTCTGCTGGCACAGGCTTCTCATCTTGGCAATTAATTGGCTGCTTAGTAGCCTTCTCCATCTCGCACTACTTACCACTCCGAAAAGTTATAGCTTTGCACTGCTCATTATCTTTGTGCCGAGCATCTTCTGTGTCACTTGGCAATGCTCTCTGGGGTCGATTGCTGAGTGCACTGGCAATCTGCCCAAGCTGGACTTCCAAGTTTCTCATTGATGCTGCCAAACTCTGGACTGTGGCATCATTCCTCTCTATGTACTCTGTGAGAGTGCCTCCTTGGTTGAGTCTCTGCCCTTGCTGAAAATTGTTTTGGGCATTCTATGGCATGGAATTCTGATAGAATGCTGGCATGGCATTGTTATTTTGCCTCTGAGTATTCTAGCATTGGGCATTGTACTGGTTACCTCCTTGATTTCCCCATGCTAAACTAGGGTGCTGTCTCCAACTTGCATTATAAGTATTGGAGTTAGGATTATAGTAACGAATAACATTGCCAACAAAATTTACCGATTTAGGGTTGGTAGGGCGTTCATCCATAGGATGATTCTCTCCACAGATTGTACAGAAAGGGTCTAATGCTTTGACTTCTTGGGACTCAATGTTCTTTTGCAACGTTCTTACCATGCTAGTAAGATTAGAAATCTCGGCATGAATGGATGTTAGTTCATCCACCTAAAATTTCCCATTGGTTTTAGTTCCGGTCCCAAGTCTCGCAACAGGATATTCAAAATCATTGATTGCAATCCTCTCTAAAATGTCAACAGCCTCAGTATATGTCTTGTCAAGCAACGAACCAGCTGCTGAAGCATCGACAATAGTCCTCGTTTGTGCATTTAATCCATTATAAAATGTTTGTATCTGGGTCCAATTCGGGAATCCATGCATATGACACCTCCTCAACAAGTCTTTAAATCTTTCCCATGCATCATATAAAGTCTCATCCTCAGCCTGCCTGAATGTAATAATCTTACCCCGCAGCTTGGCAGTGAGTGTTGGCGGCTGGAATCTTGTCAAAAACTTTTGGCATAAGTCTGCCGATGAAGTAACTAAGCCAGGTGGCAAGGAGTTAAGCCAAGCCTTTGCCATGTCTCTCAAAGAAAAAGTAAATAACTTCAGCTTCACGGTATCTTCAGGTACTCTATTTTGTTGGAATAGCTGGCAAATATCCATGAACTGCTTTAGATGTTGCCTAGGATCTCCAGTGAGTGCTCCATCAAACTGACCTACATTCAAAAGAGTTTGAATCATTACTGGCTTAAGTTCAAAATTGACAGCGTTTACATCTGTGCCGACAAGTCCTAGCTTCAAATTATCAATGGTTGGTGCCAAATGTTCTCTAATAGGTCTCTAGTTAACAACTAGGACAGCAGGTGGTGGTGGTATCTAATTGTTAAGTGGATTTCCTCCGTTGTTCACCACACCCTTCCCTCCATTACCTTGGTTCATCTCTCGAAATCTTCTTTTTAACCTCCGCAAGGTTTTCTCAATTTCTGGATCGTATGGTCACACGTCCACCACAAGATGGCTTCTGGTCATACACCGACAAAAAAAAAGGTAAAAAAAATAAAAATAAAAAAAGAGAAGTAAAAATTAAAAAATAATTGTTTCCGTTGCAATCCTCAACAACGGCGCCAAAAACTTGTAGACTCTCTGAGTGAATGCAGGCAAAAGTGGCAGAAAATATGTCTTGGAAAATATAAGAATATGCCAAAAGAATTCTTTTGCGTGCAAGTATACACGGTCTGCAAGTAATACAGCTGGTAAGCTGAGTATCGATCCCACGGAGATTGACATGGAATTCAATTGCCTTGATTGTTACTTGCCTTAAGAAAAAGTTGATTTGATTTGAGATTGGTTTTGGAAAATAATTAAAGAGTAAAGAAAATAAAGAAAAGTAAAGACGTTGGCAAGAAAGGTTTCAATGAATGATGAGCGTTGGCAGGGAATGCCTGGTTTTCACGCTATTCATGCCGTGCCAACCTTTAACAACAACTTGTCTTGGCATTGTTTGCCGAGCATATTCAAAATTAGCAAAGCCTCTCTCGATGGTTATTGCCCTAAATTGATAATGTAAAAACCCATATATCTCTATAGTGTTTGTTTTAAATAAACCAATTTGATTAAGATCCAATCTATACTCCTAAGGGGTAGATTTTACTCCCGAAGTAAGTTCATCTACTTGAACGACTTCTCTCGAAGCTTTTCTCTTCAATATTCAACAACTTAATCGTTGCCACCCCAAGCCTGTTAAGATATTGAGGTGCAATAGGCCAACAGTGCCAGTTCTCACTTGGCATAGTATTTAGGAAATATTAAAGTATGTCGAATAATGAAAACGTTGCCAAGGCAGAATTATTATTAAAAACTAAAACATAAAAATAGCGTTCAACGCAAACATCCCCCACCAACTATTAAATTAGTTCATGGTGAGGGATTTAACCAGTAGCCCATAAACGTTTTTGGAATACATCATCATTAAAAACAAAATAAAATAACTCGAAAGAGAAAATGGGCTAGAAAGGGTCTCTCGATGCAGCCCTTCAAGATCTAGGCTTCTCGGCCAAGTTGGTCGGGCCACCTTTCCACAGTGCAGCCAGTTGTCAATCGTCACACACCAACTCTTCACGATCCAATCTTCATCTCCCCATCAAATGCTAGCTTGGTTGGTGTTTAAATATGCGTGCGAAGAAGGGATGGGATTAGCTCTTCAAATTTTGAACTTCAACTGCCCAATGGATAAGGGATTATCGTCTTATCAAAATTTGAATGAGAGCTGATCAGGCTAGGGCTGACGTCATACTACCGACGCTGACCTGACATCCAAGCTTGGCATGAATATGCCAACAAGTCTTGGTACCATCTTATCCGCTATTTTTTTGGAGATTGTTTCAATTGCTATTTTTTCAGAGCCTAATCATTTCCTATTTTTTTGAGGTCCAACCACTTCTTGGCGTGGCATCAAGTTCACTTCTCTACCATCCGGTGCTTGGCATTTTCTGGTCCATCTTCGCCAACAGCACTCGACATTCTCTCTAGTATTCCTTCCTGAGGTGCTTTCCTGGGCAAAATCCTATGCCAAACCTGCAAAATTGCCAACAAAACAACCCTTCACACTGGTATAGACAAAACTCTAAACTCCTTATGCAAATGCATGATTCTAACATCCTAAAGCAACTAAATGTACCTAAAAACAAGCACAAGCATTGTAAGATTGGCATTAAAAATAGTACTTTTGGAGAGGTAACAGGATACGATTCTCCTAGAGACACAATTATCTGAGCACGGGCGTTTCCAGCACAGAATACAACATTGGCATTAGCATCGATTACCGTTGTTAATCTAAAAAAGTGCTAAATTCTAAGGATTGACCTTGGAAAATTAGTTCACCATAAAGAAAAGAAAGTTGCAAGGGTTGGGCCTTGTAGACTGTAACAGGCAAGAACTCGAAGTAAAATCTATTTCAGTGATCGAAACGAGTTGATGCGACGCAAAGCTGGAGGCTATATATTATCATAATTACTTTCAACCATTTACTTTCCTTTATTTATCATTTTCGTTTGCTTAGATCCATTCAACTCATTTCGCTAAACCCCTTTTTACTTGCAGGTTTCTTGGTTAAAGATCGATTCAGACCAATATTGGAAACTCCTTAGTCCTTGCGAATCGACCCTTCTTCTCTATACTACATTTTTATTTATTTATTCTGAGATTAAGGAATATTTAATTTGACAAATACGACGCTTGTCAACACAAATTGTGCTAGTTGGTGAAACAAACTAAGACTAGCTCGTTCTAGCTGTCCAAGACATCAACCACGTGACGTCAGCTGTGACATCAGCGAGTTATACCATATAAAAGGGGAAGAGAGAGAAACTGTCAGGAATTTAATGACAATTAATAAAAGTATTAACTACTATAATTAAAAAATTGTGGGAGGGAGAAAATACCTTGAGAATCTGAATCTATCAGAATTTGAAGGGCCGCTAAAGTTCAATCTTTGTTAAGAAGCGTAGAAGGCACCGAAGGATATCAACCGTTATCGGGAGAGGAGATCAGATTTGCAACTTTATTGCCACTGAGGTATTTTTTACTTCGATTACTACAAAAAAAAGTAAGGAAAACATGATTTTTTAAAAAAAATATAGATGAACCAAAAATGCAAAAGTAAGTTCAGATCTAAAATCAAGGAGTTCATTATGCATGAAAGTCAATCAGAAAAGTTTTTTATGGCCGGAGAGTTTTCAAGACGGCAGAGTCAAAGAGAGATTGGGATTTTGAGTAGTTTAGGTCTAGATTAGGGTAGATTAGAAGATTTTATCGGATCAGATTAGGTTTAGGTCAGGGAATGAGAGGATTTAAGTATTTTTTAGTGTTTTGTGGCGGTCGAATATTGCCATATAGCGGCCAAAAATCGCCACATAATGGTCGAAGGTGGTTTGAATGGTGGCTGGAAAGTTAGAGCCGTGGTCGAAAAAATCTAGACGGTGATTGCTATGGTGGTCGGCTTTGATGTTCTTCGTGTTCATCACATTGTGATGAACTCACGAAGAACATTCAAGCCAAAATGGTTTATTTTGAATTGTTTTAGGTTTTCTTCTGGGTTGGGGAAGTGTTTAGTAGAGAGAATGGAGATAACAGAAGGTAGAAAGAGAGTGTGATATAAAAATAGAGAAAAATGGCCGATTTTTGGGTTAATGGGGTTTATATAGGTTGATCCACACGTGGACCCTAACCTGGGCCAGGGTTCGTGCGTTTTTGTTTGACCCTTCTTTTATTTTTTTGTAATTTCGCCATGAATTTTAACAATTTTTTATTTGGTCCTAGTCTGTTTAATTTTAGGTTTTAATTTCATTCAATTTAGTCATATTTATTCAAATTCAAGTTTATTTTAATGCAATTAAGTCCTTTTAATTTAATTTTAATTATTGATCTAATGCATTTTAATTGGTCATATGATTTTAATTGAAGCATGTACTATATATTTATGTGGCTTTAAACTCATAGTTTAATTTTAAATAGTGTTACAGCCTATTAGTTTAGAATCCTTACAATTAAACTCTAGAATTAAATAATTAGATTAGATTTAATTAATTAACTAATTGGACATTTTCAAATGATTTAAATATCTATATAATGATTGGTGCCCTAATGCATTTGAGTGTTAATTCATTTGGGACTTAAAATCATTTGAATAATGTTCTTTAGGTTTTAAAATAAATTAAAGGCAAAAAGTCAAAAAAAAAAATACACCCAACGTTTGACTGAATAGTCACTCTAGCCTATATTCTTTTTTGAAGCAATTGAATCCTCAACGTTTCATTTTGGGTCAAAATGTCCCTTAAACGGATGAATATTGTTAGAAAACTAACGGTAAATAGTTTGAAATGACTTGACATAATGATAAGTCACCCAAAAAAATTATTTTATATTTTATATAATTATTTTTTGATTGATATAACGTTTTTCAAGTTAACACATTTGTCTATATGATACTACCATGTCAGCATGCACTACCATATAGGTTTGTCACATCATTTCAAGCCATTTACCGTCAGTTGACTGAAAGTTTTCATCCGCAAAGGGGTCATTTTGGCCTAAAATGAAATGTTGAGGGTTGAACTGCTCCAAAAAAAATAATAGGGGACAAAGTAACTATTCAGTCAAACGTTAGGGGCATTTTTTGACTTTATGCCTAAATTAAAACATTAGATAAAGCCTTTAAGTTTAGGATCTTTTAATTAGTTTTTTAAACTCTAATAATTGAATGCCATAAAATATAGTAATTAATAAATATCATTTAGAAAACTTTAAATCCAATTAGAAATAATACCCTAATGTAATTGGGTATTAATCCATGTGTATTTTTAAATTGGACAAATAATATTTATTAGGGTATTAATTAAAACTAATTAACTACTTTAGTTAGATAAATACTTAGAACCTTAGATTAAGCTTGATACTTTGAAACACACAAATAAAACAATTAATTAGTGAATATGGTTTATAAATTTTTGAATTAAAATAAGGGTGACTTCCTTGTAACATCATATGTAACATCCCAGAGGCGGGCGTCATAATTGGGCCTCAAACCCAACCCAAAAACCATAAAATTTCTCAAACTGGGTTTAGCCCAACTACGTATTTTCAAAAAAACATTTAGATCCAATAGTTGAAAACATAGATAAACAATTTAAATCGTTACAAATGATCTCTATATTAATTTAAAACATTTAAATATTGATTTGATTAATACAATTCAAAAGAAAAATTTACATACTCAACCACGTAAGGACCTATGAATACATAGCCAACTAAACACAAGTAACGTACTCTTAAAGCCTCCACATGCTAGAATCATGTACTAATAGTGCTCCTCGATTCCACGTTCAACGATCATCCTATGCACGAAAACAACAATTCCGAGCGCTGAGCTTACAAAGCTCAGTGGTACACATCTACTCTACTATACTTCATGATAATCATAAACATAAGCATGCAAGCAATAATGAGAGATAAATAAAGACGAGGCACTATCGCTAGTCACCTAAACACATGTTCTCATCATATCAAAACATCATACATGGCCCACAAGGCCCAACCATACTCGGGATCTCACTAGGTCATCTGAGCGAAAGCACACAAGTCATACCGCAAACCTGGAGTGAAGCCCGCTTTCACATAGCATCGGGATTGTGCACTCCTAAGTGAGGCTTGCATTCGCATAGCATCGGGATCCTACACTCCGAGTGAGGCTCGCATCCACAAAGCATCATGATCCTACATTGGGAAATCTTCAACCATGGTGTTGCAACACACTCAAACTCTCACTGGGTATCCGGATTCCATCAGTCAAGAAGACTCAACCAATTAAATGCCTACCCAACATGCAAGCAACGCGATCCCAAGAATCCCCATATTGTTGTTAATCATCGTCACATTATTTATTTCATATTACCAAGTTATTAGTACATTATAGAGAAGTATATAATTAAACATTCATTGGCTCAATTAATCTATATTATCACATTCATTCAAGGCATAATCCAATTATTAATATTTACATCAATTTTCATCCTTAATTTGCATTTAGAGATTATTTATTATATCGGGTATTGGTACCCATACACGAGTACCAATACTAAAACTACCTACTGGAAGTCTTTAATTTCTACAAGTACCAGTACGGGTTGACCCGTACCGATACGACTCCCAAACGCGTACCGGTACGACCAAAGCTTGTACCGATATCCTATTCACAAGTTCGTACAATTTTCTCAAATTATGATATTACCTGCTTTATCCGATCCCTAAAGCTTATGAAAGTCATTAAGGTTGGTTTACTAACGCATTCACCCAATTAATATTTATTATCGATTCTATAATCATTTATTCGAGTATTACCAATTATCAGAGCATTAAGTGTAATTTCTATTAAACATGTCAAATTCATATCTCAAGCAACACAACATGCAAAATTAACCAATCAGATAAATATACATATATTCAAACAACCCTACGCGGTCTCTCAAGCTCTTATAAGTCTCAAATATTCTCAAAATCATCATACATCTCATACATATAAATCTCATAAATATCAGCCTCATGATTATCGGTCTCTAAACATGCTTATTTATCGACTACCTATTTTGCAGACACAAACACGCAAAGCAATTATGTTTATGATGCTCATGAAGCAATAAGAGTTTGAGGTGTACTAACCTTAAGTCAAAGCGATAAATCCTCATCCGAGCTCCACCAAACATCTCTTTAACCCTAATATTTGAGTCCACAAATTCCTCGAATAAAGCAAATACAATTGCGTAAGCCATTTCACATTAACGAACTACTTTAAGGGATAAAATGCATAAAAACAGTTTACCGGGTTTGAATTTAGCAAAACTAACTACGCAACGGACTTAAAACATCTAAAAACCCTTAGGTAGGGTCCCTCGAAAAAAGTCAACACCGGTCAACGATCAACATCGATAGTTAACGGCGGTGACGATCAATGGCGGCTCGACTAAGTCAATAACTTGGCTCAGCTCGGTTAATAGCTTAGCTTAGTTTATGACTCAGGTCAGCTCAGTAAGCTGGCTTGGCGGCTTGGACCAACCGGCTTAGCCTAGCCAGCTGATTATCTCCTCTCAGCTGTTGAAGCACGCCCACGCTCAAGCGATGGCGCATACGGAAGCCTTCTATGGCCGTACGCGACCAACGAGCTCCAAACTGACTTATTTTTGGCCAATGAGTCCAACGGTGGTAACAATTTACATTGATAGACAACGAAAGAGGGTGTTTGAGTATTTCCAATTCTTCATCCTTCTCACTCTGACGAGTGACAACAACGACGGTAACATGGCATCCATCGGGCGATACGTCTCAGCGAGCACTCTCTGATAACGACGGCGATGTCGATAAAGGTGGCTCGAATGACTTTAGATTGAGGTCTAAACCCCTATCTCCTTCGATTTTCTCCCATTTTCTCTCTCTCCAACATAATCCCACCCTTTTTCCTTTTCTCTCCCCTCAATCCTATCCTCTTCCCCCTTTTTAACCACCTAACCCCCTTTTAAAATTCAAAACTCTTCTTCTCCAAATAATGGGCCTAACATAAAATCCCTTATCTTAGACTTTTAAGATAAAGCCCTATAACCCGGGCTAGAGACCCGATTCACTAACCTGATAATTAGGTCATTACAACTCTCATTCTTAAAAAAAATCGTCCTTAAAATTTATACCGGTAAACCAGAGAGGACGCTAAAACTTTTATAACCCTTAAATGTTCATAAACATATCCCGCTGCATTGCTGTGATCTTTCACAACATTTTTCAATTACAACCCTTGTCTTTTAACGGTACAAACATAGTCTCAACTGTTTCTCTTTCTTAGAAGAAATCCATCCTCGTTCGGTACTTTACAGACAACAAGCAAAACTCAATAGTTCCTAATCACAAGCGTCACACAAATTCGTCATCAAGGAAACTTAACTTATGCTGTGGAATTTAGAAGGTTGTTGAACACAGAACCTTTCCACAATAACGTACGATCTAAAAAAGAACAAGATATTAAACAATCGTTGTATCCAAAATAGAACGATTCTTCTCGTGGTGACTTCTCGAAGGAGACTCTAACTCTGACCTCATCCTTTATCTATGTCATTGGCTACCCAATGCAAGACTTTTGAAAGCAAAATACGTCTCTACACGACTTAAGCCTGACCTTAGATCTCGACACGCTTGCATCAAACGACAACTAAAGCAACGTTCACTAACTCAGTTCGCACAAAAGTCTTATACTCTAACCCATAACGTGTTTGGAAAAACATGTCATCTGTACCATTACTCGGATCTGTCATCGCTTGGAATCCCACCAAGGGATAAGGTTCCATCACAAACCTTGATTCTTATGTCAAAAAATAACATGTACACACTGCAGTGTCGTACAACCAAACTCGCAAACAACCCAAGCAGACTTTCTATCTGGATCTCACTTTGCCAAAAAATATTAAATGGTACCCAACAAGGACTATATCATTACTCAACGAAATCTCAACAAAACTGTGCACTCACAAATCCTTTACAAGGTTCACAGTATTTTATCTAGCTCTCACCGATGATTATCGAAGCACCACAACAACTCTGAAAAGCTCAATATTAGTCTTCTATCTGAAGACAATTCAACCATTTATCACTATCTCATACACACGCTTCCACACTGTCTCCCAAAACACGCGACGAAAGTTGGTACAAACTGTCGCTCTTAGAATTCACCATATACTGACCACTATACTATATAGGAGGAATCTCTTGCCTTGATACCTTTCTCTCTAAAGCACCCACAACAAGATCTTGAAGTCCATTAAAAACTATCAGACCTAAACTCAAACATAACATTGTACCCTTTAATTCACAATCAAATGTTACTTCTCACAGCTTCCAAAGTTACCCAATCGTCAACTCGGTACTTGTAATGACCCGATTTTGGGTCTAGATGTTTTGGGGTTCATTCTAAGGGTTCGGTGAACCAGTATTAGAGATTTAAGTCAGTTTCAAGATTAAATCGGATTAAATATTTTTGAAGGTGATAAAAATATGGAAAAATGTTCTAAAATCATTATTTAATATATATATATATATATGATTGGGGTGAAATCAATTTGGAAAATGAACTTTGGAAATTAGACATTTTGGACTAGTGACCAAAATGCAAACTTTGAAAACTGTTGTAGTGACTGTTTTGTAAAGAGTCAAAACATTGAATTTTTAAGGAGTTAATTGACCAAAAGTCTAATCTCAGACTTTATCTCTTAATTGGCTATTTTTAAAGTGTTTTGGAAAATAAAATAGGCAGGGGAGAATTAATTGATAATTAATTATTTAAAAACAAAAGTTACGTAACTAACTTTCTCTCAAAACATTTTCTCTCAAAATCTCCCCAGCCAAACATTATTCTCTTCTTCTAAATTCTTAGGTAAATCTTATTTTATTAAATCTTTTGATTTCTAATGGATTCTCTATGGTTTGTAAACAAAACCTTATTGGTTTAACCTTGTTTTCAAATGTAAATTCAGCCAATTAAGGGAGAAAGCATCCATTAGAGGCAAGGTTCGTTCTTCTCCTCTAATTAAAGGTTCTTTACTGAAATTCCCAAGTTGTTGGTCCTTTACAATTGTTTTCTAATGTTTTTTGATAGTTTAAATAAGGAAAATTGGTTTAATTGTGTTTTGATTGATGAAATTGGTAGATTTTCGAATTGGATCTATTTTGTTGGGTTCTTGATCAGATTAGATCATGATTTTGATGTTTAATAATGTTAATAGCTTGGATTTAACATTGTAATCCCGAAACTAGTTGAATCTCTAATGTTGAAGGTTGTTAGTTAAAGGTTTTTGTAATGATAATGGGGTTTAACCATTACTGGAAGTAAAAGGATGTTGTAAAGGTGATTTTAGATGCTAATTGATGAAGTTTGATGTATCGAATTGTTATATTGTGGCTGGGTTAAGATTGGAAGGTGTTTGAGGTTGATTTTGATAAGTTTCTTATGGTTTTTGAGTGGGCAACTTGTGAGTTGCGGGTAATTGCTTTGAGGCTGTGGTTTGGATGCATTTTGATGCATGTTTCCTCTGGTTTTGTGTGGCCAAAATAGGGGATAATCAAGGTGATGTAGCTTGAGGTGGATCGTTGCTTGCCGGGAGTTCGATTTGCATTGGCGAGCAAGGCGAGGTGTAATCGGTGAGTGGAAACTGGTTTTAATTACCTTTAAAAGGTTTGCAAATGATGTTGGGAGTTTAGGATAAGCTTGAAACACTTTCCTAAACTCAGAAGTAAGTTTCCTCTCTTTTGTTCTCGAATATCGGATTGAATATGAGCATGGTTGAGTACGTGTTTTGGTTTTAAACATGGTTTGTTTTACTTACTGTAAATGCGTGATTTTGAGTACATATGCAAGGGTTTAAAAGTATATGAAATGCTAGTGAGCATTGGTTTTCATTTCGGTCGGGAATGTGGTATTGTTTTGGCAATGTGGTTTGCATATGTGGTGATTTTATGTAATGCATTGTAAAACAATGAGTAAATGGTTTGTAAATGATATATTAGCTATGTGACATGATGAGAAAGCATTCAGATATAGTTGGCATGCCATAGGATGAAGTGTACTATAATATATGTTTAAAATCGATCGTGTCCATGGGTCTTTAAGTTATAGCGGATTGGCTACTCGGACTATTGGAGTTCTCATTAGAGGTTATGCAAATTGGCTAACCAATGTGAGGGTAAATCTTGCGGATTGTCAAGGTTTGAGATATCATGTGGATTGGCATGGTATGAGTATGGTGGAGAATTGTCCATCATGAGTTATCCGTGTATCTAATGTATGGATGGAGGATTGTTCATCCAAGGATAGAGGATTGTCTATCCAAGGGTAGAGGATTGGATACTCGAGGTCACTAAAAATGTCAATTTATGAAAGTTCATGTGTTGAACCTATTTTTATAATGCTTTGGGATTTAAGCATGGTAATATGATGTAATGCTTTGGGATTTAAGCATGGTAATGTGGTTTAATGCTCTGGGATTTAAGCACGTGATTTGTAAATGATTTTGCATGAAATCAATGAAAATGCTTCGGTCGTTAAGCGTGGGATTTATATATGATGTTGCATAAAGATCGTTATGCATGATTTAGTTGGAAATAATGAAAATGCTTTGGTTGTTAAGCATGTTTTGAAAACAAGTGGTTTTGGTTTTCAAATGGTTTTAAAAGCATCATTGTTTTTATGAGCATCCTCACTAAGCATTTGTGCTTACGCTCTATTTCCTAAATGATGAGAAGCACTAGAGTTTGGGGCAGAATTGGCAAGGCAAAAGTGATCCAAGACCTATACTATCTTTGAGTATGAAACTTGGTGTTACTTTCGATTAACAAGGCAATATGTTTGTCAAATTTTGGGGGATTTGTAATGATGTATTACCATGGTTTTTGTTGTGGTTTACATGCTGTGATTTGATGATCATTTGATGTATGAAAAGCATGTTGGTTGAGTCATGCTAGTATGTGACGTTTCTAGGAGATACCTTGGATTGCATCAAACTTGTGTTGGTTTGTTTCAATGTTTTTATGATACTAGCATGTTTTGATCGATGTTAGGGAGGTATTGGTTTGTTGACCATGTGGTTAATTGCCTTATGTTTGAATTTTGGTATGCGAGTTGCTTGATTTTAGGGAACATGCCTCTAGACTTGAGATTCGGGTAAATTTCCATGATATGTTGATGAAACTGTGATGTTATGATTGGGATCAATCCTTGGTAATGTTGTATGAATGTTACAAGCATGTTTAAGTGGTTCAGAATCCATAAAAGTATGTTAAACCAACAAATTTGAACTTTACAGGCCAGGGCATATTGATACTCGTAAGACCGTATCGATACGGGTCAGTGTTTTCCGGCATAGCGTATCGATACGCGTGAGACCGTATCGATACTGGTTAATGTTTTTAGGCATAGTGTATTGATACTCGAGAAAGTGTATCGATACGGGTTTAAACTACTTGAATCTGGAATTTTGAAAATGCACAGGTGTATCGATACACTTGCCCGTGTATCGATACATGTAGCTGATAATTCAGTTAAAGTGTGTTTTAATGGTTCTATTTTCTTACGTTTTAGTCCCTGAATGTTGTACACACAATTAAATGGGTTTGAATACTCGGTTTTAGCTGAGAATTGGCATGCAAGCATGTACTATGACTAATTGAGGATTGGTAACCTTAATTTCAGTAATCGTCCTTTAATTTACCAGTTTTATGTTTTGGTCCCTAAAATGTGTTGTATACAAGTGGTTGCCTTTCCGAGGTCTGTTTCCTTTGTAACTTCACCCGCTGCAAGCATGTTCACTTAGGATTAATAATATACATCTAGACAAGATAAAAAAATGGACTAATTTTTGTAATCTTTCTCTGATTTGCTTCGGCAAACCTAATGTAGCTCGCTCAGTTCAGTTCGGTCGGGCGTCTAGGACGGGTCGAGGGGGTTACAGTACTTAGACAAAACATATGGGTACTGGTACTAACTTATTAGTACTGACACCAAATAAATCGAGCATTTGCACCGTATAGAGCTAGCATTAGTACTCCCTTACACAACCATCACTTACGATCCTTGATCGCTCCACATAGGCAGCATGACACTCTAACCCAAACTACTTCGTATAATCTATCGCTTATCAAGTTCACTTTACTTCGGGGGTGATCAATCACATGATCAATAATTCCAAATACCTCGACTCACGTCTTTGTCCAAACCTCAAATTCCTTAAAGATCAAGTACCCAGAATTTTACAATGTTGGGGTAGACACACCATTCCCTCACCTCTTACAAAAATACGGCCCTAACAAAACAACAAAATATCCTCGAAGATCTCAAAGTCTTACCCAACTTTAATCGGGTCAGCACCACAATTACAACAAAATGGTCTCACGCAGCTCGGATCTCCACCAACGTTCCTTGACTCGTTCTAAGGAAACTGTGATACAAATCAAAAGCATTTACGAAGTCTAAAAACCTTGCTTCCTTAACTGATTACACGGTAACTAACCTTTCCCACACACAAGGTCATTAAGGTAATTATCTAGCCAACGTTCATCTTTCGATATTCCTTCTACATTCACACTGTCATGCAAAACATCAAACTTACATTCGAGAGACAATATGGTAGCCCCTACCCTATTATTGCTAAAATACCTCAAGCGCCACTGCAAATAACAACCATCACCACGACACACCCTAAAGAGAGAAATCCTTAGTCCAAAATTCATTTCGAAACTACAAGCCTCTAACACTTTAACTGCAACCATCTTTTTCTCGAACCAAATCCCGAAAAACACGTGGGTACTTCACAATCAGTTAAACGAGTCATCCAACTTAGGAGACACAGAACGGTCCCTCACTGTCTCTAACAAGCTATCAATGGTTTAAGCATCACCTCAACGAACCAACTTCTTACTAGCAAACAAGCCCGGTTTACCCTTGGGCAAAATATTTAGACAAAAAAACATCGTTCAAGTTGCACCTTCGCAACTGAATCTTTAACTTTCTCAACTGAATCAGTGTTCTCCAACAAGAGTAATAGGTACTGACATCTAACTCGGCCTTACCTCAACATCCACTCATATTCTTAATAGGAAAAATCCTAACAACTCCCCCAAGAAGCATAAACAAACACTCTAACAGTCTGAAAACTCTCGAGCGTCGAACTACTCACAACCCCATTGTGTCATTCTCAAAATGACCACCACAAAAATCACGGTAAAAGGGAAACAATCTAAACATTCTTAGTACCAATGGTTGGGTTCTCTCGAGGTCTCGGAGCCTCGAGCACACTCTCGACATTATTGGCTTGCATCGTACTTGATTAACTAAGGCAATTCCCAAGGTGCAACAACTCTCAAGAAGATAGCTCTATCAAACCTGTAGAATGTCTAACTTCAGCCACGCTCTAACGAACTAGTGGATCCCGAATCCACTATCTAAAAAAAACTCTAAGAAGGGCAATAATACTCTTCAAGTATCAACAAGACTTCTTTTAAACAGACAAAAGGGTCATCCAACCAACGTGCATCCACTAATCGATTCCAAAAATAGATTATCCATACCTGCAACACAACTGTTATCCATGCACAACGATGAGGATTCCTTGATGCAAACTCTCTTAATGTATCCAAAGGCTTCGAAATATCTGCAACACACAACGAAGACACTATTCATATGGTGAGAAAACATATTCTCGACTCCAGCATCATTCAACAAACTCGCATCTCAATAATCTAGGGCAACCTTACCCTCAGAATCACTCTTATGAGCGGCTCGACTCTTAACTCGGCCCTCTTGGCCACGATCATAACCATCTTGATGTCATAACTTTGGACTCACCATTAGGATTCCAGTCTTAAGGAGTACGCCTTAATTTAAGGGCTTGCGTTCACTAGACACCTTACTAAAACACCTATACCACTCCGGGTGTAACACCCTTGACCAGGATGCCACATTTGGGCCTTAAGCCCAAAGCCCATACGATAAAAATCTTTTCTTTTTCAAACCCAAAGCATGATAGGTCCAATAAAACATAAGTCCACACATTGAAAACATAGTCAAATCCAAATATTCAAAAAAGCAATTCACGGAGCTCCATTTACAAATGTTAAAACATTCGACTTTGACCAAATAATACAAAATAAGAGTTACAAATAGATATAGGGTCCTACGAAATACATAACCCATTACATCTAGTATTTGTACTCAACCGCTAGAGTCGATGCTAAAATCCAAATCTTGATGGTGCTCCTTCAAGCCTCACGATAACCTACTAACCTGCGAATGAAAACAACGATTCCGAATGCTGGGCTAACAAGCTCAGTGAATACACCACCACTCAACCATGCCTCATGCAAATCATAAATAAAGCAATGCAACAGGAATGATATCATGGTAATATAACAATGACGCTACCATAACCATCTAAACACATGGCATATGAATGTATGATTATGCACACAGCTCATACAAGAACCTCATACGTTACCTAACACCACACAGATAACACCAAGAACATTAAGCGACAGATCATCAAAATCCTACACTTGAGTGAGGCCCGCGTCCATATAGCATCGGGATCCTACACTACTAGTAAGTCCCACGTCTACATAACATCAAGATCCTATACTCAAGAGGATGAGGCCCGCGTCCACATAGCATCGGGATCCTACATCCATGCTCGAGATTCCTCATCAAGCATCTTCGAATGAGGCCTACATCCACATAGCATCGGGATCCAACATTTAGGAATTTTCAAGGTGTTGGAACACACTTGGGCATCCAAATCCCAACAACAATGGGTGACTCGACTATCTAGGCGTCCCTCAGCATACAACAAGGACCCTAATTACCACACAGCCTCGATTGATCCACCTAGAATCCCTATGGGTTACTACCTCACACGGTTTACCCAAAATTTACCAAGTCATTAGCCAATTATTTCTCATACAATATTAAAATCTCAGTTTCTCAGTTTTAGCATTCATTTTACACCTTAAGAGACCCTCAGGGCCCTTTGCATCGAATTATAGATCCCCCGAACGTAAGGTCAAATTTCTTAGGCAGAATGCCAGCGAGTACCGATACTCCTATATGGGTATCGGTACGCCACACTAGGTACCGGTACTCAGCCATGAGTACTGATATTTATTTTAGGTTCAAAAGAACTAAACTCTCAAGCCGTACCCATATGCTCCGTGTAGTACCGGTGCGCACCATCGGTACTAGGATCACCCCATACCAATTCACACCCGTATCGGTACTCTTATGTTTGCGTACCAGTACGCTAAGCCTTTCCCAGGCAATGTAACAGTGCGTACTGATACGCCCCATGCGTACCGGTACGCGAAAGTGTTACTGGAATTTTTAACTTGCAAGGGGTACTAATACACGTGAAGGCATACCGGTACGCCCTTCACAATATATCTCCCTTATAACGAAGGCGTACCGTTACGCTACCACATCTTATCGGTACGTGAACCCAGATTTCAAAATCTAGAGCTTGAGATTTCCTCAATCACACCCTGAACCTCCATGGTTAAGTCCAAATCAATCCTACAAGTTATTGGGATGGTATTAAGTGGATTACTACCGATTTTAGGCCAATACAACCACAATTCTATGATTTGCCATTAACAACCACTCAAGCTTATAACAAGCCAAAAACACCAAAACATGCTTCAAAGCTTAACTTTATGATTTCCAACAAACTATGGGAGTTGGTAGTGTACTAACCTTAGCTTATCTGATAACAAAAGATCTTCCTCCAAAGCTTTAAGCTTTCCTCCCTTCTTGAGCCTTGGATGAGCTCTCAGCCTCTTTCACTACATAGAGAGTTACAAAACACATTACAATGTTGCTGGAGGATAAAAAGGGGCCAAAAACATAATCTAAACTAAAGATTAGAGCTCCCAAACTCCAATCCCTCTCAACCCTCCAACAACCCCTTTTTCTCCAAACCAAACAAAGTTTACCTTGAAATGTAGATCCTTACAAGCTGGTAAAACTCCCCTCAACAAGCCAAACGTGATTCTAACTTCAAACTCTCAAAATCCTACCTTTGATGGGTGTGTTTTGAGTGAGGAAATAAGTTGGAAAAGGGAGATGAAGGTGTAAAAGCAAGATGATCTCATCTCCTGCATAAGCGCAGAAAATAAGCCTTATCCCCTCAAACTCTTCCATTTAGGTATTTACCAAGATACCCCTCACTCTCTCTTCAAAACCCAACAACCACTTAGGCCTAACATAGACATGCTAGTCCAAAAAGGCTCATACGAGCCCATAAACACGATCCAAATATGGGGCCCATGCCTCGATCAATCCAACCCTCAAATTTTTGAAACCCGGGTCGTTACAACTCTCCCATCCTAAAAGAAAATTTCATCCTCAAAATTTACCTGATGGGAACACATACGGATAGAGAACTCTCACGTCGTCCTCGACTTCCCACGTTGCCTCTTCAATACCATGGTTCCTCCATAACATTTTCACCAAAGGTATGGATTTGTTGCGAAGCTCTTTCACTCCTGTGTTAAGGACCCCAACCAGAACTTCCTCATATGTCAAGTCAGTATTTACCTTAATTTCCTCAAGCGGAACCACAAACGAAGGATCAGAACGATAATGCCTCAACATGGACACATAAAAAACATCGTGGATACGGGCTAACTCTGGTGGCAAGGCTAACCGATAAGCCACTGGTTCCACTCTCTTAAGAATTTCATAAGGGCCAATGTACCTTGGGCTTAACTTTCCCTGGCATCCAAAACGAATGATTCTTTTCCACGGAGATACCTTGAAAAATACTTTCTCACCGACATCATACTCTATATGTTTGTGTTTTTGATCCGCGTAGGCCTTTTGACGGTCAAAAGTCACTTGCAACCTTTCCTTGATGATATGAACTTTCTCTTCGGTTTGGCTAACCAGGTCGGATCCCATGATCCTTCTCTCATTGAGCTCGGTCCAAAACAAGGGTGTCCTACACTTACGCCCATATAACGCCTCAAAAGGGGCCATCTTTATGCTCAACTGGTAACTATTGTTGTAAGCAAACTCTACAAGCAGTAACTGGTCCTCCCAACTCTTTGCAATGTTCACAATGCAACACCGGAGCATATCCTTAAGAATCTGGATGACACGCTCAGATTGACCATCGATCTGAGGATGAAAAGTCTTTCTAAAATACAACTTGATGTCCAAGGCATTATGGATCTTCTTCCAAAACCTAGCTGTGAAACGCGGGTCTCTATCTGAAATGATCAATGATGGTACACCATGCAACCTTATTATCTTCTTTATATACAGTTGGGCCAACTTTTCCAAGATAAAATCCATACGTACTGGTAAGAAATAAGCAGACTTGGTCAAACGGTCTACAATAACCCAAATAGCGTCATGTTTCCTCTGAGTCATCAGTAACCCAGTGACAAAATCCATGGTGATCCGATCCCACTTCCATTGCGGGATCTGAATAGGCTGAAGCAACCCTGATGGAACCTGATGTTCTGTCTTCACTTGCTGACAAGCTAAGCACCTTGCCACGAATTCAGAGACATATCTTTTCCTACTTGGCCACCAATAAAAAGGATGAAGATCTTGATACATTTTGTTGCTTCCCGGATGCGCCGTGAAAGGACTACGGTGTGCCTCCCTTAAGATGCGGTCTTTCAAATCTTCCAAGGTCAGAACATACAGTCGCCCCTTAAAGTACAAGCACCCACCACCTCATACCTCAAAGTCTGAAGCTTCGCCCTGCTGGACTGCTTCAATCTGTGCTGCTAACTCTTCATCCAAAGCTTGATTCCTCTTTATCTCTTGTACCAACGTAGATTCAATTTGAAGCTCGGCTAAAAGGCCTCAATCCTCGGTCATCCTCAATCTGGCAAACATAGCTCTCAAGTCCGACATAGATTTCCTACTTAGGGCATCAGCCACAATATTCGCCTTACCGGGGTGTTACTCTATGATGCAATCATAGTCTTTTAACAGCTCAATCCACCACTGTTGCCTCATATTCAACTCTTTTTGTGTAAGCATGTATTCCAAGTTCTTATGATCCGTATAAATATAACACTTCTCCCCATAGAGATAGTGCCTCCAAATTTTTAATGCGAAGATGACTGCAGCGAGCTCCAAATCATGGGTAGGATAATTATGTTCGTGCGGCTTAAGCTACCTCGAAGCGTAAGCAACCACCTTACCGTCTTGCATAAGGACACAACCAAGTCCATTCAAAGACTCGTCACTATACACAACATACTCCTTTCCAGGCTTAGGTTGGGTTAAAACTAGAGCCTCTGTGAGATAAGCTTTTAGTTGCTCAAAACTTTGTTGTCTTTTCTTATTCCATTCAAAAGGGACTCCTTTTTGCAACAGCTTGGTCAACGGTGCGGCTATAATGGAAAAACCCTTAACAAACTGCTTATAATACCCGATAAGTCCTAGAAAACTACGGACTTCTGAAATATTATGTGGAGGTCTCCACTCCACCACAACCTGTACCTTCTGAGGGTCCACGCGGATCCCATCCACAGCAACAATGTGACCAAGAAATGCCACTTCCGAAAGCCAAAATTTGCACTTTCTGAACTTGGCAAAAAGACGTATATCTCTAAGGGTCTGTAAAACTACACACAGATGGTAGTCGTGCTCTTCTTCTGAACGTGAATACACCAAGATGTCATCAATAAAGACCACAACAAACTGATCTAGGTACGTCTGGAAGATTCGATTCATTAGGTCTATAAAAGCTGTAGGTGCATTGGTAAGCCCAAACGGCATTACCAACAACTCATAATGTCCATACCGCGTCCTAAAAGCAGTTTTCTAGACATCCTCATCCACCATCTTTAACTGGTAGTACCTTGACCTCAAGTCTATATTAGAAAATACACGAGCACCTCTCAACTGGTCAAACAAATTGTCAATCCTCGGAAGGGGATAACGATTCTTTATCGTTACCTTATTAAGTTGCTGATAATCAATACACATCCTCATAGACCTATCTTTCTTTTTGACGAACAGGACTGGTGCTCCCAAGGTGAGACACTTGGTCGGATAAAACCTCTCTTTAGCAACTCTTGAATTTGCTTCTTTAATTCTTTCATTTCTGCGGGTGCCATTCGATACGGTGTGATGGACATTAGTGTTGTACCCGGCATCACATCAATCCGAAACTCTAATTCACATTCAAGAGGTAGCCCGGGTAACTCCTCCAAAAATGCATCGATGAACTCATTAACTATTCGAAGATTTTCAAGCATTGGACCCTCAACCCTTACATCCACCATATGGGCCAAAAAGGCTTCACAACCTTGTTGCAACGACCTCTGAGCTGACAAGGCCGGCACCACACTAGATAGACATGGATTTCTCTCACCTCGCACAATCAGCTTGAAACCATCCATGGCACAAAGCTTCAAACTCTTTGTTCTACATCTCAGACTAGCATCATACTCAAAGAGCCAATCTATCCCCAAGATGGCATTGAACTCTTGAAATGGTAAAACCATTAAATCTACTGGAAACAACGACCCCTGAACCTAAATCAGGCATCTTCAATACACTTTGTCCACCAACACGTCAAATCCCAAGGGACTAGTCACACAGACACCTACCTCAAGATCATCGGCATGAATACCCCACTACTGAGATATCCCACTATGAATGTAGGAGTGGGTAGACCCCGAATCCACAAGAGCAACAATAGGAACCGAAAACAATGTGAATGTACCTGAGATAACATCTGTATATGCGTAATCCTCTTGAGCCCTAACTGCATACTGCCTAGCTGGTGCTCTCGCGGTAGACTGAAATGTGCCTCCCAATACATGGCTTGCTCTTTCCCGAGAAAGACCTCGACCCCTCTGGGCCGGATATGTAGTCCTCTGAACCTGGTCTGGAAAGGTCACAACAGCCACTAGACAGTCATTCGTAAAGTGATTTGATGACCCACACTGGTAACAAACTCTCACTGCTCCTCAACACTCGCATTTGTGTTTGCTTCCACACTGATTGCAAACCGGTGCACCCGTACTAATTTGTGAACCCTTCAGGCTCATCATGGATGAAGAAAAAGATGGCTTTCTATGACCAGCTGACTCAGATCTCCGGTCTGACCTTGAACTTTGATTCGATGCTCATCTAATATGATTCCACCGATTTTTGCTCCTTCTTGAGAAAGCCTGTAAATTGTTGTTTGGGGGGTTTTGGGTCATCCAAACCAAACTCCCTTGCCCACCAGGCGGGCCATATGTTAAGCCATGCACTTGCTCAAGAGACTTGGCACTCGAGGTCAACTCCGAGAACACCTTCGGTGGTGCAACAATTAGGTAAGTCTGAATTTCCTTCCTCAAGCCCTTCAAGAACCTCTTACACCTCATCTTTTCAGTGGCAACTAATTCAGGAGCATACCTACTCAACTAGAGAAACTCTTGCTCATATTCGAAAACTGACTGATTCCCTTATACTAGATGATTGAACCGATCTCTTAAGGTATCGATGTGGGCCTCACCCACATACTTCTTCTCAAACTCCTCGAGAAAATTATCCCAAGATGGTCGATTGGGGTGCCACTCAAGCTCTACCGTTTCTCACCATTCTCTAGCAATGCCCTTCAACATGGACAAGATACATGACAGCTTGTCTTCTAACCTCAACCTCATCTGCCTCATAATCCAGCGTGTATCTTGCAACCACTGTTCTGCCTGTACCGGGTTATCACGACCTGATCCATGGAAATCAGTAGTGCCTTGCCTTCTCACCCTTTCAACAGGTGTCTCACGATGGGTAGCAGATGCCCTTAGTATTGCCCTCACAATCCGGTGCAACGCCCGGTTCAGATGTGAGAAGTAGTTGACTCCCAATCAACTGTATCCCCTGACATGTCCTCTGTGCCAAGCACATATTCCTCATCGTAACTCCCTTCTCTGGAGCCCAAACTTTCCTCATCGATTCTTGCCCTCATTGGCATGATTCTATTATGCAAAACAACAAACAAGGTCACACCATCGAATTTTAGCTTTAAAACAAGTACAACTTCGACTTATGGGCATGTATTCGCTAGACACCTATACACTCTTCTAGGCTCCCACGAGGACGTCCTAGAACCGACTAAATATAAGCTCTGATACCACTAAATGTAACACCCTTGACCCGGATGCCACATTTGGGCCTTAAGCCCAAAACCCATACGATAAAAAACTTTCCTTTTTCAAACTCAAAGCATGATAGGTCCAATAAAACATAAGTCCACATATTCGACTTTGACCAAATAATACAAAATAAGAGTTACAAATACATATAGGGTCCTACGAAATACATAGCTCATTACATCTAGTATTTGTACTCAACCGCTAGAGTCGATGCTGAAATCCAAACCTTGATGGTGCTCCTTCGAGCCTCACGATAACCTACTAACCTGCGAACAAAAACAACGATTCCGAACGCTGAGCTAACAAGCTCAGTGGATACACCGCCACTCAACCATGCTTCATGCAAATCATAAATAAAGCAATGCAACATGAATGATATCATGGCAATATAGCAATGGTGATATATATTGATATATATTGCCATTGATGACTAAATGATGAAATAAAGCCCAATGTATGATATAGAGGTTCAAAGGTATAGTTGGCTAGCCATAGAGTCATAAACAACTGTATAAATATTCTAAGCACTTCCGTGCAATATTCATAAATACTCATTGAAGGTATACTCATGCAAGGTTTGGGTATACGGAAACACTTAGGATGTTAAGCACTACGGTGCAATTTTATTAATACTCAATGGGGGTATACTCATGCAAGGTTTGGGTATACGGAAGCACTTAGGGTGCTAAGCACTACGGTGCAAATATTATACATACTCAAGAAAGGTTGGGCATGAGGGGATGACTCGTGTACATAGAATCTCTTAATTCGACACATTAGGCTAAATAAATTGAAAAGAATAAAAAAAGAAACATGAAGATAAGCTTGAAAGCTTGCAGATAGAAATGGAAAAAGGTATTGGTAAGCATTGAAAGCTTACGGATGGAAATGGCAACGGTATTGGTAAGATCTAATCTTATCACTTTGATATACATATTTATTTATGTTAACGAGCATGTAATAGTAAGGTGATCATAAACATTGTTAATCATTAATATTGATGTTATGACTATTGCACTTGAATTTGAATTATTGCCTCACTAAGTAAATACTTAGTGTGTAGCTGTTTTACACGTAGGAAAGAAGAAATGGTTGGAGTAAGGAGCATATACGGACATCATCAATTAATAACAGGTACATCGGTATCAGTAAGATATCTTTTGATACTGTTTGATATTTAATAGTTGGCATGTATATTAAAAGGGTATGCTTGCTCTAGTAGTATTTGTATTTTATTTGGTATCTGGATGAATTTTAAATCAGGCAGTTTTATTAATTATATCAAGACAAATTAAATTGATAAGTTGCTGCCTGAAAATAAACTCAATTTGAAGATGAAAATATTATTTTTAAACTTTACGCGAATAACTATATTTGTAAATAAAAACTAAATACATTGTAATATTTTTAAAGAAACAAAATTTTACCGAATTACAAATGTATAGGGTTTTACAAATGTTTTGTGATACCTCTGACTCGTATTCAGTGTTGGATACGGAAAAAGGGGTGTTACATTTATTGGTATCAGAGCTACAGGTTTAGCCGATTCTCGACCTAAATGGAAATGGTTTTATGTTAAAAAGATTATACATGCCACTAGGATATCAATATTATTGATCTGATGTTTTTATGATCCGATTGATGTCGCTCCTTACTAATGTAAATTGAGATGAATTATAAGAAATATTTGAGCCAAGAAAGCGTGATGAACTGGTAAATTGGAAGCTTTGGAAGGAATCAATAGTAGTAACAATAAGGTTAATAATAACCCTTCGAATAAATTGGAACAAGAAAGGGGCACTGGTACATCAAGAAGTGCATGTGCCATGTTAAGGAGCTAAAAAGTTTAGAAACATCTGAATTGAAAGGAAAAACAGATTAAGGTCCAGTGATTGTTGATTTATAACTGAATAATCTAAGGATTACACTGGACGGATACCGAGAAATTGGATGAGCTATTTTGTTGCTCCGCATTTAAGCTAGATTAGAAAACCATCTGAATTTGCTTCATAGCCAGGATTGCACATATCAGTCCGAGTTTATAACATCAGGACTGATAAAAGATTGGGATGATTCGAAAATCATAGAAGGCATATCTCATCTTTTTGGATAAACCTGTATTGATGTTGATGGGTCCTAGCTTTACACATTCGTATTTAAGTACGAAGTTGAGTGGTGAATGAGATATCCTTTTAGAACCCATTTCAAGTAATATAGTGGTCACGAATTTGTTGGGTTGTAATGTAAGGGCGAGCTAAACATGTGGAATTGCTCGATAAAAACATAAGAAATAGAGTTCCCGATAAATTTAATGGAATTATCTTTTGAGGAGTCTAAAATGATCGTGGGCATGAATTAGTTACCTTCCTATCAGGTCATGATGAATTTTCGTATAAAGTGATTAATATTGAAAAACATGGAAGGCACAAAAATAGTAGTAGTTGATAAAAGGGTAAATCCATTTTTCTAATGTAATTTCAGTTTTTTATTAAGGAAATTGTTGTTATAAGGTTGTTAAATTTTCTTAGCAAATGTAGTGGATACTCGGGTTGTTGAAGTTAAATTGGAAAATAACTCGACTGTCCAAAAATATCCAGATGTTTTCACAGATGGGTTACTCGGAATTACCTCTAGATTGAGAGGTGAAATTCAAAATAAAGATGTTACCAGGCATTGCTCCTAAAATAATAGCACCGTATAAAATGGCTTCGACCGAACTTCGAGATTTAAAGGTACAAATTGCAAGGAATGTTAGGTTGATGTTTTATACAGCCAAGTGTGTCATCTTGGGAGTGCACCAGTGTTAATTGTGAAAGAGAAAGACTAATTTCCATTAGCCTGAGAAGGTAATAGTAAAGAATAAATATCTTCTTCCGAAGACTGATGATCTTTTGATTAGTTAAAAAAAATAAATGAAGAAGAAATTCTAAAGACAACTTTTCGGACTCGGTATGAATACTATGAGTTCGTGATGATACCTATGGCATTTATAAGCCTAATGAACCAAGTATCCTAATTTTGCTTGGACCAATTTTGGTAGAGTTCATTGAGTATATTTTGGTATATTCAAAGGAAAAGGGAAGAATAAGATGCCCATTTTGCATTGTTCTTCAGACCTTTCGAGAAAAAAGCTATATGCTAAATTTTTAAAGTATGAGATTGGTTGTCAAAAGCTGTTTTATTAGTTATGTGGATTGGGCAATAGGAATAAGAATAGACCTCAAGAAAGTACAAATTATAGTTGAATGGAAACCTCTGAAAAATGTTTTAGAGGTTTAGAATTTCTTGATGATTGTCTCCTCATTGACAAGCTATTGAGGAAAGAAATGTCGTTCAATTGAACAGATCAATGCTAAGAAATCTTTGAGACATTAAAGGAGATCTTAATAAAATCCACGGTACCAGTACAACCAGAATCAGGTAAAGATTATGTGGTGTATAGCGATGCTTCTTATAACAGTTTGGGATGCGTACTTAAGCAAGAAGGAAAAGTAATGGTCTATGCTTGAGACAACTTAAGATATATGAGAGGAATTATCTTACTTAGAATTTGGAGCTAGAAATGGTTGTATTTGCTTTAAAAGATATAGCATCATTATTTATATAGTGAACGATGCTATATTTATATAGGTTATAAAAGTTTAAAGTATATGCTTACTAAAGAAGAGTTAAACTTGACGTAAAGAAGTTGGATTGAGCTTTTTAAGAATAATGATATGGTCATTAACTATTGTTGCGCGTAATAAGTGCTACGCAATTGTGCAAGTATACACGTTGCAAGTTATAGTATAAAAGATATCGTCTCCACAGGGATTGGTGCTACTTCAAGAATCTAGTCTCTTGCACTGTAAAAAGTAAAAACACAAATAAAGGATTATAGGAGTTTAACTAATAACTAAACTAGAAGGTAATAAAGTAAAAGAATAAATAAGATCAAATGAGAGAGATAGGCTAGGTTATCGTGAGTTAACGTGTGATAGCCGATTGGATCGTCTTGGTAAAAGAGTGCACGGGCAACTCAGTTGCCGTGGCAACTTGCACAACGAGGTTGCCTTGGTTCGGCAAAGCGTTCTTCAATGGTTTCTTCTTATCCCTAAGTCAAAACTCTAGCTACTTGTGCATGTCTTGATAATACATCCCTGCGTGAATCAAGGGTGAACAACAACCAATTTTGCGCTCCTCTTAGCCGTTGAAATCCTTAACTTATTCCTAAGCCGGATTAATCTTCACCATCAATAGATTGAATAAAGATCATATTCATTCGTTTCTTGAATCTAACTCTCCCAATATTAGATAAAAAGATGAAGTTACGAGATCCTCTCCCAATTCACTCGCAAACAAGAATAATAACCAAGAATGAATAAACCTTGAATAGAAAAGTGCAAACTCTTATTACCTAAACAAAATTCAATAGTTTCTCACAACCACAAAACACAATAACCATAGCCAAATAGATTTAGTTCATGGCTAGGTTCAAAAGAAACACAAGATAAATAATCCCTAGCATGAACCCAATCGAACAAGAAAGAAAAGGATGAAGAAGGAGGCTTGTCGAAATCCTCCTTGCCCTAGATGCTTGTCGAAAATTCTCTCCTCTTGCCCTTCTTGGAGTTGTCGAAATTCCCCTCTCTTTGCTCCCTCCAAAGTTGACGATATGGCCTCTTATTTATAGGGCTAGGTCAAAGTCCTTCTTTGAGGAGGAAGTTAAGTTGGAATTAAATTATCTTTAAAGAATATAATTCTTTATTATAATTATATTCCTATTAGAACTTCTCCTATCTTCTTGGAATTTAATTCTTCTTTAATCTCTTCATGGAAATCAAATTCCTTTGGGATTGGGCTTTGTTCCACGTCATCTTGGGCTTGTCTAGTCATCAATTTCTTAAATCAATCAAACCACAACAGTGTTTCATCAAATTTAGCATCATAGTAAAATTTTAAGTTTTTCCATGGTTATCCTAGAATAAAAATTCTATCAATTAAGTGCATTGGCAAAGTCATCATCGGATATTCATCAAATCTAAGCAATTCTTGTTCCAACTAAAGACATGGCAAGCAATTTATGTATCCTAAATGTAATACTTAAGATGAATGTAACTAAACATGGTAACTACTAATAACAATCCCCCCAAACTCGAGTGAGGCATTGTCCTCAATGCATGCATTAAAGAAAAATAAAAATAACGAAAAATAAAATGCATACGAGGACTTACTTCGAGAGTTCGTCATCGTAGATGATTAGTTTCTTTATGGTTGGTGTCTTGATTCTCTTGCTTGAACGCGATGGTTGTTTTCTTGTTGCCGGTGGTGGAATCGATCCTCGTACGGGGTTGTCCTCATCGTCCTCTTCATCGATGTCATTGGTTTTTCGCTTGGAGGATTAAATTGGTGCGGTCTTTGTCGGTGCAATGGAGGACTGTCAGAATCTGAAAAATCAGAAAATGATTCCGTAGGAGTTGATTCGGGTATAGGTGCTTTACCTTTGGCTTTTGTAGTGGCTGCCGGGATGTCTTTAGCTTTGGTTGCTGTGGCATTAGCTTGTGCATGCACGATGTAGGTTGTCACAGCATCATCTGTTGCGGTTGCCGTGGCGACTGCTTCATTGGTTGCCGGGGCAAGGATTTCGACAGGAAAGATTGGGAACGGCACGCGACTGTCCGGGTACTTTTCTAGGATGACTTGGATGATGGCATTGTTGTGCTCCTTCATGTACTGCATGAACATTAGTTGCCGGTCTTCAATTTGCCTTAGGTGGCTTGCCAATGGGTGCAAGAGTGCTTCAAAGTGTCCCGGGGTTGATGGCCGAGTTGCCCGTGCACTCTATTACCAAGACGATCCAATTGGCTATCACACCTCAACTCACGATAACCTGGCCTATCTCTCTCTCATTTGATCTCATATTTTCTTTTACTTTATTGCTTTCTAGTTTAGTTATTAGTTAAACTCCTATAATCCTTTATTTGTGTTTTTATTTTTTACAGTGCAAGAGACTAGATTCTTGAAGTGGCACCAATCCCTGTGGAGACGATATCTTTTATACTATAACTTGCAACGTGTATACTTGCGCAATTGCGTAGCACTTATTACGTGCAACAAGTTTTTGGCGTCGTTGCCGAGGATTGGCAATAGCGACTTTGTTTTTTTTCTTGCACTTTCTTTTTACTTTTCTTGTTTAAGATTCAAAGGGCTAACAAACTTTGGTTTTGCATTGGTATATGACCAGGGCGAGACCGACTACACTAGAATATCCCTTTGATCCAGAAATCGAACGAACCTTACGAAGACTTAGACAAAGGATAAGAGTAGCAATGGCTAATCAAGACGGCAATATGAATCAATATGTTCTAGCAGGAGGAGGAGTGATTCTTGCACGAAACAGAACTATTCGAGACTATCTTGAAGAAGATCTTGATGGACTTAATCCAGGAGTTGTCGTACCTGAAATTGAAACCGACCACTTTGAGTTAAAATCGGTAATGTTTAATATGATCAACACAATTGGTCAATTTGACAGCTCAGCAACTGAAGATGCACGGCAACGTCTGAAATCTTTCCTCGAGATTTGCAACTCGTTCAAAATACACAGAGTCACCCTCGATGTCTTACGATTAAGATTATTCCCCTATTCACTAAGGGATAGGGCGAAAGCATGGTTGAATAGCATTCCTGCCGGATCAATAGCATCTTGGACCGATCTTTGTCGTGATTTCCTTGCTCGATTTAATCCTACAAATTTAACTGATAAGCTTCGTAATGACATTACTTCTTTTCGGCAGGCAGATGATGAATCCATGTACGAGGCTTGGGAGCGATATAGAGAACTCCTACACAAATGCCCCCTACACGGATTCCCGGTGTGGACTCAAGTAATAATGTTTTACAACACCGTGAATACACCAACAAGGATGATGCTAGATACCTCGGCAAACGGCATACTCCTAGATAAGTCGTCGGAGGAAGCAATGCAAATTTTAAACAGGCTGGCCAAGAATGATTATCAATTCCCGTCTACTAGAAGAGGAGGAGTTAGATGCCAAGCCACACTACATGAACTAGGATTATCAGATTCAATTTCGGTACAATTGGCCACTTTAACCAAGATGGTCCAGAACATGCAAAAACCAAACAACACACATGAGGTCAAGGTAATGGATTCTTTTTGTGAGTTATGTGGTGATAACCATAATTCTTCTGAATGTATGCAGAATCCGGAATCCAGCTTCTATGTGGGGAATTACAATCGGAACAACAATGTGATGTCCAATACATACAATCTAGCTTGGAAGAAGCACCCAAATTTTTCATGGAGTAATCCCAACAATGCTCTAAACTAGAACAATCAGAATGCACAAGCATCGGGATTCCAGTAGAATATGCCACGGCAACAGTTGCCGCAGTAACAACCGACAACATCTAGTTCTTTGGAAAATTCTCTAAATGCTTTTATGATGAAAACTGAATCTTATATGGCTGAGAATAGTAACTTCATTAAAAGAACTGATGCTTTTATTAACAGGACCGAGATGAGATTGCAAAACCAAGAGGCGGTAATCAAATCATTGGAAAATCAAGTCGGACAGTTTGCTCAAAATCTGAATACTAGATCGCAAGGAGGTTTACCTAGCAATACTGAAGTCGCAAGAGGAACTGGCCATGAGCAATGTAAGGCAATCACCACTACCAACAACTTAGAGAGGTTCAAACCCGCTCGTCAAACAAAACTCTACAAAAAGATCAAGACGAACCTAGCGGTAAAGCCTCAGATGTTGAACCAGAAATTGCCGCGGTAACCGGCAATAAGCATGCCTCGGCAACCGACGATAAAGACGCCTCGGCAACTTGTGATAAGCATGCCTCGACAACCCCAGTTGATAACGCCTCGGTAACTCTAGTTATCCCGGAAATGCCTTCAATCAGGTTCCAAACCAAAGAAAGGATCGAAGATATCAGACTTCCACCACCATTCCCACAAAGGTTGAAGCGACAAAAGCAAGAATACCAATTCAAGAAGTTTCTTGATATCCTAAAGCAAGTCCACATCAACTTGCCATTGGTGGAAGCAATTGAACAAATGCCAAATTATGCCAAGTTTCTTAAAGACATTGTGTCCAAGAGAACAAGGCTAGGAGAGTTTGAAACAGTTGCCGCAATAGAGGGATGCATGGCAATGTTACACAATCGTATGCCACCCAAATTGAAGGATCCCGGAAGTTTCACAATACCCTGTTCCATTGGAAATCACTATGTCGGGAAAGCATTATGCGACCTTGGGGCTAGCATAAACTTGATGCCTAAATCGGTTTTCCATAAACTAGGAACCGGGAAGGTAAGACCTACAACAGTTATGCTACAGCTAGCCGACAGATCCTATGTGCATCCAGCGGGAAAAATCGAGGACATACTGGTAAAAGTTGATAAATTTATTTTTCCCATTGACTTTATTGTTTTGGATTGTGAAGCAGATGAGCATGCACCTATCATTCTCGGGAGACCATTCAGCAAAATGGAGAACCTTGATCGATGTTGAAAAGGGAGAACTCACAATGAGGGTGAATGACCAGCAAGTTAAACTAAATGTGTTCCAAACACTAAGACATGCTGATGATCCAGAAGAATGCCAACTCCTTCATGCCACGACAGAGTTTAACTTCGACGAGGAATTTAGTTGCCTCGACAACTATATTGCCGATCAAGAGGAACCTGAGGAGTATGAAGAACCGGTCGATGAGGAACAACAAGAAGAGGCAAATTGGCTAGTCAATCGACCAGGAAAAGAAGCTGATCAAAATATTGATGCTACACAAGAAGGCAATAGGGAGGAGGACGCAGATCTAGAGATATGCGATGCATTCCCGGATGAACAAATTTTAGTTGCCTCAGCAACCATGGACGCGCACGCCTCAGCAACCACGGACGCGCACGTCTCGGTAAATCTCGATGCAGCAGCAGCCCTTGACGCGCATGCCTCGGCAACCATGGATGCATACGCCTCGGCAACTCTCGACGCCACAGTAGCCCTTGACGCGCATGCCTCGGCAATTTTGGGAGCAGTCGCCACGGCAGCACATGCCTCGACAATAACCTGGTACGCGGATTTAGTTAATTTCCTTGTTTGTGGTATTTTAGCTAATGGCATTACTCACCAAGGGAAGAAGCGGTTCCGCCATGATGCTAAGCATTACTTTTGGGACGAGCCTCTTTTGTTTAAACAATGTGAAGATCAGGTTATACGCCGATGTGTCCCTGAAGAAGAGCAACAGAATGTACTCCGGCAATGTCATTCTTCACCCTATGGAGGACATTTTGGAGGAACTCGTACCGCGGCCAAAGTTTTGCAATCCGGTTTGTATTGGCCAACATTGTACAAAGATGCCCAAGACTTTTACAAGCAATGTGATCGTTGCTAGAGGATGGGCAATATCTTTAGACGACATGAGATGCCGCTTCAGAACATCATCGAGGTGGAATTGTTCGATGTATGGGGGATCGATTTTATAGGACCTTTCCCATCTTCATTCGACAACCTCTACATTCTACTTGCCGTCGACTACGTGTCTAAATGGGTTGAGGCAGCTGCAGTTCCCAACAACGATTCCAAGACCGTGCAACGATTCTTGCAGAAAAACATATTTACACGATTTGGGATGCCGAGAGCAATTATCAGTGACGAAGGCAAGCATTTTGACAACATACTAATTGCCAAGATGTTGCAACGCTTTGGCATATCACCCACAAACCAACGGGCAAGCAGAAACTTCTAACCGGGAATTGAAGGGTATACTCGAGAAAGTTGTAAATCCCTCTAGGAAGGATTGGTCATTAAGACTAGATGACGCACATTGGGCATATCGCATTGTATTCAAAACACCCTTAGGTATGTCCCCCTTCCGACTTGTCTATGGCAAAACATGCCATCTACCGGTGGAAATCGAACACAAGGCATACTGGGCAATCAAGACCGTGAATATGGATTGGGAAAGTGCCGGACAAAAGTGTTTGTTGGACCTCAATGAGATAGAAGAATTCCGTGCACTCGCCTATAAAGGAGAAAACAAAGTGATGGCATGACAAGTAACTATTGCCACGGCAATTCACACCAGGGCAACTAGTTCTCTTATTCAATTCTCGGCTAAAACTTTTCCCGGGAAAGCTGAAATCAAGATGGTCAGGACTATTCGAAGTTGTCAAACCATTCTCCCATGGTGCTGTGATAATCAAGTCCATCTCTGACAACCATGAATTCAAAGTTAATGGACAAAGATTGAAGCGCTACAATGGTGCCCATGTGGAACGTAACAAAGAAGTGGTCAACTTAGGAGATGCATGAGCATGCTCTCCTTTCAATATATTTTTTTTATTTTCATTTTTATTTTTAGGAGATATTTTATTTTTCTTCATTACCTTTAGTTTCCAGGTTTTCTTTGTTTTCCTTTCCACAACAAGACTCACAACCACTACTTGCCACGGTAATCACAACAGAGGATGCCCCGGCAACCAACCCTAAAGATGCCATGGCAACCAAAGCTAAAGACATCCCGACAACCACTGTAAAAGCCAAAGGTAAAACACATATGCCCGAATCAACTCCTACGGAATCATTTTCTGATTTTTCAAATTCGGACGAGTCCTCCATTGCACCAACAAAGACCGCACCAATTGAATCCTCCAAGCGGAAAGCCAATGACACTGATGAAGAAGACGATGAGGACAACCCCGTACGAGGATCGATTCCACCACCGACAACAAGAAAACAACCATCGCGTTCAAGTAAGAAAATCAAGACACCGACAAAAAGGAAACTAATCATCTACGATGACGAACTCTCGGAGTAAGTCCTCGCATGCATTTTATTTTTCGTTATTTTTATTTTTCTTTCATGCATGCATTGAGGACAATGCCTCACTCGAGTTTGGGGGGGATTTTTATTAGTAGTTACCATGTTTAGTTACATTCATCTTAAGTATTGCATTTAGGATACATAAATTGCTTGCCATGCCTTTAATTGGAACAAGAATTGCTTAGATTTGATGAATATCCGATGACGACTTTGCCAATGCACTTAATTGATAGAATTTTTATTCTAGAATAACCATGGAAAAACTTAGAATTTTACTATGTTGTTAATTTTGATGAAACACTGTTGTGGTTTGATTGATTTAAGGAATTCTAGTGAACTTAGGTTGATAATTAACAAATTGGGGGATTAGAATAAAAATTGGATGAATGCTAGAGGTGCCCGAAATTGGCTCTAGCATATGCTAAAAAAAATTGATCACTAGAGGTGCCCGAAAACTAGCTCTAGTATGTGTTAAAAAAATTGATAGCTAGAGGTGCCCTAAACCGGCTCTAGTCGAATAAATTAACTTAAAAACTAAAAACAAAACACTAGAGGTGCCCAAAACTGGCTCTAGTTAAAACATGTTAAAAAGAACCCAATGAAGTAATTTGAAAACCTCTTGTTTGCATAGAATCCAAAAAATCAACTCCGCACACACTCACAAGAATTATAGTTTGATTCCGAGTAATTCCTAAGTTTTCTAAAAAATGAAAAGCCAATCATACTTTGTGCCCCGGTTCAGAGAATTAAAATCAAGTTCAAAGCTAAGTTTGTGAAAATTGAAGTCTTGGCAGCTAATTATTAGTTTTCATTGCTTGAGGACAAGTAATAGTTCGAGTTTGGGGGTGTGATAAGTGTTCAAAAGTACTATTTTTCTTACCCTTTTTACTCATATTATTGTTAGACTTAGGCTCATATTAGTTGCATAATTAGCCATTCATGCATTAATCCATGTTTTCTTCCATCGATGAGCTTGATTACATAACTTAGTAGTTTTGTGGGAAAAGATGTTGCTTTGGTGTGTTTTGTGTGTATGTGTAGGATCACTTGCCAAAGCAAGGCTAGAGCTAGTTGCCAGGGCAATGCATGTAGGAGACGCCGAGCTAGTTACCAGGGCAATGCATGAAGGAGACGTCGAGCCAGTTGCCAGGGCAATTGTCGATAAGAGCAAAGGTGATATAGTAGTCGAAATTGATGACTAGACAAGCCCAAGATGATGTGGAGCAAAGCCCAATCCTAAAGGAATTTGATTTCCATGAAGAGATTAAAGAATAATTAAATTCCAAGAAGATAGGAGAAGTTCTAATAGGAATATAATTATAATAAAGAATTATATTCTTTAAAGATAATTTAATTCCATCTTAACTTCCTCCTCAAAGAAGGACTTTGACCTAGCCCTATAAATAAGAGGGAGATTTCAACAATCTATAGAGAGCAAAGAGGGGGGAATTTCGACAAGCATCCAAAGAGGGCAAGAGGAGAGAATTTTCGATAAGCATCTAGGGCAAGGAGGGTTTCGACAAGCCTCCTTCTTCATCTTCTATTTCTTGTTCGATTGGGTTCATGCTGGGGATTAATTATCTTGTGTTTCTTTGGAACCTAGCCATGAACTAAATCTATTTTGCTATGGTTATTGTGTTTTGTGGTTGTGAGAAACTATTGGTTTTTGTTTAGGTAATAAGAGTTTGCACTTTTCTATTCAAGGTTTATTCATTCTTGGTTCTTATTCTTGTTTGCGAGTGAATTGGGAGAGGATCTCGTGATTTCATCTATTTATCTAATATCGGGAGCGTTAGATTCAAGAAACGAATGAATATGATCTTTATTCAATCTATTGATGGTGAAGATTAATCCAGCTTAGGAATAAGTTAAGGATTTCAACGGCTAAGAGGAGCGCAAGATTGGTTGTTGTTCACCCTTGATTCACGCAAGGATGTATTATCAAGGCATGCACAAGTAGCTAGAGTTTCGACTTAGGGATAAGAAGAAACTATTGAAGAACGCTCTGCCGAACCTTGAAGGTTGCTGCCCAGACGCCTAAGTAGTTGCCCAGGAAACCATCGATTAGTTGCCAAGGTAACCCCGTTGTGCAAGTTGCCACGGCAACTGAGTTGCCCGTGCACTCTTTTACCAAAACGATCCAATCGGCTATCACACCTCAACTCACGATAACCTAGCCTATCTCTCTCTCATTTGATCTCATATTTTCTTTTACTTTATTACTTTCTAGTTTAGTTATTAGTTAAACTCCTATAATCCTTTATTTGTGTTTTTACTTTTTACAGTGCAAGAGACTAGATTCTTGAAGTGGCACCAATCCCTGTGGAGACGATATCTTTTATACTATAACTTGCAACGTGTATACTTGCACAATTGCGTAGCACTTATTACGTGCAACAGTCCGTATGAACAATTACCTTTGTACCAATCAAATAGGATCGGAACTTGTCAAATGCGAAAACTACATCTAGTAACTCTTTCTCCGTTGTTGTGAAATTCACTTGAGCACTATTAAGAGTTTTACTAGCGTAGTATATCACATGGAATGTCTTACCTGTGCGTTGGCCTAGGACTGCTCCTACCGCGAAATCACTTGCATCACACATGAGCTCAAAAGGTAGCGTTCAATCTGGTGGAAAGACAATGGGTACCGAGGCAAGCTTTTTCTTTAGGGTTTTAAATGCTTGGGTGCTAGAATCATCAAAATCGAAGACTTTATCCTCTTCAAGCAAGTTGCACAAGGGTTTAGTGATTTTAGAAAAATTATGAATGAACCTCCTGTATAAACCTGCATGTCCAAGAAAACTTTGAATTCCTTTAACCGAACTTGGTGGCGGTAATCTCTCGATCACGTCCACCTTGGCTTTGTCTACTTCAATTCCCTTGGATGAAATCTTGTGGCTGAGCACTATTCTTTCATCTACCATAAAATGGCATTTCTCCCAATTGAGGACTAAATTAGTTTCTTCACATCTTGCCAACACTCTCTCTAAATTGCCGAGACAATTGTCGAAGTCATTACCAAAAATAGAAAAATCATCCATGAAGATCTCAAGGAAGTCTTCGACCATGTCTAAAAAGAGTGCCATCATGCATCTTTGGAAGGTTGCCGGGGCGTTACACAATCCGAACGGCATCCTTTGGAAGGCATAAGTACCGTATGGGCATGTGAAGGCTGTCTTTTCTTGATCTTCTGGTGCTATGACAATTTGATTGTAACCTGAATAACCATCAAGAAAACAATAAAAGGGTTTACCTGCAAGACGGTCAAGCATTTGATCAATAAAGGGTAATGGGAAGTGATATTTCCTGGTGGCTTTGTTTAGCTTTCGATAATCCATATAAACCCTCCAACCGATCACAGTCTTGGTTGGAATGAGTTCATTGTTTTCATTACTTACCACCGTTATACCTCATTTTTTCGGAATGCATTGTACCGGACTTACCTATGTACTATCAGAGATAGGGTATATAATGCCGGCGTCAAGCCACTTGATGATTTATTTCATTACAATCTCTTTCATGGCATGATTCAGTCTCCTCTGGGCCTCAATTGAAGGTTTGTGATCATCTTCCAACAAAATCTTGTGCATGCATACTGCCGGGCTAATTCTCTTCAAGTCGGCAATTGTCCACCCTATTGCTTTTTTGTGTAGCTTCAACATCTTGATCAGCTTCTTTTCCTGCTCAGGCTGTAACTTAGAAGAAATAATTACAGGCAATGTATTATCGGTTCCTAAGTATGCATATTTTAGTTCCCTGGCAATTGTTTCAACTCAAGAATCGGTGGTTGTTCAATAGAGGGTTTTTCGATTTTACCTTCCTTACCTGAGTAATCCAGTGGTTCAAAGTATGTACCTGGGCGATTGACTAGCCAATTTGCCTCTTCTTGTTGCTCCTCATTGACCTGTTCTTCATACTCCTCAGGTTCCTCTTGATCGGCAATGTAGTTTCCAAGGCAACTAAATTCCTCGTCGAAGTTAAACTCTATCGTGGCATGAAGAAGTTGGCATTCTTCTGGATCATTGACATGCCTTAGTGTTTGGAACACATTTAGTTTAACTTGCTGGTCATTCACCCTCATTGTGAGTTCTCCCTTTTCAACATCGATTAAGGTTCTCCCTATTCCTAAGAATGTTCTCCCGAGAATGATGGTTGCATACTCATCTGCTTCACAATCCAAAACAATAAAGTCAGCGGGAAAAATAAATTTATCAACTTTTACCAGTGTGTCCTCAATTTTTCCCTCTGGATGCACATAGGATCTGTCGTCTAGCTGTAGCATAACTGTTGTAGGTATTGCCTTCCCGATTCCTAGTTTCTAGAAAACTGATTTAGGCATCAAGTTTATGCTAGCCCCAAGGTCGCATAATGTTTTCCCGACATAGTGGTTTCCAATGGAACAGGGTATTGTGAAACTTCCGGGATCCTTCAACTTGGGTGGCACACGATTGTGCAACATTGCCATGCATCCCTCTGTTGCGGCAACTGTTTCAAACTCTCCTAGCCTTGTTCTCTTGGACACAATGTCTTTAAGAAACTTGGCATAGTTTGGCATTTGTTCAATTGCTTCCACCAATGGAAAGTTGATGTGGACTTGCTTTAGGATATCAAGAAACTTCTTGAATTGATATTCTAGCTTTTGTTGCTTCAACCTTTGTGGGAATGGTGGTGGAAGTCAGATATCTTCGATCCTTTCATTGGTTTGGAACCTGATTGACGGCATTGCCGGGACAACTGGAGTTGCTGAGGCATTATCAATTGGGGTTGCCGAGGCATGCTTATCACAAGTTACCGAAGTATCCTTATCGTTGGTTGCCGAGGCATGCTTATTGCCGATTATCGCGGCAATTCTTGGTTCAGCATCTGAGGCTTTACCGCTAGGTTCGTCTTGATCTTTTTGTGGTGTTTTGTTTGATGAGCGGGGTTGAGCCTCTCTAAGTTGTTGACCACTTCTAGTGGTGATTGCCTTACATTGCTCATGGTCAGTTCCTCTTGCGACTTCAGTATCGCTAGGTAAACCTCCTTGCGGTCTAGTATTCAGATTTTGAGCAAACTGTCCGACTTGATTTTCCAATGATTTGATTGCCGCCTCTTGGTTTTGCAATCTCATCTCGGTCCTGTTAATAAAAGCATCAGTTCTTTTTATGAAGTTACTATTCTCAGCCATATAAGATTCAGTTTTCATCATAAAAGCATTTAGAGAATTTTCCAAAGAACTAGATGTTGTCGGTTGTTGCTGCGGCAACTGTTGCCGTGGCATATTCTGCTGGAATCCCAATGCTTGTTCATTCTGATTGTTCTGGTTTAGAGCATTGTTGGGATTACTCCATGAAAAATTTAGGTGCTTCTTCCAAGCTGGATTGTATGTATTGGACATCACATTGTTGTTTAGATTGTAATTCCCCACATAGAAGCTGGATTCTGGATTCTGCATACATTCAGAAGAATCATGGTTATCACCACATAACTCACAAAAAGAATCCATTACCTTGACTTCATGTGTGTTGTTTGGTTTTTGCATGTTCTGGACCATCTTGGTTAAAGTGGCCAATTGTGCCGAAATTGAATATGATGATCCTAGTTCATGTATTGTGGCTTGGCGTCTAACTCCTCCTCTTCTAGTAGAGGGGAATTGATAATCATTCTTGGCCAGCCTGTTTAGAATTTGCATTGCTTCCTCCGGCGACTTATCTAGAAGTATGTCGTTTGCCGAGACATCTAGCATCATCCTTGTTGGTGTATTCACGGCGTTGTAAAACATTGTTACTTAAGTCCACACCGGGAATTCGTGTAGGGACATTTGTGTAGAAGTTCTCTATATCGCTCCCAAGCCTCGTACATGGATTCATCATCTGCCTGCCGAAAAGAAGTAATGTCCTTACAAAGCTTATCAGTCAAATTTGTAGGATTAAACCGAGCAAGGAAATCACACAAAGATCGGTCCAAGATGCTATTGATCTGGCAGGAATACTATTCAACCATGCTTTCGCCCTATCTCTTAGTGAATAGGGGAATAATCTTAATCGTAAGACATCGGAGGTGACTCCGTGTATTTTGAACGAGTTGCAAATCTCGAGGAAAGATTTCAGATGTTGTCGTGCATCTTCAATTGCTGAGCCGCCAAATTGACCAATTGTGTTGATCATATTAAACATTACCAGTTTCAACTCAAAGTGGTCGACTTCAATTTCAAGTGCGACAACTCCTGGATTAAGTCCATCAAGATCTTTTTCAAGATAGTCTCGAATAGTTCTGTTTCGTGCAAGAATCACTCATCCTCCTCCTAGAACATCATGATTCATATTCCCGTCTTGATTAGACATTGCTACTCTTATCCTTCGTCTAAGTCTTTGTAAGGTTCGTTCGATTTCTGGATCAAAGGGATATTCTGGTGAAGTCGGTCTCCCCCTGGTCATATACTAATGCAAAACCAAAGTTTGTTAGCCCTTTGAATCTTAAACAAGAAAAGTAAAAAGAAAGTGCAAGAAAATAAAAACAAAGTCGCTATTGCCAATCCCCGGCAACAGCGCCAAAAACTTGTAGCGCGTAATAAGTGCTACGCAATTGTGCAAGTATACACGTTGCAAGTTATAGTATAAAAGATATCGTCTCCACAGGGATTGGTGCTACTTCAAGAATCTAGTCTCTTGCACTGTAAAAAGTAAAAACACAAATAAAGGATTATAGGAGTTTAACTAATAACTAAACTAGAAGGCAATAAAGTAAAAGAATAAATGAGATCAAATGAGAGAGATAAGCCAGGTTATCGTGAGTTGAGGTGTGATAGCCGATTGGATCGTCTTGGTAAAAGAGTGCACGGGCAACTCAGTTGCCGTGGCAACTTGCACAACGAGGTTGCCTTGGCAACTAATCGATGGTTGTCTGGGCGACTGGTTGGGCAACTACTTGGGCGTCTGGGCAGCAACCTTCAATGTTCGGCAAAGCGTTCTTCAATGGTTTCTTCTTATCCCTAAGTCGAAACTCTAGCTACTTGTGCATGCCTTGATAATACATCCCTGCGTGAATCAAGGGTGAACAACAACCAATCTTGCGCTCCTCTTAGCCGTTGAAATCCTTAACTTATTCCTAAGCCGGATTATTCTTCACCATCAATACATTGAATAAAGATCATATTCATTCGTTTCTTGAATCTAACTCTCCCGATATTAGATAAATAGATGAAGTTACGAGATCTTCTCCCAATTCACTCGCAAACAAGAATAAGAACCAAGAATGAATAAACCTTGAATAGAAAAGTGCAAACTCTTATTACCTAAACAAAATCCAATAGTTTCTCACAACCACAAAACATAATAACCATAGCCAAATAGATTTAGTTCATGGCTAGGTTCCAAAGAAACACAAGATAAATAATCCCTAGCATGAACCCAATCGAACAAGAAAGAAAAGGATGAAGAAGGAGGCTTGTCGAAATCCTTTTTGCCCTAGATGCTTGTCGAAAATTCTCTCCTCTTGCCCTTCTTGGAGTTGTCGAAATTCCCCTCTCTTTGCTCCCTCCAAAGTTGACGATATGGCCTCTTATTTATAGGGCTAGGTCAAAGTCCTTCTTTGAGGAGGAAGTTAAGTTGGAATTAAATTATCTTTAAAGAATATAATTCTTTATTATAATTATATTCCTATTAGAACTTCTCTTATCTTCTTGGAATTTAATTCTTCTTTAATCTCATCATGGAAATCAAATTCCTTTGGGATTGGGCTTTGTTCCACGTCATCTTGGGCTTGTCTAGTCATCAATTTCGACTACCATATCACCTTTGCTCTTGTCGACAATTGCCCTGGCAACTGGCTCGGTGTCTCCTTCATGCATTGCCCTGGCAACTAGCTCGGCATCTCCTTCATGCATTGCCCTGGCAACTAGCTCGGCATCTCCTTCATGTATTGCCCTGGCAACTAGCTCTAGCCTTGCTTTGGCAAGTGATCCTGCACATACACACAAAACACACCAAAGCAGCATCTTTTCCCACAAAAACTACCAAGTTATGTAATCAAGCTCAACGATGGAAGGAAACATGGATTAATGCATGAATAGCTAATTATGAAACTAATATGAGCCTAAGTCTAACAATAATATGAGTAAAAAGGGTAAGAAAATAGTACTTTTGAACACTTATCAACTATCATCCAGAAAAAAGCTAATGTGATAGCTGACGCTCTCAGTCGAAAGACAATTGTTGCCTTAAGAGCTATGAATGCAAGATTGGCATTAAAAGAAGATGGTGTTTTGATTGTCAAGTTAAGAATAAAATTTACCATATTGAATTAAATAAGATATCTTTAAAGAAAGGATGAGAAATGTTGTCAAGGTGCAAACAAGTGGAAAAGAATGAAACTGAAAACTTGGAAGTTAGGTTTGATAGATATTTGTATTATCAAGGAAGAATTTCTATCTCAATGATGGAAACTATATGTTGACTCTGAAAGAAAAGATATTTAATATGAATTTAAGGATAAAGTATTCCTTAAAAGTTTCACCTTGGAAGAAGGTGTTATGGTTTGGACAAAAAGAAAGTTAAGTTCAAAATTTATTGGGCTATAAGAAATTGTGAAAGGAGTTAGTCTGATAGTTAAGATTAATAGTTAGCGTTATATTTGGAAATGAAGAAGAATCATAATGTATCAATGCTCTGGAAATATTGATTAGACCTCTCACTTGTTGTTACTCCGGAGAATATAAAGATTCAGTCGGATTTAAGCTATGAAAAAAGAATTGGTAAAGATCCTAGCACATGGAGTCAAAGAACTAAGAAAACAATACAATCCCGTTTGTCAAAGTTCTTTGACAAAAATCACAAGGTTAAAGAAACAATTTGAGAGAAATAAGAAGAAAATATAAGAAAATAGTTTTCTCACCTTTTGAATCAAGTGCGTGTTGAAAATTTGAGGACGAATTTTCTTAAGGAGGAGAGAATTGTAATACCCCAAAATTTACTAAGTTGATTAAGGGTCATTTAGTACTAAGATAATAGCTTAAAAGCTAATTTAGTGACTAAAATGACAAAAATGCGAAAGTTGGGATTTCTTTAATTATGGGTTTTGGAAAGGAAATTTCTAAGGTTTAAAGGTCTTATATGATAGATAATGAATTGAATAAGGTATTCTTAAAGTTTGTTTGAATTCCAAGGACAATTGGAATGGGAATTGAAGTTTAAAAAGATAGTGACCAAAATGTAAAATTTGAAAATTTTATGGCTAAAGTATAAACTTTGGAAAAGTTTGGGGAATAAAGTTGCAATTTCCCAAAAGTTAAGGGTTTTTATTTCATAAATAAACATATCACCTAAGGGTGTGAATCGAATGCGGAATTATTGGTTCGATCTGATACTTCTATTATTGGGAAAATCGTAGTTAAAGTTTAAGTGGAATTCGGATACCCGGACCGAACTGGAAAATTTTGAAATTTTGCCATATGATAGGGAAAGGTTATAAAAGTCATTTCCAAGTGTTGGAAATATTTTTAGTTCGATTCAAGATGAATCCTACAGTTTATTTCTGAGTAAAGGATTATTTATCGCTATATTGGATCGAATGAAAATTTTGGAGATTGATCCAAAAGCTACAGAAAAGTCATAAAATATTATTTTAAGAATATTTTATTATGGTTGGTTGAATTTTAACTAGATTTAGTTAGATTGTAATGGAATGGCAATTTGGAAACAAACTAGTAAATAAAGACTAGTTGGAGGGCAAATTGGTCATTTGGCCCCAATGGCAATTTTGAAATATTTAAAAATTTATACGGGTAATTTTGGAAAGAGAAAATGAAAGATTAAATCTTGGCCCTTGATTGATGATAAAATCAATCTCAACCATTGGATAAAAGGGTAAAATTGTAATTTCACTATTAAATGAATTTAATATTCATTTAATAGATATATGTGTAAAATAATGGTGAAAAGATGAAGATTTTGTTCATCTTTTCCAGCAACAAATGTGAGGTCTAGGGAAAGAAAGAGAAAAAATTTTCCAAGCTCGATTCAAGCCCCGAAACTCGGTTTTCAAGTAATCTCTTCAACTACAAAGTTATTATACTCTTCAAGCTCTATCTTTTGATATCAATAATTCATGGAATCCATGCTTTATTGATGAGAATTTACATGAGAAAGAAATTAGGGTTTATGGATCAAATTGGGGCTTTTGATATTTTATGATTCCATGATTGAATTCAAGTTGAAATCAAGCTGGTATGATGTTAAAATCATGATATTAAGTTGGGATTTAAGTTTTACATGTTTTGATTATTATGAAGATGATTAGGGTTTATGGATTCAAGTTTAATTTAGGGTTTGTGATGTTGAAATAATGATCTAGTAAGCTTGAATTGTTGTTTGGAAGCGAAACCCTAAGTTAAATTGTGTAGGGACCATTTCGGCAACTTGAAAAGTTGAAGGACCAAATCTGAATTTTTAGAATTTGGAGTGTATTTGTGTTATTAATGATGTTAGAGATAAGAAAATGAAGTTAGAATGCCAAATTGATGTTGAATTGAATTACTGACCATTTTGACAATTTGTCAAAGTTAAGTGATCAAATCAAAATTGAAGTTCTGTATGGGGGTTAAATCTGATTTTTAGTTGCAATGATGGAATCAAGGTAGTAATGTTGAATTGAGGCAAAGTTAAGAAGCATGAATCCTTATCTTTGCATTTTAGTGACTATTTCGGTAAATAAGGAAAATTAGGGAGAATTATTGTGAATAACTATTTGGTGAAGAATGTGATGAGTTGGTGGTTTAAAGTTAGTGATTGGACTAAATTGAAAAGTAGAGATGTAAGGAGAAGTTAGTATACAAGTTGAAGTTGTTTATGGAAGTTGTGTAGAAAAACTGGTTTATGGCAGTAACTTTGAAAATTCACCATAAATTCTAAAAAAATGGTTAGAAGGTGAATTTTATATCGATTTAAAGATTTGTTTGTCTAGTTTCGTATCCAACAAACAAAAACTGATTACGAGTTCCGAGTAAAAAGATATGAATTTTTAAGTGGTAAAAGGTCAGAAAACAATATAGCAGGCTGTTCCGAAATTCAATACTGGAAATTGACTTTGAAAATTCGCCATAAATCGTACAAGTTGAATTTGGGCTATTAATTTATATGGTTGAAAAGCTTATTGAATCTAGTTTCTTTTAGAACAAATGTAATTGAATTCTGAGTTGTAGATTATTTTATAGAAATATTTCTTGGGAGGTACTGTAAACTACCAGAAAATATGAATTGATACACTTTGTATCTAAGGTTGATTAGTAAGATTGAAAAGGGTAAATGGAAGTTCAAATTGGTCACTAAGGACCATAATGAGTTTTTGAACAATACAAGGAAGAAAGGAAAATGTTTGGAAATTTTTATATTCGAATGATTATATTGGACAATATGTCTAAGATATTGTTAGATTGGGATCTAACAAATATTTTACTTATTTGAATTATGAAGTTAAGTTCGAATCAAGGGAGGTTCGAGGTACGATGAAGGAAAGGAACAAAGAGGACTTAGTGAGGCATACTAATAAATGGCCTAGGTGAGTGCAGTGCATACATAACATTATACATGGATGTTTCATACATCACTGGTAGGGCTTGCGATAAGTCTACCTGGTTTATATATTGTCATAATAATTATGTCATTGATCATATATTTGACATATTTTAAATATGTCAAAGGTTGAAAATAAATGCATTGATCACTAGTTATTGATGATGGTATAATATGAATGTTATTTTGGTTATGAACTGTTAAATGTTGATATATATTGATATATGTTGCCATTGATGACTAAATGATGAAATAAAGCCCAATGTATGATATAGAGGTTCAAAGGTATAATTGGCTAGCCATAGAGTCATAAACAGCTGTATAAATATTCTAAGCACTTCGGTGCAATATTCATAAATACTTATTGAGGGTATACTCATGCAAGGTTTGGGTATACGGAAACACTTAGGATGTTAAGCACTACGGTGCAATTTTATTAATACTCAATGAGGGTATACGGAAGCACATAGGGTGCTAAGAAATACGGTGCAAATAATATACATACTCAAGAAAGGTTGGGTATGGGGGGATGACTCGTGTACATAGAATCTCTTAATTCGATACCTTGGGCTAAATAAATTGAAAAGAATAAAAAAAAAGAAACAGGAAGATAAGCTTGCAGATAGAAATGGAAAAAGGTATTGGTAAGCATTGAAAGCTTACGGGTGGAAATGGCAACGGTATTGGTAAGATCTAATCTTATCACTTTGATATACATATTTATTTATGTTAACGAGCATGTAATAGTAAGGTGATCATATGCATTGTTAATCATTAATATTGATACTATGACTATTGCACTTGAATTTGAATTATTGCCTCACTAAGTAAATACTTAGCGTGTAACTGTTTTACACGTAGGAAAGAAGAAATGGTTGGAGTAAGGAGCATATACGGACATCATCAATTAATAACAGGTACATCAGTATCAGTAAGATATCTTTTGATATTTAATAGTTGGCATGTATATTAAAAGGGTATGCCTGCTCTAATAGAATTTGTATTTTATTTGGTATCTGGATGAATTTTAAATCATGCAGTTTTTAGGCAGTTTTATTAATTATATCAAGAAAAATTAAATTGATAAGTTGCTACCTAAAAATAAACTCAATTTGAAGATGAAAATATTATTTTTAAACTTTACGCGAATAACTAGATTTGTAAATAAAAACTAAATACATTGTAATATTTTTAAAGAAACAAAAATTTACCAAATTACAAATGTAGAGGGTTTTACGAATGTTTTGTGATACCTCTGACTCGTATTCAGTGTTGGATACGGGAAAAGGGGTGTTACAGTAATTTAAAAAGACGAAAATCCTTTCGCGTGTAATTTAAAAACACATAAGGGTTTATGATGTTATAAGCCCATTTTAAAAATAAGGGCGTGATATAAATAGGTTATATTTGGTAAAAAAATCAAACTTTGGCCATTTTAAACAGCTTCCCCATTTTTTTCCATTTCCAGAAACCCTCCAAACCTCTGTCTTCTCTCCAGGGCTCGGATGAACACCACCGTGTGTTCATCCTTGCCACCGCAAAGCCCAGAAACCGATCACCCCTCCGCCGTATCGGTGGTCATAAACCATCGCCAGCCGCCGTTCGTCGGCGTCGACAAACCTCCCAAAACATCCAAAACACTCATCTCTTCGACCTACACCCCAAAATAACTTTAGTTTTGCCAAATAAATCTTTCCCCTAACTTAAATATAAAAAAGCCGAATAAAAAAACATCAATTTTGTTTTACAAAAAAGATGAGCTATTCAAAAAAGCCCTCACCAGCGGTCGGGAAAACTGACCGGCACATCTTGGTTCACCCCTAAATGCACGAGGGCCATGGGTTTGTTATCGGAGAACGATGCGACAGCTATAAACCGAAGGGTAAGAGTTTTACAACCCTAGATCTAGGTGTCCTTTGTTGTTTTGTGTGCATGCAAAATGAGAAGAGGGGAAATACCTCTCAAAGGCTCTATATTTTCTTTTTATTCCTTCAAAAAACTCATTTTACAATAGTGGTGTGTTCGATTTTATAACCGAAGCGTTGTTACATGAGAAAAAAAGAAAATCTATACTTGTAAGTTAGTCTGAAATTCGCTGATATCCTCTTATCTTTTGCTTTTTTTGGTTCGATCTGGCATTGATTTTCTTTTACTGATGCTTGTTTATTTCTGGTTGCATGATTAACGTGGCCGCATGGTGTGGAGGAGGGGACAAGAGGGAAAAAGGATGGCTTTTGAAACTCTAGGCGCGTGGGTGTGCGTCGGGAACAGAAAGGTTGAGGCTCCATCTTGCACGCGTGCGTGAGTGGAGATGGACGGTTGGTTGTGATATGCACGCGCGAGAGACTTAATCTTGGCCATCTGATGCGATCCAGATCGAACGGCCGCGGTGATGCGGCTCTAGGGCTACGAGAGATCCATCATAGGGTTTTCATCTGAGGCTTGATTTGGACTGTCAAATCTGTAGCTAGATCTAACGGTTCAGATTCGGCTGCGCAAAGATAAGAGAAAGAGGGGAATATTAGTTTAGGGTTATGTAATTTAGGGCTTCTATTTTGGATTTCGGCCTTATCGGGCTGTGTATAATAATTAATTTTTTTGGGTTTGAATTTTATGTAAGTGGACATTATAAATGAACTATTGAGATTTTTATTTATTTATTTATTTAATCATAATGTTTTTGGTTTTTTTTCTATTTAAAGTTTTAATAATAAAAATAATAATAAAACATAATAATATAATATAATATTAATAATATAATAGTATAAAACATAAAAATATAATTAACAAATAATAGTAAATAATTCCTAATACTAAAAACAACTACTACTAATAATAACATTTTTTGCTTTTCCTTTTCAAATCATAACAACTAACAACAAACGAACATAACAAATAATTAAAAACTTTTAACATAGAGACATACAATACATTGTGACAATAGTAATATTTAATAGACATAAAATATTAATAATAATTATAATATTTTTTACTAATAATTATAATATAAAAGTAATAACGACTAAAGCCCATTATTCAAATATTTGCAAAAAATAAAAACGAGTTAACACCCAGTATAAAATTAGTGATTACAAATAGTTAAAAAGATAGATAAACAATTTAAATTGCTACAAAATGATCTCCACATTAATTTAAAACATTTAAACATATGGTTTAATTAATACAATTTCAAAAGAATGATTTACAGACTCGACCACGTAAGGACCTATGAATACATAGCCCACTAAACACAAGTATCGTACTCTGAAAGTCTCAACATGCTAGAATCTCGTGTTGATAGTGCTCCTCAATCCCACGTCCGACGATTAACCTACACTCAAAAGCAACGATTTCGAGCGTTCAGCTTATAAAGCTCAGCGGTACACATCAACTCTACTATACTTTATGCTAATCATAAATATACGCATGCAAGCTAGTACGAGCAATAAGAAGAGATAAATAAACACGTGGCACTACCGCTAGTCGCCTAAACACATGCTCTCATTATATCTAAACATTATACGTAGCCCACAAGGCCCAACTATACTCGGGATCTCACCAGGTCATTCGAGCGAAAGCACACAAGTCATACCACAAACCTAGAGTGACATCAGCGTCCACACAGTATTGAGATCGTGCACTTTTGAGTAAGGCCAGCGTCCACACAACATCGAGATCCTACACTCTGAGTGAGGTCTGCATCCACACAACATCAGGATCTTATATTCAAAAGTCTTCAACTATGGTGTTACAACACACTCAAACTCCTATTAGGTATCTGGATCCTATTAATCAAGAAGACTCAACCAATCAAATGTCTACCCAACATGCAAGCAACGAGATCCCAAAGATCCCTCTATTGTTGCTAATCATCATCACATTATTTATTTCACATTACAGAGTTGTTAGTACATTATAGAGAAGTGTAACACCCTAAAACCGGGCCTAGTCGAAATTCAATTTTGACACCTGAAAATTTTGCACCAGAAAGTCAAATTTTAGAGTTGACCTTTGACCAAGTGGTCAATTATTGGTTTATTGATCCCTAATTAAGTATTGATATTTGTAGTCCCCATTTTCTGTCCGGGCTTAGCCCAATAATAAAAAAACAGACCCAAATACCCTACCCATTGACCCAAATTAATCAAACCCTAAAATAACCTAAACACAAAAAAACCCTAACCTAATGTTCTGTAGCCGCCCCCACACCCCTCACTGCCGCCACGCGCACTACCATTGGCCACCCGCGTCGGCCACCGCCCAAACCTGCAAAACCAGACAAGTTGTTAGTTTTTATACGAATATACATGTATCAAATCGGGTATTTAAACCCCGAAAATCACTTGTAAAGAGGGGGGTTTTGGTTCGAATGGAATAGATAAAAAGATGGGGTTCAGATTTGAAATAAAAAATAAGGATTTTTGGAGATTCAAATAGAAGAAAAGAGTTCGATATTGTTTTTGTTCGAACACAAAAAAAGAGCAAGATACATATATAAAATTTTTGAATCAGTTTCAAATAGGTAAAAAAAATTAATCAATCTTACCTTTCTAACTCATATCTACGCGTTTTGAGGCTTCAGCTAAAAAATCTGACCTCGGATTTGGATTCAGCACATCGAAAGGATTCGAAAAGGTGTAACCTTTCGATATTCTGGCAACCCCGAGCAGCATTGCCGCCAACGGCCACCGGCGGTCCGTAGCGGCACAAGCGACCGGCCACCAGCTCCGACAGAGAATGGAGAGGGTTTGAGAGACCCCTTTTATTTTTTTCTATTTGAAATGAAAATGGGTGTTTTTTTAGAACTTTACTTTCACACTAGTTCAAAAGAAAGGGTAATTGCACCATAAATCCTCCCGCACCACTTTTTCTTTCTCTGCCATCCCCTTTCTTTTTTTGTTTCATTTTAGTCCCCAGTTCCTTGTAATTGGATCTCCACATTTTATTTCATTTCCACTTTAGCCCGATCTTCAAAAAAGAAATGAATAAATATCAACATAAGGACCCCCATCTTAAACTAATAGCCTCCGTAGTGCCTCCCCTTTTAGTTTTCTTTAAATTTCGTCCCTCTTTCGATTTCTTTTCAGTTCTTTTTTTTTAATTTAGTCACTTTTAGTTTATTATTATTATTATACTTACATATTATTATTAGTATATTATTATTATATACATGTATTTTTATTACTTATTAAGTACCCTTTACATTTATATGTACATATATTGATGTTAATATTATTTTAATATTATATTTATGTATTTAATATAGTATCATACATATAGGTATAGTATATTTACATAATATATAGTATATTATTATTATATACATATTATTCTGTATATGTTAATATGATTATTATTATTTTAATTATTTTTATATTATTATATTATTATATTATATTACGTATATTATATTATATTTAATATATTATAAAATATATGTACAATATTGTTTTCTTATTATTATTATTATTTACTATATAATATATGCATATTATTTTATATGTATTAAATTATTATACTTATATATATTTTGTTTATTTTATTTCAAATATATTTTCTAAATTCGGTTCATTTAAGGGAATATTTTCCACTTTATTTCGGATATCGGCTAGGAAGTGACATCCTAACTTATTCAGGCGTCATCTTCTTCGGTTTCGTAAATAAGAAAATGTTCTCCTTAGATCGTTCTATTTTTCTTTTGTTTGGGATTAAAATTTAAATTAAAAATCGAATTTTTGTTTTCTTGCAGCGACAACACTCAATCAACGCGGTACCAATTTTGGGCGTTGTGGGGGTGTTAATCCTTCTCCACGCGTAACCGACTCCCGAACCCAAAATTTTGAATCCCTGGTTACCTTTTTATGGTGTCCGGCCTACCAAAGTGGCCGGTGGCGACTCCATCAATTTTTCATATTTCACATCCATTCATTTTTTATATTTTCCACCGTATTTTCCACCATTTTCCTATTTTTAATTCTTACGGTATTCTGCTAGGAGCGTCATCCCGGTCTTCGGGTGACGTCTTCTTTGGTATCGTAAAAACAACCATTTTTATCATATTTTTCATAGAGGGTAAAACCCCTATTGCGACAATATTAATTAAGGATCCCATTGTAAACTTTGAAACCTGTTTTAGTGACCAAATTGAGAAAAGTGAAAATTAGGGGACAAAAGTATAAAGAATAAGGAGTTGAGGGACTAACCTTGCGATTAGCCCCTCCTCAAGGTTAATCATCTTATAAGTGGACAATTGGGGAGAGGTTTCTTCACCCCAAAGGAAAGCTAAATAATTTAAAGAAAGAAATTAAAGATAGAAAGCTTACCAGTGAATGATCTTTCATCTACACTATCATTATCATTTTCTTTCTCTAACCACACACCTCAAGCAAGCACCTCCATTGGAGAGCTATCCAAGCTTTGTTTTCTTTCAATTCTTTATGCTATAGTATTGCTATCGAACAGGTAAGCAAAAAGCCTCAATTGATTCATTGATTCCATGACCAAAACTATGTCAAACTCTATGTTCAAGAAGCTATGAACCCTAGAATTTCCTAGGGATAGCAAGGCTAATCTTTATTGCTTTTCATAGCTATTAAATTGCTATGAATCTACTATCGATATTGAAATCCTTGTTTTCTTGTAGCGCAAGAGAAACAAGGTGAAGAATCACTAAATCCCTCAAACTCCACCAAGCTCAAGAACAAAGAAATTGTTATCCAGGAGCCTTGAAGCCTCAGAAGTATCGGTGAGTGTAGTCGGAGTCTCGAGATTAGCTAGGTGCCTATCTCAATTTCATTTTATTGGTTTGTTGCATTTCCATCATTGGAATCAAGGTATGGATATATGAAAACCTTGCTAAAGGTATCATTGGTAAGCTTATTACATTGTCAAGTTGATTATTGAATCATTGCATTGCCATTGATATCATTGAAACATTGAGAAAGGCCACATTGATCATGGTATATTATAAATGCTACATTGATATTGCCATGGCTACTGTTATTGTTATCGATATTGTTATTGTTATTGATATTAGCCTAAGTATTGAATCCTTGGATACGAATGGACATGGGATACAATAGGCATGCCATAGAATTCATGAGCTCATTGGTACGGAGTGGATTACAGTCCTTGAGTTAAGGTTCTATTTGACGATGTTGGCGGGATGTGTTAGTGTTGGTCTTATTGGTGATGTTGGAGGATATTGACCATTTATTGTTGGTGATGTTGGTTGGGAATTCGTGTATCCACATTTACATGTCGATCCAAGGAAATAAATTATTGCAAGTATTGTTAAAACATGATTTGAGATGCATTTACATTGATGTACATGTTCATAACATTATTAGAATTTATGTTATAATTGTGGACTACCTCACTAGGCTAAGTAAGCTTAATGTATCTTATTTACATGCATTTTTAGGTTAAAGACGTGTCAGAATAAAGATCGGAGCAAGGACGTTTTTGAAGCAAGTCACCATGTTACATGTAATGTAAACTTTGTCCTTAAACTCCTAGAAAGGTGGCATTGGGTCTAGACAAGTTAGTTTAGCCCCATTTTGTATGTACATAAGGTTCACCATGTTAAATGAGTTGAGATTTAAAATATGGTATGTTAGTGTTTTGACAAATTGGGAAAATGGCCTAAGATGCATCAATAAGGGAAAACATAGAGGATTCGTATTGACATGAAATTTGACATGCATATAGAAATAATATTTATAAGTTTGCTGGTAAAATTTGGACAAGGTTAAAGCTTTTAAATTGGATAAAAACCAAACAAAATATGACATTACAGACATAGGTGTACCGGTACGGGTGGTGTCGTACCGGTACGTGCATGCAAAATTGGTATAAGGTACTAAGGTGTACCGATACTGATATAGGGGTACCGATACACCAAATCAACAATGGAATTTTACTATAGCATTGGTACCGGTACAGCTAGTGTTATACCGATACTTATTAACGAATCAATTTGGGAATTTAGGATTATCGTATCGGTACGGTATTGGACCCGTACCGATACAAAGAGTATCGAATCCTCGTATTGGTACAAGATGTTGCGTACTGATACTGGATTTAGGTTCGAAATAAAATATTTTAAGGGCATACCGGTACGGCATCTTGAGTACCGATACCGATACATGTGAGTTAGTTAAGTTAGTTAACTGGTTTTGAAAATTTTGCAAAATAGCCACTGATTCAGATATGGTCTAATTAGATGTGTAAATGGTTTACAAAACCTCTAAAATTTTATATGCAATATAATCAAGCAAGGAATCCCACATTGGTAATTCAAATTATTGATAAGTCCTTAAAATTTGCAAGAATTACAATCTAGTCCTTAAACTTGCATAAGTTGTTAAATGGACCATGATTATAATTTGGTTGAATTTGCATTGACCATAGCTAATCATTGCATTGAATCAATGTTATTAATTTACTATTTATAGTCTAAATCATTAAAATCAGTAAACTGTTCACCGTATTGTTTACCGGTAACGTTTTTCGACCCGAATTCCTACTAGACCGGGAAAGAGGTGTTACAAGAAGTATATAATTAATCTCACTCATTGGCTCCATTAATCCATGTTATCACATTTATTCAAGGCGTAATCCAATTATTAATATTCATATCGATTTTCATCCTTAACTTACATTAAAGATTATTTATCGTATCGGGTACCGATACTTAAACTACCTACTGGAAGTTTTTAATTTCCACAAGTACCAGTACGAGTTGACTCGTACCAATACGGCTCCCAAATGAGTACCAGTACAACCAAAGCTCGTATAAATATCCTATTCACGAGTTCGTACAATTTCCTCAAATTACGATACTACCTCTTTTATTTGATCCCTAAAGCTTATGAAAGTCATTAAAGTTGGTTTACTAATGCATTCACCCAATTTATATTTATTACCAATTCTATAATCATTTATTCGAGTGTTGCCAATTATCAGTCCATTAAGTGTAATTTCCATCGAACATGTCAAATTCATATCTCAAGCAACACAACATGCAAAATTAACCAATTAGATAAATATACAAATATTCAAACAACCCTACGCAGTCTCTCAAGCCCTCACAAGTCTCAAATATTCTCAAACTCATCATACATCTCATACATATAAATCTCATAAATAGCAGTCTTATAATTATTGGCCTATAAACATGCTTATTTATCGTCTACCTATTTTGCAGACACTAACACGCAAAGTAATCATATTTATGATGCTCGTAAAGCAATAGGAGTTTGAGGTGTACTAACCTTAAGCCAAAGCGATAAATTCTCATCCGTACTCCTCTAAACATCTCTTTAACCTTAATATTCGAGTCCACAAATTCCTCAGATAAAGGAATATAATTGCATAAAACCATTTCAAATTAACGGACTACTTTAAAGGATAAAATGTGTAAAAATAGCTTACTAAATTCAAATTTGGAGAAATAGACTGTCTCAATAGACTTAGAACGTCGAGAAACCCCTGGGTAGAGTCTCTTAAAAAAGTCAATGTCGGTCAAAGGTCAATACTGGTCAACGACAGCAATCAACGACAACGTGGTAACGGTCAACGATAGCTCAGCTTGGTCAACAACTCGACGTCTCAGGGTCAATAGCTCAGCTCACTCAGTCTGGACTGGCTCGACCTACGGCTCAAGTCGGCTTAGCAGGCCAGCTTGGCGGCTTGGTCTAACCGGCTTAGCCCAGCCGACTGATTATCTCTCCTTAGCTATTGAAGCACTCTCACACATAGACGATGGCGTGTACAGCTCGTGCGGTGGCCTCTGGTGGTCTTAAGTGACCGAAGAGCTCCAGACCAGCTTGTCTTCGGTCGGTGAGTCTAACGGTGGTAACAACTTACGGCAACAGACGATAGAATAGGGTGTTTGAGCATTTCTAAATTCTTTCTCCTTTCCACTCTAGCGAATGAAGGTGACGATGGTGATATGGCAACCACCGACGAGCACATCTCGACGAGCTCTCTCTGATGACGAGCTCTCTCCAACAATTCTGATCGCTGAGCTAACAAAGCTCAGTGGATACACTTCCACTCAACCATGCTTCATGCAAACCATAAATATGAGCATATAGCTAAAGAGGATATCATGACAATACAATAACATAGGGCACTACCTCTAGCCGCCTAAACACGTAGAAAATAACAAATGATGCATTAATCTCACAAAGCACATATGCATCTAACCTGGAACGAGGCTCAATGCCACACAATCTCGAGAACGTACACTCTAAGTGAGGCCCGGTGTCATACAGCCTCGGGAACGTACATCTGACATCTCATCTCATAGTGTTACAACACACTCACTAGGTATCCAGATCCCAACAACAAAGGTGACTCAACCATACAAGTGCCCTTACTTGGCACACAACATCACACGATCCACCAATGATCCATATTGTTGCTATTATAAACAAGTCAACCAAAGCTTACCAAGTTTTTACACGTTATGCTCATATGAGAGGGTTAAATCTCAGTTTCTCAGTTTTACAATACATTTTACCATATTAAAAGCCCATTGGACCATCATTCTCGAATTTCTAGCCCCTATAACTCAAAATGTTAATTTTCATATAGATTGCCCAATAGGTACCAATACCTAACCACGAGTACTGATACGGCTCTCTGGGTACCGATACCCACCCTATGCGTACTAATACTCGAGCTTTATAGGAAAAAGGGTTAACCGATAACCCTATACTGGTACACGAAGACCATGTACCAATAACCCTGTATCGATATACGGAGACTGTGTACCGATACTCTTTCAATACTGATACGCCTCCAAGTGTACCGGTACTAAATTTCACTACTAGGATTCTATCGAAACAGGAGGTACCGATATGGCCTGAGCTCGTACCGATACACCCTTCAAAATTTACTTGTGTTAGCTATTCAGAATATAGGGTACCGATACGGGTTTATCATGTACCAGTACTCAAGCCCAGAATTCGAATTTTATAGCTCGAAAATCATTCCCAACACCCCCCAAATCGAGCCTACAAGTTTTGAAAGGTAGTTTAAGTTGTTTCCTACATTTTTTATGCCATTTTAGCATAAATTTCAGATTTTACCACTAGAAAGGTCTCACGCACCCAACAACCAAAACATCAAACCAAGCAACAAAACAATCAAATTTATGATACACATGAAGGTAAAGGAGTTAGTAGTGTACTAACCTTGATTCTAAAGCTGAAAAAGAAGCCTTTAGCCAAGCTTTTCAAGCCTTCTTCTTCCCAAGCTCCTTGGAAGATTCTCCCACCTCTTTTACTACACAAGAAGTTGTAAAACGAGTTACAACTTTATAGAGATTGAAAGGATAATTATAACATCAACTTAAGGCTAGAAAACGAGGTTAAATCTCCTTATAACCCATTTTCACCCCTACAAAGCCCATTGCTTTCACCTTCCACCATTTTTGAAAAAACTTACCTTGAAATGTAGATCATTGAATGTAGTTTCCAACACCCTTAACATGAAATTTGAAAATCCAACTCAAAACCACAAAGACTCGACCTTTCTTAAGTATGGGAATTAGGAGATATAAGAATGGGTGAAAGAAGAAGACAATGGGACATATGGTGATCCCACCATCTTTATTTTCTGCAAAAGGGAAATAAACCCCCCACTTTTCCTCTTCAAAATGAGCCAATTTACCTCACTACCCTTCCATCATCCTCCTAACTCATTTTCAAACCAAAAACTCAAGCCCAACAACTGTATACAAGCCAACTAGTGCTCTCAAAGGCCCAAACTCTCGGCCCAAACCAAGCTCATGCTTGGGGTTAAACCGACCCTCGAATTCCGAAATCCGGGGCGTTACATTTCTAATGCAATTGGATATTATCCTAAAAATGAATTTTAAAATTAAATAAGCCATATTCATTAGATTTAATTAAGATCGCTATTAAAGTGAATTAGAGCTTATTAAGTTAGTTACTTAAAATGAAATTTCTGTAATTAATTGCATACATAAAAAACCTTTTAGAAATAGAATATATTTTAGGAATAAAAAAGGTGATGCCCTGATCGTATAGAGGTGTTTTTAATTTTATATTCGAAACAAAAATATAAATATAAACACAATTAATAATGAATGATCAAATTAACTTTAAATTATTATCTTAAAAGCCAAAATGCAATACAAAATTAAAAGCTACCAATTTCGGGCGTTTGTGGGGGTGCTAACCCTTCCCCAAACGTACTCGACTTTTGAACCCCAATTTTAAAAAATCTCTGGTTGTTTTATGGTGTCCAGTCTACCAAAGTGACCGGTGGAGACTCTTTTTTTCTCTCTAAAAAATCGAATTAAAAAAACCCTAATTTAAAAATAAATCGTCCAAGCTAATTTTATTTTAAAAAAATGGTTTCGACAATTTTGATATAACAAATTACGTGGAAAATATTTTAGACTTGATTAAATATTTCAAGAATTCCACAAAACTTGAAAATTATGTTTAAAATATTTTTTAATTGTTTTGGCTAAAAACCTATATCGAATATTTCTTCAAAATGTCAAAGTCTAGCCAATTTTCAGTGTTTTAATGAAGGTTTCGATACCCTTATATGCAATATCAAAACCATGCAGGCAGAATGGTTTTGGAAATAAAACTTGGGCCATTGTTCGATATCATCGCTATGGTTTCGAAATCACTCGCAAGGTTTTGAAACCATACCTAAAGTCATTCGTTTAATAAATGAACATATAACTTTTATTCATACTTGTTTATTTAGTTTATTTTTTGAACTAGAAATAACAGCTAGTTTTATTTAATAAAGAAGAAATACACAAAATATTGAATATAAATACAATAAAATTAGAAGAGTGTGAAAAAATAAAACTAGACTAATGACATTAACCAATTATTTCGCTTAAAATCATCAAAATGTACAAACTAGCCATTGAATAAAAAATGGGACCATACAAGAAAAAAAGTTAAAAAATCTAACAAAACAAGTAAAAAATGATTGATACAAACACTATTGTCGATAACAAAGATAAACATCATCATCCCTAACATAAAAATGCATATAATAAAATAAACTGACTTTATTATAACTCAACTGCTATTTATATGGGTGATTGCGAGCGCCTATCAATATAAAAGAACCAATCAAAAGATCCAAAACAAAGATAGATCAATGAAATGACAAAATAAAAAACAATCGAAAAAACGTCACCAAATTCAACTCTAAAAAATGAGTGCCACAAGAGAAGACAAAACCATCCATTTTTTTGTACAAAAATAAAAACACTAATTAAACAAAAAAACTTAAATATGTAAAACAAAACACGACAAAGATTATAACAAAACCTAAAGACAAATAAAGAGGAAGGGAGAGAAGAAAAAAATAACGATGATCGATTTAAAACTGATATTGTTGTTGACGATAAAATATCAACTTTAAAAGAGAAACGAGAGAAAAAATGAAAAAAAAATTAAGTTACATCAATATTTAATTATTTTTTTCAAATAAATATTTAATTTATTAAACAAGTATAAATAAATAGTATATGATTGATCCATCGATGCTTTGTTATATTTCTACTTGTTTATTTTTTCTATTGTAATCTTTCTTAAAACTTCTTAGCAAAATCTCTCAGATCCCACAGATATTTTAAAGGAAGTATTTAAATTATACCATTTGTTACGAATAGGAGTTTAAAGTATTTTTCGGTCCAAATAGGAGTATACTGTTTTCACGATTACTATTTTAAGTGTATGGTTGTTAACGTTTTTTTAAAAAAAAATTATTAACCAATCAAAACATGACACATGGCTTTGATTTTATTTTTTATTTTCTTTAACTTAATTTTTTAAAATACCTAAATTCCTCAAAATTCATAAAATAAACCCTAAATTCTTAGTTCTCCAAATTCGGTTACTGTCGTCGCCGTTTATCATGCTACCGTCGACGAAATGAAACCTCTTCCTGTCACTGCAAGACTTGCACGTCGCTCCTCGTTTGATTGGACACCGTTTGCCGTCTATTGTTTCGACGATAGGAGGGGAAAATGATCTTGAGGATCCGATGATGAAAGTGGTGTGCACACCGTCAACGATTGGTGGTGACAAGGATTGCAATATGAATTTGGGACTTAGTAGTTTTGAGATTTAGAGATTTTGAGACTATTTTAAGATTTTTTAAAAATTTTAAGATATTTTTGAAATTTTAAAATTTGTTTAAATTAAAAAAATAAAATAAATCACGAAATAAATCATGTTTCGATTGGCTAACGAAATTTTTTAAACGTTCGTTAATGGCCAAGCACCCAAAATAAAATCGGTATAAATGTTAGGCACGTACTAAACCTAAAAATAGTTTAAGTATCTATCTAAAATAAAATATATAAGCCATTTTAAAAATTCCATCCAAGTCCCATCCCCAGATTTCGAGGACCAAAATTAGATCAAACCCTCCCAATCGAAAGCTGAAACCCAACAAAACCCTGACCTCCCAATCCTAGCCCCGCAATTAGTTTCTTCAAGGTTCCAACTTTATTACCTTGAAGAAGATTTGAAATCTTCGAATTTTCAAAAAAAACAAATTAATGGATTTCGACGAGTACGAGTATTTGGAAAAAACCGTCGAGGAGCAGGAATATTCGAAGAAGAAAGACGGAGGAGGGTCGGAGGATAAAAGCGAGAGAAACTATAGGAAGAGAGATGGCGATAGAGAGGAAGACGATGATGACGGCAAGAGCAGCAGCAAGAAATCGAGAAGCGGCCGCGTTGAGGACGACGAGGAGAGGCGAGATCGGGATAAGGATAAGCACAGAAGCAGCCGCGACAGAGATAGGGAAAGGGAGAGAGATAGGGATTTAGAGAGAAGTAGCAGAGAGAGGGAAAGGGAAAGGGAGAGGGAAAGAAGAGATAGAGATAAGGAGAAAGAGAGGGAAAGGAGGGAAAGAGAGAAAGAGAGGGAGAGGAGAGAGAGAAGCAGTAGTAGGTCGAGAAGGCACGAAAGTGATCGTGAGATTGAGAGAGAACGGAGAGAGAGAAGCAGTAGTAGGTCGAGAAGGCACGAAAGTGGTCGTGAGATTGAGAGAGAACGGAGAGAGAGAAGCAGTAGTAGGTCGAGGAGGCACGAGAGTGATCTGGAGCCGGAGAGAGAACGGAGAGAAAGAAGCAGTAGCAGGTTGAGGAGGCACGAGAGTGAGCGCGATCAAGAGAGGGAGCGTGAAATTGACATCAGGGATAGCAGGTATTTCCCCCCAAATAAATTATATGTTCAAATGAATTATCAGAACCTATGTTGATGTTTCGGAATGTTTATGCTGATTGTAGAGATGACTAGATGACTGTTAAGTTCAATTAAACATGTATTTGCAAATTTGCATCCATCATGATCTTAGCCCTGAAACATGGTTGGAGTGTTCACTGTTCAATGTTCATCCCTTGGGGAAGTTCATGCTATTTTACATTGTCTAAGAATTCATTTATTTGAGTAATTTATATTCACGAAATTGGTGAGAGGATTTCTTATTTATATCTTGTAAATTTGTGCAGATCTGTTTTCTAGAGCTTGATTTTATTAATATACTGAGTTATCTCATAACTCGGATGTTTCAGGAGATTTAAGGATAAGAAAGATGCAGTGGAGCCTGAAGCTGATCCTGAGAGGGACCAGAGAACAGTTTTTGCTTACCAGGTAGATACATTGTGCTTCAAAGGATTATTAGACATAAATGGGTTTTTTTATGTGTTTTTTTCGTTTGCAGTATTTATTAATTATTGTTTTGCTTGAATTTGTTGATGACAGATGCCTCTAAAAGCAACTGAGAGAGATGTCTATGAGTTCTTCTCAAAAGCTGGCAAGGTTAGTCAAGTTTAACTTGGTTATTTTGTTTCTTTGTGAAGGTTGTACTCTGTGTTTCGTCTACACCTTGCACCTTAGCAGTATAATAAAAGCATCTCAATATCCTTTCAAGCAATGCACATTGATCGGGTGCATGCTTGGTGAGTTTAGATGTGCTTTTTTTTAGAAGGCAATATGCATAAGAAAGGCTGCCTAGTTGAAGTTATCTTTTCTTTTACTATCTTTTTCATTAGATGTAAATTTACTTGTATAAAAGGGGGTAGTACCAAACTATCTACTTTTGATATTTGAGCATTCAACAGCAGACATGGAACTGTAAGGAAATCATGTATGTTTACCAACGAATTGTGTGTTTTGTAGATAAACTTGACCACTCTTTAGAGTTATTAACATAATCATATATCTTAAGCTTATTATACACACACGTGCAAAGAGACACATACTTATTGCCTGATTAAATCACTCTGGTGAGCATTCTTTGATTTTTCTTTTGAGTGTTGTGCCTGAGGCAATATAAGGGTTTGAGCACCTAGATGCACCTTTCGCCCTTGGCAACATTGGTTGTACTATGATTTATCCACCACTGCTTTCAAGGATGCTAAAGATTCCACATTAACTGATCTGGGAAAAACATCATTGAATGTTTTGAAAATTTGTATACATTTGAACACACGGTTTATTTCCTTAAAAAACTCATTATTGCAATATCAATCTGCATAATCTGCTATATATTTTAAATTCATTTGTCTTTCTGATACCAACTATAAGTTAATGCATAAACAATGTTTAGAATGATGCGAATGCATATTATTGAGATACATCTGCTTCCTCTTGCAGTATATCATCCCCTGCCTTCAGTTTCGAGTAGTATTATGACTTTCTTGTGTCTCAACATTCTATATATGTGGGTGAGTTAAAAGCACGTGTTAAACAATATAATCTTGCGGACTCTCCTTGATGGGCGTCTCATCTGGAAGCTTGGAAGTCTGGGATCTCCCCCGCATATTTTATTTTTTTAGATTATCATCTTATGTTTGATCTCATGTCTGTTTCCCTTTATCATATTTAGGTGAGGGATGTTCGGCTGATCATGGATAGGAATTCAAGACGATCAAAGGGAGTTGGGTATGTTCCTTCATGTTGAGCAAAGTTAGACTTTCTTTGCAATCATTTGAAATAAATCTTTGTTTTAAAATCAAGGTTAACTCTATTCGTAAATGCACTAGCAATGTGATAACGATGAGGGTCGATGGGAATAGCTGTCATGTTTTTTAATCAATTCATGTTGAGTTCTCTAATTGGATGAAAGAAACCTGAATTTTTGTCCTTCTGTCGCCTCTCTTCTTTGATATTTCTTAGTATTAAATGCAGCTTATAAACACGGGTACCTTATTCTATCCAACTTGTTTTTGGTTCTGATAGGGATTTAAAGATACTCCATACATTTTAATCTATAAGTGGTTTTGTTAGTGACTTAAGACATTGCTAGCTTTTTCTTTTAATATGTTCCTTTTCATTTTTTTGGTTCAGAATAAATTGGAGGGGTTGGGATGTTTTCTTTGTTCATCTTTGACTTTGGTAGTTTTTTTACTTTACATTGAAATTGGGACATGCCAATCTTTTAACCTCCTTTTCAAGTTCTCTTGTGTTGTTTGATTATCTTGGACTTGGGTGTATGAAGTCTCTTTTGCTTTTCTAATATTGTTATGCTGAGCTAACCTGTTATTGCATGAGACACCAGATTCAAAAAAAGATACTCAGCACAGTGCTCTGCACTACACTTTTCCTTTCCCTGCATCTCTTTGCTATATGCTTTGATAACGTTGGAGAAACTAATTACAGGCGCTGATAAAATTGCAGGTATATCGAGTTTTACGATGTGATGTCTGTGCCAATGGCAATAGCATTGTCTGGTCAACTGCTTCTCGGTCAACCTGTGATGGTTAAACCTTCCGAGGCTGAAAAGAACCTTGTTCAGTCCAATACTTCTGGTGCAGGGGCAGGTGGTGTTACTGGACCATATGGAGCTGTTGATAGAAAATTATATGTAGGGAATTTGCACTTCAACATGACAGAAATGCAGCTTAGACAGGTAATGAGACTAATAGCTCATCAGCAAATAGAAGTCACCATTCTTTGAATTGGTTTATGAATGACTGCATTTATGTTTTGATGTTGTCTAGACCCTCTTTCAAATTGCTGACTGGATTTTAATAGTTGCTTAGGGGAAAAAATTGGATGGAGTCCCATAGATGTTTTTGAAATGTTATTTCTTTTAACCTTTTCCATGTTGCTATTACCTGGTTCTAGTGTTTAATCATTTAAGGTACATGATTTTCATCTCAAACCCTTTCCTTATCTTACGTTTATGCTCTCAGATATTTGAACCTTTTGGACCTGTGGAGCTTGTACAACTACCACTTGACCTTGAGACTGGGCAGTGCAAAGGTTTTGGGTTTGTTCAGGTTAGATATAGATTAAAGATTTGGCTATGTTCATTTTCCTGTATGGTAATAATTATGCATGTTCTTGTTGGCTTTTTGGTTTTTACAGTTTGCTCAACTTGAACATGCAAAAGCAGCACAAAGTGCCTTGAATGGGAAACTGGAGATTGCTGGTCGAACCATTAAGGTAGACTTGGTAATTTCATGAAATTGGAGGATTATGTTAGTCTAATTCCAGTATCAGTGTTGTGTTTTTATCTTTGGTGACTATAGCTGCAAAAAGAAAAAGATAAAACTACAACTGGCTTTTTTATTATACTAATGTCTTTTTGGTTAAAATTGCATATAGGTTTCATCTGTTACAGATCATGTTGTTACTCAAGATACAACAGCAAAATCTGCAGATTTTGATGATGATGAGGGTGGTGGCTTGGTAAGTTGAAATGCATATTAGTATAGTAGTATTTAATGAATATTGTTTTTTTTATATGTTTGTTCCCTGTTTGTCTCATTCTAATAGTAGTGCTGAGGGTATTTTTTTGGCCTGTGTATCTTTTATCCAGGCTTTGAATGCTCAATCAAGAGCGTTGCTTATGCAGAAACTGGATCGCTCTGGTATTGCAACAAGGTTCGTTTGCCCTTTCAGACTGTCCTTTCCAGTTTTTAATCCTATCATATATCTAATGTAATCGTTTTGCAGCATTACGGGCTCCCTTGGAGTACCCCTCGTTGCTGGATCTGCTCCAACTCAACAAACTGTTACATTACCTGTCAATGGCCAGGGGGCATATCCGGCACCAGTTCTACCGGCAATCATGTCTACTACAGCCCTTGATCCTGTTGGACAGCCCAGCGAGTGTTTGCTGTTGAAGAATATGTTTGATCCTGCAACCGAGGTTTGGATTTTCCTGTTCATAACACGCTATTTCATTTTTACTTCTCGTGTTCTTTCTTTTCTGCTTCCTTGTACAAGGTAGTTATTTTTCTGTGAGTTTTATTGCAGACGGAACCAGATTTTGATTTGGATATTAAAGAGGATGTTGAAGAAGAATGCGGCAAATATGGCAGGGTGAAGCATATTTATGTGGACAAGTAAGGATCGCACTGTCTATTGCATGGAATAAACTCATTTATGTCGGCAATTGTTTTTATTTTTATGTTTGTTGGCTGAACATTGTGCTCCTCAAATCTGGATAAGTATATTTTATAGCCATTCTTTATTGTTCATTAAAGAGCAAATGTTCTATCTTATGTTGAACAAGGGAACAAGCAAATGTTCTATGCTTGGTTTGTTTTACTTGATAACTCTGTTAACCTATAAAACGATAATTGAGAATCAATGACGAATGACATCTTATTTTTGTATTAGAAGGCTTTTCTGGTCTACCATATTTTTCTAATAACTGAGAAGTGTGTTACGAGGAAAGAAGGATTTCAATTTTTCTCAGCTGCAGTTTTAACATGTATTCTTTTTTGAATCCCCCCACCCCACAGAAACAGTGCTGGTTGTGTGTATCTTCGATTTGATTCCACAGAAGCGGCGGGTAAAGCTCAACGTGCAATGCACATGAGATGGTTTGCAGGCCGGTCAATAGCAGCCTTATTTATGGTAAATATTCAGCACTTGTTTTCCAGTTCCTACTGAAGTTTAAACGACCTCTCTCGGGCATGTTTAGTATTTTTGCGTAAGGGAGAGTAATTTTGTTAGTTAATTAACTTGGATTATAACTGCCTGCAGCAACCCCATGAGTATGAAGCGAGGTTTAAAGGTTGATGATAGAAGAGCAGCACCTTCAATTCCGAGGACATCTTTCAATGTTGGATTTTTATTTCTTTCTGCCTCATTTATGCTCTGCAGTAGTGCATACATATTTATTTAGGACAATTGTCTCGGTCTCGGTCTACTTTTATTCTGGATCCGTACGCAATGGCCTAGATGTAAGATAATTGTTTACATTCTTTTTTGGTTTGCTCTGTAATTTGCTTAAAGAACCATTTTTGGAGACATGATTTGTATTAGAAATTATTCCAGTACTCGAACCATTTCTCACACAACAAAACTATCATAATCTTTTTTTATGGTACATGTTCAGGGTCTGAGATTCCTTTCGAACCCTGTGTAATGACCCAATTCCATCTGGGCCTAGATCTGCCGCCGTGGTGCTCCGCCGCAAGACCAAAGATGGCAAGAGCGGCCGCTGCTCTGGTTCAAGTGTAGAAGAGGAGAGGAGAGAAAAATGGGAGTTTAGGGTTTTTTTAGTTCATATTAGATTTTTAAAAAAATCAGTTTTAATTTGTTTTAAATCAGTTGGATCTTGAACGGTGCCGTTTTGAAGTGACCCAAGTATCTGCGTCTTTTCTTAAATGGGTTAATTACCTTCTAAGTCCCTCAAGTTTTCTCCTGCCTTCATTTATGTACACGGGTTAATTATGTGATCGGTCTCCTTCTCTCTTCCCGGCTCTTTTTTATCACCTATTTTTGTTTTTCTTATTTCTCGCCCTCCAGTTTGCTTTTCACTTTAATTTGGTCACTGTTTTATTAGTGTTTTTTTTTATTTTCAGTCACTTATTTCATGCATCTTACATTTTCACCCTAGTTTTTATATTATTTATATGTTATCATATTATGGTATGTTTATTACATATTATATTATATATTATATGTAAATAAATATATATTACAATATATATAACGTATGCATTTGTTACCCTTTTTATATATGAGTTTATATATATTATAGTAGCTTTATGTGTATCCGTTTTGTACGTATAAATATATTATGCATACAAAGTATATTATTTTATTACTATAATATATGTTATATACGAGTATATACGTGTATTTTTCGTATGTAAAGTATGCTTTATATTATATTATGTGTACTAGTAGATATTATTTTTAAAAATATTATAGTATTATGTATGTATTATTGTTTGTATATTACCACATTATTATATTAATTCATATTATGAGCTTTTTTATATTATCATGAATGTAAATATATGTATATATAGGTTTTTTATAAGTACAAATATTAAATATATTTTACATTAAATATTACATTTTTAAGTATATATATATATTTTACCATGTTACCTCATAATTTTGCATCATATATGTTTTTTTAAATCTTAAAAAAATGTTTTTTAAAGAAATAAATTTTGGATTTTAAATCAATGTTTTGAAACCTCGATAAATCATATCCCGGGCGTAAAGGGATGTGATGCTTTTGAATTTTTCCAAGAAAACGAGAAGTCGTGTCCTGGGCGCAAAGGGATGCGGTTCTCTCAATATTTTCGGCATTTAAGAATCGTATTTTAAATTTTAACCGAATTTAAAATTTCCAACATCAAGACATTAAATAATCGACTAGGTACCAATTTTAGGCGGTGTGGGGGTGCTAATCCTTCTCCATCCGTAACCGACTCCCGGATCCTAATTTTTGAATCTCTGATTTTACTTTGGTGTCCGGTCTACCTATTTTAAAATGATCAGTGGCGACTCCACATTTTTTATTTCAAAACCGGGCGGGATTTTTCGAACAAGAAAAAAATAATTTTTAAAACTCAAACGAAATGAAAAGAGAACGCCGGACGGATTTGGGTGTTTACAGCTGGCGACTCCGCTGGGGATGTTTTTTTAAAAAAGAGTCAAGCAACGAGTCGATTATTTTTTTAGTATTGGTCGTTGGAAATTGGCGAATTTGATTTTAATTTAAAATATGAGTCAGTTTTCTAATATGACATGCATTTTATTTTCTGTAAATATTACTGATTTATTTTACTAAATTACATGAGCTTTCTACCCGAGCTCTGTCCTTTTTAAGTGGAAGTGTGATACCGCCTTCGTGTGGGTTACCACCGTATAGGTTGGTGAATCGCTTTTGGGATATATTTTTTATGCTTTCGTGTGGGTTACCTCCGTATAGGCATAAGAGATGTATCCCCCTGAATTGAACTTGATCCGTTTGAAGCCTATAATGGGTGAGGATCAGGGGCCTTGCTACCTTTAGTAAGGGACATCGAGGACAATTCGGGTACCCTTTTTAGCACCAAACCCGCATATAGTGAGCCGTAGAAGCCAACCTTTTTAAGAGCCATGCGAAACTCTGCCCATTTAGCAGTTACCCTTTTAGGCTTTAATGCTTTTTATGTACAGTTTTTACATGTTTTAATTTTTACCTTATTTACCATTTAATTTATTCATCTGATTATTTTAATCCTGATCTAACCCATTTTTCCTGATTGCACTACATTAAGTTCACTCACTTTGCATTAACTACAAGACATAGCACTTTAATTTTTTGTATTTTACCAGCATGAAATGCTGATTCACGATTGGTTCTCAATTTGAAAAATTATCATCGGGAGAAAATCTAGTACTCTAGATATCAAGGCAACATTCAAAGTTGCAAATGAATCCCGTGAGTTTGGAAGTTGAGCCACGAGAACCATTTTTGAATCAGTACTTTCGCATCTAAGACATGCACCTCGCATATACATGCATACATTTTGAAAATTTTAAAGTCGGTGCCTGGGGTACCCCATTAGATACAACAAAGTCGGTCGATCTAGCACTTTGCAGAACCTCTACAAGAGCATGATGTTGGGGCATGTCCAAAACCATCATCCACATCTTTTACAAACATTGTGCCTCTAACAATGCCCCAGTCTGGGGGCATTCTTTGCCTTCAGCCTTCATTGCCGAGTTAAACTCTTGCATCCCTGAAATGTCTATATCAACCACAGCCTACACAACTTCACCTGATCCAAAAAAATTGTTGAGCTGCCATGAACCAACACACAGCTTATGAACTCAACTTAGAGGGTAACAAAATCCGCTCTAAAATTTCAAATTTGCTACCAGAGCAGTCCCGAACGACGATACAGAACGAACAAATTTTGGGGCATGCACCCATATGAAAGCTGATTCAAAGAAATATGATCGAACCCAAGACGAGGTTGGGGAACTACCACATACAAAAGACCAAGATCCAGACAGGACCAGTGAGGAGTCAGGGCATCCTTTTGAGGATCGGAAAAAAAAGAGAAAAACAACAACAACAACAACAACAAAAAATCAAAAAATCATATCACATTCATGCATGTAGTTGCATTTATCTTGCATTGAACCATTTTTGCATACGTCATACATTTAGATTAAGTGCATATACTGAAGTCACCACGCATTTAGGATAGGCACATGCATTTAGGCATAAAATTCATACATTCATTTTGTGTACATACAAACAGGTTCGAAAAAGAGACCGAACATCCTCAACATGGGGGCAACGGCATGATGGCCAACCTTAGTCATGGAGGAGGACAAACAAAGGGATGCTGAAACATATAAATAAAAGGTACTAGTAACAAAACTTTTGAACATTTACTAATAAATGTTTTTTTTAGGATTTCATCCTTCCAACGATGGTGTGACGGATGCCAACATTTTCCAGATCCTCACTTTTGCCAATAGAAATAACTCATTCCAGATCTTACCCTCTGTCGACAGAGAAGTAGAGTAAATTTTTCTAAACATTGTCTCGCTGTCAATGGCACAACAATTCAACATCTTGCAAATCATGCCTCTGTCAGTGGTGGTACGCCAACTTAATGTAGATCTTGCCTCCATCGGTGGGTGCAAGTTAAATTTTTCATCCGGATCCTATCTCTCCGTTGATGGTATGGTGGATCCCATATTTTGCTGATCTAGTCTCTCCGTCAGTGGTGTAGCAGATCAAATCCTATTCAGATCTTGCCTCCGTCGGTAGTGTTGCAAATCAAAATTTTCATCTGGATCTTATCTCTCCATCGATGGTGTAGTGGATCCCATATTTTGTTGATCTAGTCTCTTTGTCAGTGGTGTAGCATATCAAATCCTCTCTAGGTCTTGCCTCTTCGACGGTGTTGAAGCTAAACCAAAATTTTACTTGGAATTTACTTTTTATTATAGTTGTAGCAAAAATCATCAGATAAAAAAAATCAGAAAAAAGTAAAAAAGGGTAAAAAAATCAGAAAAAGGAAAAAATAAAAAAATCAAATAAAAAAGGTCAAAAAATCAAAATCAAAAACAAAAAAAAAGATAAAAAAAAGGATCAAAAAGGAAAAATCAAGTTGTTGTCTTTCATCGATCTTGCTCATCCGTTGATGGTGTAGTAAGATCCAAGTTGCAGTTATTCGATCTAGCCCTTCCGTTGATGGTAAGGCTAATTCCAAGTTGTTGAAATCTAGTCATGTTCTTTCGTTGATGGCGTAGTAGGATTCATGTTGCTGTCATCCGATTCTGCTTCTCCGTTGATGGTCTAGTGGAGTCCAAGTGCTGAAATTTGATCTTATCCCTCCGTTGATGGTGTGAATGATCCAACTTGATTGACTTTCGATTCTGCCTCTTCGTCGGTGTTGTAGCTGAACCAAATTTGCCAAATTTTGATCATGCCTCTTCGTCAGAGTCGTAGGTTGATCACAAAAAAACCCAACCCATCGATCTTGCCTCTTCGTCAGAGTTGTAGCTGGATCAAATCCCCAGACCTTGCCTTTTCGTCGGTGTTGTAGCTTGGTCAAATTTAACTTTCGGTTCTGCCTCTTCGTCGGTGTTATAGCTGAACCAAATTTACTAACTTTCGGTCTTGCCTCTTCGTCGGTGTTGTAGCTAGACCAAATTTACTAACTCTTGATCCCGCCTCTTCGTCAGTGTCGTAGCTGGGATCCACATTACTAACTTTAGACCTTGCCTCTTCGTCGGTGTTGTAGCTTGGTCAAAATTTACTGACTTTCAAGTTGTATCTAAAAAAGTGAGAAGAAAAACAAAAAAAGAAAGAAAAAAATTCAAAAAAGAAAAAAATTCAAAAAGAAGAAGAAGAAGAAGAAGAAAGAAGAAAAAAAAGGAAAGAAAAAAATCAGCTTTCAATCCTTCGATCCTGCATCTTCGTTAGAGTTGTAGCTGGATCAAACATCAGAATTTTCATCTATCGATCATGCCTCTTCTTCAGAGTTTTAGCTGGATCAAATCCTCAAACCTTGTCTCTTCGTCGGTGTTGTAGCTTGGTCAAATTTAACTTTCGGTTCTGCCTCTTTGTCGGTGTTGTAGCTGAACCAAATTTACTAACTTTCAGTCTTGCCTCTTCGTCAGTGTTGTAGCTAGACCAAATTCACTAACTCTTGATCTTGCCTCTTCATCGATGTCGTAGCTGGATCAACGTTACTAACTTTAAACCATGCCTCTTTGTCGGTGTTGTAGCTTGGTCAAAATTTACTAACTTTCAAGTTTTATCAATATTGTACCAAAAAAAGAAAAAATGAAAAAATGGAAAAAAATGAATGATGAAAAAAAGAAAAAAAAAGAAAAAAAACAACAAAAACAAAAAAAGAAGAGAAAAAAAGAAAAAAAGAAGAGGAAGTTTTCAATTTTCTGATCTTGCCTCTTCGTCAGAGTTGTAGCTGGATTGGACATTGGAGCTTTCATCCATCGGTCTTGCCTCTTCGTCAGCGTTGCAGGTGGATCAAATTTTGTAGACCTTGCCTCTTCTTCAGTGTTGCAGCTGGGTCAAATTTTCTTTAGGTATTATCTCATCATCAATAATGTAGCAAGTTGAACTCATTTTACTTCCCCAACAAACAAATCATATTTTGAAGATTTTGCTTCCTCAAGAGTGACAAGGTGGATCAATCAAGACAAGAAAGAAGACCTGCATCAAAGAAAAAAAAGATCTGCCAAAAAAGATCTGACAAGGTGGTCATTTTTAGTCTTTGCTTCGTTGTCTTTACACAACAACGAGCAAAAAAAGGCAGTTGTAATGACCCATTTCCATCTGGGCCTATACCCAAAAGCAAACCCATTACCCATCAAACCCATTAGACCCAAATTTTAACCTAACCCGACCCAATCAACCATGATATGACCCAAACCAGCAAAAAACACTAATAACCCTAAATATAACCCTAACCCTAATGTCGTAGCTGCCGCCGCCCTTGTCGTAGCCGCCACCGCCGTTCATCATTCGACAACCGACTCAAATCTTTCACCCATGTCTAAACCCTAAATCGAACCATACAAAACCTTAAAATTAATATGTAACATGTAAACCCTAAATTAACCCTAAACCTAACCCTCTGACCGAGTCATACCCATTACCCATCCCTCTATCTCACCAACTCGACCGGCAAAATCCCTAAAATCCGAATCTCCCCATCATCACCACAGATCTGCAGATTAAATAAATAAAGAGTGGTTATTTTTGTAAGGTTCGGTTTATAAAATTGAAAACAAATGTAAAAAAATGGGGGGCTAAGTTTGAGAGGGAGAAAAATATAGAGTTTTAGTGGGGTCTTTTAGTTCAAAAAAAGAAGAGATAGCAAAAAAAACCCAATTCGAAAATTGTAACCAAAATTCGGAAATAAAAAAAAAAGATTTCAGATCTTCTCTTCTATTTTGAATATCCAAATCAAAAATCATATTGAAACGAAAAGGCTTTTTAGTTAAAAAAAACAAAATTTTCTGTGCTTTTAGTTTCGAATCTTAAATCGAAAATAAAAAAAGAGTCGAGAGCTTACCTATCGTCGGCTGATGAACGACACGAAGATGGCAAGAGCGGCCGCCGCTCTAGTTAAAGTGTAAAAGAGGAGAAGAGAGAATAATGGGAGTTTAAGGTTTTTTTTTTTAGTTCATATTATATTTAGAAAAATCAGTTTTAATTTGTTTTAAATCAGCTGGATCTTAAACGGCGCCGTTTTGAAGTGACCCGACCCGCGGTGACTCGGATACCCAGGAATGATCCACGTCTTTTCTTAAATGGGTTAATTACCCTCTAAGTCCTCCAAGTTTTCTCCCGCCTTTATTTATGTACATGGGTTAATTGTGTGATCGGTCCCCTTCTCTCTTCCTGCCTCTTTTTATCCCCTATTTTTGTTTTTCTTTATTTCTCGCCCTCCAGTTTGCTTTTCACTTTAATTTGGTCACTGTTTTATTATTGTGTTTTTTTTTATTTTCAGTCCCTTATTTCCTGCATCTTACATTTTCACCCTTGTTTTTATATTATTTATATGTTATCATATTATGGTATGTTTATTACATATTATAGTATATATTATATGTAAATAAATATGTATTACAATATATATAACGTATGTATTTGTTATCCTTTTTATATACGATTTTATATATATTATAGTAGCTTTATGTATATCCGTTTTGTACGTACAGATATATTATGGTATACAAAGTATATTATTTTATTACTATAATATATGTTATATACGAGTATATACGTGTATTTTTGGTATATAAAGTATGCTTTATATTATATTATGTGTACTAGTAGATATTATTTTTAAAAATATTATAGTATTATGTATGTATTATTGTTTGTACATTACCACATATTATTATATTAATTAACATTATGAGCTTTTTATATTATCATGTATGTAAATATATGTATATATAGGTATTTTATAAGTATAAATATAAAATATATTTTACATTAAATATTACATTTTTTACTATAATAAATTTTAGATTTTAAATCAATGTTTTGAAACCTCGATAAATCATATCCCGTGTGTAAAGGGATCTGATGTTTTTGAATTTTTCCAAGAAAACGAGAAGCCGTGTCCCGGGCGCAAAGGGATGCGGTTCTCTCAATATTTTCGGCATTTAAGAATCATATTTTAAATTTTAACCGAATTCGAAATTTCCAACATCATGACATTAAATAATCGACTAGGTACCAATTTTGGGCGGTGTGGTGGTGCTAATCCTTCCCCATCCGTAACCGACGCCCGGACTCTAATTTTTGAATCTCTGGTTTTACTTTGGTGTTCGGTCTACCTATTTTAAAATGATCGGTGGCGACTCCACTTTTTTTATTCCAAAACCAGGCGGAATTTTTCAAACAAAAAAAAATTAAAACCCGAACGAATGAAAAAAGAGCGACGGACGAATTTGACTGCTTACATCCTGCATTGGGACACTCCCTTCACTAGTTCTTTTACCCCTACGCTTATATTATAAGTGTATGTTACAACAATACTGATAATTACATCTAGGGCTAAGTATTTGATCAAGCGAGTTTACAAGTAAAAAATTCAAGTTTGTTGGGTTTACAAGTCTCGTTTTATAATTAAAATCTTATTTGAAAGTTTTTGAGCTGAGAAAGTTGAATTGTTCGAGTTTTTGTTCAAATTTAATTGTATATATTTATAATGTTATGATAGTAATTGGCTTCCAATTTAAACAACTTTCTATAACTATATACATATATATATATATTATATTTTTCATATGTAATATATGTATGTAAGGTAAAATTGTGATGTTCGGCTCGAAATTAAGAAGTAATATACTAATTGCTAAAAAAATTGAGTTATTCGAATTCTCATTTTATAACTCAAATTTTAATTGAATTTTTTCGAATAGAGTCAAACTTATGAAATTAGGATTCAAATTAAGTCCGGATTCAAATTAAGTCCAATTAAATTAAAATTTTAATTTTTTCAAGTCGAATCAAATTTTGTTTATCCCTAATTATTTCCTCTATTTCTGTCTAATTTCTTTTACTTCTTTATATTTCTTGTTAAATATCTTTTTGTTTTACAATAAAAATATTTTAAAGTTTAATAAATTAATATTAAATAAAAATAATAAACTTGTAAAAGGAATTTACCAAAAAAATATTTTATTATTTAAAATTCCTCCTTCATACAAAAACTATTTAAAATTCCCCTTTTGGAAATTCAAGAATCTAAGGACAAAATCAAATAAGAAAGAAGCAAGAAGAAAAAAAAGGGAAGACCGGAGGGGGAGAAAGGGGCTTGGATCGGGTCGGCTACATTGTCATTCCTCTTTTCCGTTCTCCATTTCACAACTGTCGGGTGCGCCCGATTTTTTTAAAAATATTTTTGGGTAAGTTGTCTTTCTAAATTCCCCCTTTTTACTTCTAAGTAATTGATTGCAAGTGGAAAAAAAATCAAAATTGATGTCCAGTTTTTATATTCTGTTTATCTTGTATCATTTTTAGGAGATTTTTATACTCTGGTTTCGTCTTATATTTGCAATCTGTTGTTTAAACCATTTTCCTAACCTTGTATTAGCAGGGACTGATAAAACTCTTTTGGGGAAAAAAGAAAAAGAAACCATTTTTATATCATGTTAATCCTTTTCATTTTGATGTTATGTTGAGATTTTTGATATTGGATGTTTAAGGAGCTGAGGGTATGATATTTGCATTTTTTTAGATAATTTATCATACAAGTAATGGATGTATAGTTTCCTTTTGGCTTTTGGGTTTTCTATAAATAGATACTAGAGAAAAAGAAAGCGATAGACCAACTCCTCAAAGCTGCTTCCGCCCAAATTGACCATCTTGCATCTTTCCGCTGTTTCAACAGAAATGGCAAACCCCTCTCACCTTTGTTCTACATATTTCTAATAAATAATTTTTTTTTTTGGAAGAGCTGACAATTTTGATTAAATCACTACCAGGCCTTTGTTTACGCTTGGAATCGGGGCGTGGTGATAAGCTATCCCGTTGTACAAAACAGTGCATTCAAAACTTCTTGATGGTAACAAATTTAATTTGCAAATTCTGAATTGGATTCTTCTGTTCTAATTGAAAGCTTTGACAGGCAAATATGGAGGGTCCATATGGATCGGAGTTGGCAGTAGAAGAGAAGGTGAAACGGAGAGAAATGGTTGCTCCAGAAGCACGCTATATATTTGTAGGTAGGAATGTCAATGAGATGATGATGGACAGTGCCTCCATTCCCTTGCTTGGTTTCGTACTGTACCGCTTCACTCTGGAGGAAGAGATACCCGTTCTTTATTTATATGAATTGCAGCTTGATTCCTCTGTCCAAGGGAAAGGACTCGGAAAATTCTTGATGGAATTAGTTGAGCTAATTGCTCCGGAGGTTTGTGATCTTTACTAAATGCCCTTGAGTTCATTCTTTTTACCATTTCATTGTGTTTGGTAGAATTTGGGCTTATGTTCTCAACTCAATGTTGCTTTATACACTATCAAGCTAGATTTGAAGTTCTAAGATGTGATTCTTTGCTTTGCATTTTATCCTTCTCTTAGAATCGGATGGGTGCCGTGGTGTTAACTGTTCAAAAATCAAACTCATTGGCCATGAAGTTCTATCTAAGCAAGCTAAGGTAAGATTTTCACTGCCTAAGATTGTTGTTTACTTATAGATGTAATTACTTACAGCAAACCCTCCTAGTTTAGTATAATCTTAGCATTCGTGTTTTGCACTTGTCTATAAGTGTTATGCGCTGTAAGGCAAAGATATGAGCAATGAATCCGTAGACACAAATGGCTAAGAACAAGGAGCAATTAGAACAACTTGGTGAAGCTGAAAGAAAGAACTAAACTGAACAAAAGCAAGCTAAAAGAACGTAATCGTTCAATAAGTCTATGCTAGCATATGAATAGGACTGTGTTGCACGATCAACGGCTTATTCCGATTTCTATCTATGGTTCTCGTTGAAGGGAGAATCCACCTCAAGACACGTTTGAGAGAGAGTCGTCTTATCTCAAGTTTAGGCTTAAAATATTTGCTGACTTTATTAATTTAGAAAGACCTCTTATTTAGAGGGTTACATGCCTTGTTTGAATAAAAGACTTTACTCGGCAAGAAATCCTACCAAGGAAAGGCTTCTGAGAATACAAAAACCTGATAAATAGAATCTCCTAATGGCAATAAACTTGCTCTTAGTAACTATCATAATAATAAACCGACTCCTAATAACCTTTAATAATAAACTGATTTTAATAATAATTCAAGCAATTGACCCCATTCTCCAATATTAATTGCAGCCAATGCATCCGCAACGTGAGTCATGTTGCATCTAGTATCTCACTCGTTACATTTTTCTTTTACTTTATATTGTTTGAAACAATGAGAATGTACCAACTTTGTGCAGATATGTGGCATCAAGTATTTCACCATCTAGAGCCGATACATTGGTAAGGAGTTCGATTACATATGCATTATAATATGCTATAGGCTTAATAGTTAGATTGGTGCCCAACCTATACCCGTTTTTTCAGTTTGGTGCCTAACGTTTTTTTTTGGGCCACTTTGGTGCTTAACGTTTCTAAAGTTACTCAAATAGGTGCCCTGCCGTTATTGTCCGTTAATTTTTACCGTTAACTTCCGTTAAGTGCCACGTGTCCAGAATTATGTTTAAAAATAAATAAATAAATAATTAATAAATAAAAAATAACTCCAAATTTTACTAAATAACCTCAAATTTTAAAATCCCTAATACCCAAACCCAAAATCTCTATTTGAGATGATTTCGCTGCCGATTGTCATCGTTGCCCACTACAACCGTCGCCGGACCATCACGATTATTTACCCATCACCTTATCGTTGAAAATCGACCGACGCCGTGTGAAACGTCAAAATCGACGAATGGTTCATTCGAATAATTCACGACGAACGGCGGCATAACGGACGATGAATGATGTGTGGGTCGCTCGGCAAGGGGAGAGCGCTTCATTCTGTAGCTAGAAACGCGACTAACGCCGGTGATAGTGGCCGAATTTGGGGTTTAGGGATTTGGAGACTATTTTGGATTATTTAAAAATTTTAGGATAATTTTAGGTTTTTTTCTTCAGATGTATTAATTTTTATTTATTTTTAAATATAATTCTAGAATTTTAAGAAACTGACACGTAGCACTTAATGGAAGTTAACGGTGAAAATTAACGGACAGTAACGGCGGGTACCTATTTGAGTAATGTTGGAAACGTTAGGCACCAAAGTGACTCAAAAAAACATTAGGCACCAAACTGGAAAAATGGGTATAGGTTGAGCACCAATCTGACTATTAACCCTATGCTATACATGACTGTTAATTTTAACCATTTTGTGCAGGCTGCAGTAAACAAGAACTATGAAATTCTTTGCAAAACATTTGATCATGAAGCTAAAGTTATATTGGAGGTATATTTGGTTTAGCATATTGGTGCTATTATCATGTCATTTACATCCTCGTATATTTGCATTTAAGAGTTTACTTGATAGTAAGAATCGAACCCCTACGTTTAGATTTACAGTTTTGTTCATTAGGTGAAAAATGCAGATGCCTTGTCAAGATTGCTTCAAATACCATTTAAATGTCGAATTATTGATGCAGGCTTGCTAGGAGGGTATGGTTATGGTGCTTTTTCAGATTTGAATTCTGAAGACTAACAGGGAAAATTGTACAAGAAGAAAAATTTCGGGTCTCGTCTAGTTTCTTAAGAGGTATTGTCCATTCTTGAAGTATAAAAACTGCCCTCGACTGGGAAAAAATGACCTTTGCTTTATAGAACACAGCTGAAATTTTCATTAGTTTGATGTGAGATTGCTAATTTTTGATTTGTGTCTAGTAGTGTTAATTATTTAGTTTTAACAAAACTAACCGGTTTAGTCCGGTTATTTATTGGTTAACCATAAAAGAAACTAGTTCGGTTTGATTAAGGAATGATATTTTAAGAAAATTTTGGTCTGTTGTTTAATTCAGGTCGATGATAAAATTAATTCATTCATCTCAATTAACTTGATAATCAATTAGTTTTAATATGTAACTATATATTTAGTTGTTAATACTTATCTTCTGTTTTTCTTTTTAGATTTTGGTTTATTTTGATTTTTTATATAGTTAGTTGGGGGTAAGCATTCGACCGAGTCAAGCTATTGAATTATATTTTATAACTTAAATTTTATTTAAATTTTTTTGAGTTGATTTTATGAAATTTAAGTCAATTTGTTGTAGCTTTTGTTTAAGTTTAATTGTAAATATTTATAATGTTATGCATTAATTTGTTTCAATTTAAACGGCTTTTTATGGTTATATACAATGCATATTATTTCTTTATTTTTTTATATGTGATATACATATATTATGCAAAGTCGAGGGACTTGATTTAAACTTGAAAATCAATCTACTAATTACTAAAAATTTTGAGTTATTTGAGTCTTATTTTATTTTTTATACTTTATTTGATATTTTTTTCAAATCCAGTTGAATTATACTCATAGAATTAGCTATTAAAAGTGTTAGAAGTATTGAAGAGTTAGTTTTGGCTGATATTTTGGACAATCCTAAAAAGTGTTTTTCTATAAAATACACCGCTCATTTTATTATATATTTGTAACAATTTAATTATTTAATTAGAATTGTGACAAATAGATTATTTTGTCGTTAAAATTAAAACATAACCTGATATAATAATAATTTTAATTTTAAAAATTATACATTTTATCAGTTTGGTTATAACTAAAAAATAATTCAATAAATTTTGACCATTAATGATATTGCACTCTTTTGACACCCTTTCAACTACCTGTTGGCTGTTGCACTTCGTATTATTTTCTCCCAGTATGATAATCTTCAAATGTAATAACTTACAGATATAATTACTTTATTACTGGACAACTAACGAACAAATAGAAGAGATTCATTATGACCTTAACGTCACTTAGTAATATAAATTTTAAATATGAAGGGTGAAATTTATTAAATTATTTTAAATTAGAATCAAATTAATATAATGTATACGTTTTGAAGACTAAAATTGTTATTATATCAAATTATCTGTTTTAATTTTATTAATAAAATAATTTATTTATCACAAAATTTTAATTAAATGACTAAGTTATTATTTTTATAAATAAAAACCACTTATTTATTATCAATTCTATAATAATATGTACGTTTTATTTTAATTTTGCAAGATGAGCATAGGCATTAGAACTTACTGTCCGACAAAAGAAGTGGCAAAAAGCATGTCCTGGGGAGAGGCACATCAACGTTAAAGATCTTTCAAAACCCCAAATCCTACCTTTATTTTAATTATAAATTTTAAATTCTAAATTTTATAAGTTAAACTCTTAAATTTTAATTTAAACCCTTACAAATTAAAAAAATATTTTCTATTTTTATTTTTAAATTTAAAAAAACGTATTTGGTTAATAGAAATAATTTTTTTTAAAAAATGAAATAGTAAAAATGTGTTTGATATCTAGTTTTTTAAAATAGAAATAAAAATATAATTACTCATTAAATAATTAAATTAAAATATAATTATTAAAAAATATTATTATAATAAAAATAAAATATAACTAAATAAACCAAAGTTTCAAGATCGTCATTAGAAGAATTCGAACCCCAATTAAATATAGTTAAAATTAAAAAAAAATCAGATTGGGTATAATAGCGACCCATTTTAGGAATGAACCCTCCTAACTCAATTTACTCCATTCACAATCTTAGGATTCAAACTCCTGACTTTACCTAAAGAATTTAGAGCTTCATCCAACTAGATCTATTCACTTTAATTTTTTTGTTTAACCACTAAAATTTGACTCATTGGCCGACTAATTCGGATCGGGTTTTGCAGAGGCCCAATATGAGGGTGGCACTCTTAACCTAGTTTTCTCTATTCACAACATCAGGATTAAAACTCTTAACTTTGCTCAAGAGACCTAGTCAGTAGTACCTCGTCCTACTAGACCAACTAATTGTTGGTATTTTAGTTTTTTTTTAAGTACACATAAAGGTAAATTTTACTCCCTAAATGAGCATTTAACCCAACTTAACCACTTGGTGCCTTTTATAAGCCCAAAACCATGTTGCTTCTATAGGTACAAGTGATCAACAAAATCATTTCATCCAATTCACAAAAAGGAATAAGCAAAAATAAAACACAAATCTTGTCATTTTCATATGAACTTAACAAAACTAGTGAAACTTAGACATGCAACATTATCTATTCAACACAATTTACAGAAAAACAAAAAGAAAGAAAAGTTGCAGTTGTTTTTTTTATAGTAGGATAGAGCATACATATAAGAGCAAGAAGGTGGTAGAACTAGGAATGAACTAGACCATAAAAGAGTTTATTTTGAATCTTTCCCAAAACTATATGCAAAAGTTGATTCAGATCAAAGCAGATTTAAGAATGGCTACCAGAAGAAATTGCTAAGCTGAGAAGTAGGAGGTCGGGAGTCGTCGAGGTCGTGTGACGGAGAATGTACATGACGGCCTTCGTATGTCGTGATCACCATTCGTGGATCCTCTGCTAATCTCTCCACCCGTTTCTTCACCCGACAATTATCTTGGGTACACCGGTAGTAGCTCCTGCATTTGCATGTATACATATATCAGTTCTAATGTTCAAAAGATTGCATGTGAAATCAAATTTGATTTGTTTCATGTCATGATGTAATCAGGGGGATCTTGATGTATAATTAGACTGATGAGTAAGGATTTTTTGTACTTGGAGCCAGGGATGGACCTAGGGGGTGTTGGGGGCAGCCGCACCCCCTAAATATTTCAAGTTCCCCTATATTTTATATATTTCCTTTGTATTTTATATTGATAATCTAATTCTGCATCCCCTAAACTCTTGTAATTTTGCACCCTTACATTTCTAATATAGCTTCCTGATAGTTTGCACCCTTTACATGAAATTCCGGGTCTCTCCCTGTTGGAGCTGACCATGGCTTAAATTAAATGAAAATTTCTCATGATTTAACCTCATCATAATGAAAAAAAGTGATGAACATAAGGGAATAAATAAAAGAAATCAATAAAAATGAGTGTAATTATAAAGGAAAAACAAAACATGAAAGCTGCATGAGGTCGACAGGTGCACTTCTGATTATGAAAATTGTTATGAGATAACCAGTATAATGATAGCACAATAGGAGTGAGATTTTACTTGAAAAAAATAGAAAAAATCATAAATAGAGGAGGAGAAATTTACTACAATGTAGAAAGAAAAGGATGAGTTTGTCTGACCAAACTGAAACGGCACTCGAAACGCACTATGCACACCAAAAAATCTAAACCGCATTATACATTTTATTAAGTAAACTTGCATATCAAGAAATCTACTCAAACTAAAATTTTCTTAGTCTATTGGAAAAAATTAACTTATACTATTCCGTTGGGGCTCCACCCAGCACCCGGCTCAGGATAAGTGAAAATTTTAATGCAAATTGATCCTAGTCAAGATAGAACTCGAGTCATAAACTTTAAAGATATCATTTTCCAAGTCAAAATTGATGATAATTAAGCGCTGAAAATGCAAAGAAAAACACTGATCCAGGAACAGAAAACATATGCCTCTTTTTGGTGTTTCTATCTATGTCCTAACACTAAAAAAAATTTAAATTTAGGGTTTATGATTATGGTTTAGAGTTAAATGTAGAATGTAATGTGTAGGGTTTATTTTTTAGGGTTAAGGTTTAAGATTAAAATTAAGACTTAGTGTTTAGTTTTTTAGTGCTGAGACGTATAATGAAAATATTGACCATATGGGACAACATTTAACATATGATGCATGTTCAAAGAAATAAGCATAGTAATTCATTCATGATATGCTGTAGTTTCCTTTTTATGGTGCATTATAATTGATCAATTGTTGTATGCTTTATTTCCCCTTTTTCATCTTCACCATTGAGATTTTGTATCTTTTGAAGGCAATAATGTCCGCTTTTACTCCTTAAAATTTCATGATAATATCCCATAATTACCCTTTCAGATCTCATGCAGTATCAGGCCTGTAAAGCCAAAAAAAATCATCATAACAAAGGAACATAGCATGTGTATGGGGTACAACTAAGGCTATAAACCTGGTGTGTGTGAATATTGGTAACTTTTCAAGAATATTTTATATTATTAAGTTTTTGAATATATGTAATTTCTGGTCGACTAATTCGGATCGAGTTTTGTAAAGGCTAGATAAATCTTTCAATCCCGTTTTCTTTATTTCCAACGTTAGAATTCGAACCCCTAATCTGACCGAAGGCTGATTGTAATGTGTGTGATTAAATATACCTGGGATGCTGGGTGTTCTTCACCACTTTCTGGCCGTACTTCCTCCACTTGTATCCATCGTCCAGCACATCCACATCGCTCATGGTCTTGAAGCAAAACCTGGGTTCCCTCACCTTTCTTCTTGCTTTTATCCTCTTCATTTTCATTGCCGAAACGCCTAGGTGATCATGATCTGCACCCATTTTCTTGCTTCCCAAACATTCGTTTGTCTCTCCCCATGCCCTAAAACCATATCAAACAGAAACAGACACGATTAGATTTTATGTCTTAAGTACGAACTATTGACGAGTTATATTAAAAATTTAGGGGTGCCAACTTAAATTATCGGTAAAAAATATAAAAAATATATAAATTAGGAGAGAGTTTAAAATTTTTTAGAGCGTGCAACTGCCCTACAGCACCGCTTGGTCCATCTCTATATCAAAATTTACTATTTCATTTTACATGCAAAGGAAAGGGATAAAGAAAAAGAAAGAATACTGAGTAATACATGCATGATAATTCATATAAAAGAGAAGTATTTTTACCAGAAATTTGCACTGGATCTCTGCAAGGAAAGGAGTTGGGGTCCTCCAAAATCAGAAGCAAGGTGCTGCCTATGCTTTTGAGAATGAAGAGATGAGAGTAGGGTTTCAGACGGATTATCAGCAGAATCAGGACCGGCAGCTGCTGCAATATAGAAGGATTTGAGAGATTGATGGGAAACCATTAATGGAGGACATGAGCTCAAGTTTTGAGGAAAAGCAGAAAAGAAACTCAGCTCTTGTTCCTGAAACAAGCCCTGGTTTAGCATGGCTTCTGAGGTAGAAGACATCTTGGTTTGGTTTGCTGTCTGTGTAGCTTTTTTCCTATGTTGAAAGTGATGAGAAATGGATTTTTTTAGGGTTTGAATCCTTTTTGTAGGAGAATAAATTTGGGTGGAGCTGGGGATTTTAAATGATCGACCACAAATGGAAGCAGGCGAGATTAAAAGAAGCCTCTCAAAGTTCTAGGATATGTACATACAAAGATTATTATTATTATTATTATTATTATTATTATTATTAGGAAATGAAACTAGTAACCAGATACCTTTAATGTCACCAACCACATTTCTGGTTTGGTTTTTATTTATTTTTTCAAATACAATACACCAGCCCATCCTTATATCGAGAGTTTAGACATGTTCGATTCTCGTCCTCATATATGTTGCATTGACGTCAATACTAATCAAGCTAAATTTAATCGTTTTTAGTTCATATACAATAAAAACTAGAGTAAACTACAATTCAGGTCACTTGATTATGAGTTTAGTAGCAAACAAGTCATTTTTTTAAAAAAGTTAAAAATATATTATTCAATTAAAATATGATTACGAATGGGTCCTTGATAGTTAAATATTAGATATTAGATGAAAATAGGGGTGTGGTATAGTATAATAACAGCTTTAGTGCCCTAAACTTATACAATCTATTATTTTACTCATGATTCAAAACAATTCAATAATTAAACCCTTCGCATCTAACTTTTTAGCTTTTTATTTTTTGTTCTTTTCTTAGAAATATTATATTATTTTAAAAATCAATGATAAAAAAGTCTATAACTTCTTATATAAATTACATACCGTGAAATTTTTTCCACCTTTATTTGAAAAGTTTTATCTTTAATATAATGAAGAAAAGGGTGAAATGAAAGAGATAAATCGATCAAACTTTATTTTTAAGTGAAAGAATTTGGTGTCTAGAGTTTAAATTGAAATGCAATCTATGTGGGTTCAATTTTGGAGTTAAGTAGTGCAACACGTGTCACTTTTTGACCTCAAAAGCATGAAATTTTTTTGTCCCATTTGTTAGTGGGAATTTACTGTTTTATGGAGGTCAGCAATAGAAGACAATTTGGTTCAATTTGTTGATGCTTCCCTTTGCTCAATTGCATGGAAAATCCATGCACTCCCTTGTCATCCAAGTTTGTTAGCACAACTAACCTTCAAAGGTAACCTAAAAAGAGAGAGAAAAAACATATAAGTCCACAATAATAGACAGACAGACAGATTCAGAAATTATAAAATAATTATTAAACTTATCAAATCGTTTTTTTTAAGGTAAATGTATGATTTATAGGAACTGTTCATATAGCTTTAAAACATTGAAACGAGCCTCGTTAAAAAACTTCTTTAAACTTAAATAGAAGAAAAAAAGTGCATCGTATTAATGCTACAATAAAGCGAGACTCGAGCAAAAACCAATCAGCCTAGCTCTTTACTCAAATGGGAAATTTCAGCAGACTAAGACCAGATCCAACTGTCGCGTATTTGCAGAGGTCGATGATGCGCGAAATACCTTTTTTTTATCCAAATTGTCCGCCAAGCAATTGCCCTCTCGAGGAACGTGTTCAATGCTCCAATCCACACCATCGCATAGTCTTAGGCAAGAAAACACCAGGGGTTTAAAAGCTTCGGGGCAGCTTTGAGGCCTCTTAAACCACTCCACTGCTAGACTGCAGTCACACTCTATAATCAACCTTTTCGAGTTGGCCCAAGGTGATTTACTGAATAAAGAACAAGCTTCACGTATCGCTAGTTACAAAATGATCATTAAAGAACTTATCAAATTGTTACAGAATAGTTTTTAATTTTTTGAAATTTATCACTATTTTATAACATGCAATGACCATTTTGTAATAGTTCGATAATTTTAATGATTGTTTTATAATTTTCAAAACTTCAGTGATAAAAAAGATATTTCTACTTAGTTTACTGATCATTTGTGTATATTACCCAAAAATTTTATACTATCAAATTTTCTGCTTGTGTATAAGTTATAATATACCCCTTAGTTTGTAGGGTTTGTTTTAGCAGTACAAACAAACAGAAAAGGAGAAGAGAATATCAAAGGCAATGATGATGAATCTTGGGTGCAAATCTATGCTTTCTGCAATCAGCGGTGAAGATATCATTATGATAGATGAAGAGGCCCTATTTGACTTTTTATGAGGCAAACAAAAGCTTGTAACCTTTTTCCTTTTTGCTATTTCACTTTTTATATACACTTCTCTAAAACAACACAATCTAACCCCACCTCACCCACCATTTCTTAAATTCAAAACAACCCCTTGTTATCATTATCCCTTCAATTTAACATAATAATAATTATAAAAAATAATATTGTTAGCTGTTGGCGTCTGGTTTACTGATCGACTGATTTAGATCGAAAATTGTAAAAAAATATTATGGGAATAATCGTTCTAATTTAGGGATGGGTACGAGTTGGGGTTTTGGTTGACTTGAACTCGACCCAAAAAATACTCTAAACCTGAACTCGACCACATCCTTAAAAACCCGATCTAAGAATTATATACATCAATTCGAACCCGGCCCGATTTATTAAAAAAATCATTTTTAGGAATCTAATTGTAAAAATAACTAAGGGTAACCTGACCACCGAACTATGGGGTCGTTCCTATTTTGACCACCAACCTAAGAAACTTGTCAACTAGACCATCGAACTTTTAAAGTGCTCCTATTTTGATCACCAGCCGTTAAAATCTAACGGAGGAGGTGACATGGCAGTTAACGGAAATTTGTATAATTATACAATTAGGTAAGTAACATGGACCTAATATGTAATTATACAAATTTCTGTTAACTTCCACGTGACCTCCTCTGTTAGATTTTAACGGCCGGTGGTCAAAATATAAGCACTTTAAAAGTTCGATGGTCTGATTGACGAGTTTCTTTGTTGGGTGGTCAAAATAGGAACGACACTATAGTTTGGTGGTCACTTGTGTAGTTTACCAAAAAAATAATTTTAGGGACCTAATTGTAAAAATTATAAGGGGGTCATTATTACAAATATCCCTAAAAAAATATAAGAGAAATTACACTATAAGTCTAGGGTTGAGTCAGATATTTTTACCCTAAACCCAAACTCGACATGACCCGACCCAAACCCTATTTTTGTAACAAAAAATCTGACCCGTTCGAGTCGTGTAAAATGCTATCCCTATTCCTATTCCAATCCAATTTACCCCATTCACAACACGAATATTCTAATCAGATATTGCAAATACTTATTATTAGAGTAATCATCTCAAACCAGCTCGTTTCATTTACAACATCAATGTTAAAATTCATAACCTTATTTAAGAGACATAACGTTTCTTTCCACTAAACTAAACCAACTATTGATAAAATAGAATATTAATTTCGATAAATTATATTCAACCGGTACCCTCAATCATTGCCGGTTAATTGGATTATAATTATGATCTTATAGTGTTGTTTTTAACTTTGGATATAGATTTCTAATTCTTATTTTCCTATTAAGTAAAACATTCTTTGTGGACCGATGCTGCAAAATACTAATTATCCAACAATTGGGATTAATTATGGCTCTATTATCTAACAACTTTGTTAAATCGATACTTTTGATGAATATAAATCCCTGTTATTTTTGGGTGTCTCTATTTATGTCTGAATACTATAAAATTAGTTTTAGGGTTAGAGTTTGTGATTGTGGCGGGGTGTATTTTTTAGGGCTAAAGATTTAAGGTTATAATTTATAATTTAATTTTTTAGTGTGGAGCATAAAAAGAGACACAAAAATAATAGAATATTTTTATTCGTACTTTTGATGGGTAAATGTTTGCGAAAATCATATCACAATGATATGTGTAAACTTCTTACATCCATTGTTTGTAAAACATTTTATCCTCTCGGGCTGAGCTATTTGAAAAGATTAGAGTGCAATTGACCATATTTAAAAGTACTTATTATATAAAAATATTAGAATTATATCATTTTTTTAGAAAATATTAAAATTGATTCCACTTAATTTGTTGGGAGTATGTAGTCAACAATATTTATTGTAGTGGTATAAAAATTTCTCATACCCTGCTCTGACCCCACTATCTGAAAATTTTGGCTCCGCCGCTGGCTCTCCTTACGAGGTGTTCTTTGGTTTAGAGAAGAAATGTTGTAAATAAATAAACAATATGTATCATGAAAATATTGAGCGGATGATTGATATGGGGCGAAACTTTTAAGTTAATTCTTCAAATTTTTATTTTAAGTTTTGCCAATAACTGAAATAGATTGTGTAATATAGAATGCATCGACATGTAATGGTTGTAATCACTAATTTTATTCGGGGTTTTAACATGTTTTTATTTTTTTGTGAATATTTAAATAATGGGCTTTAGTTTATTATTATCTTTTTTATATATTAATATTGTACATATATTATCAATTTAAAACAAAATATTATTATACTATATTATGCATTAATATTATTATATCATATATTCCTATGTAAACCCCCCCCCAAAATATTATAAATATTATTTCTTTATTTACTACTCTCTGTTTATAATTAGAAAACCCAAAAGACATTATTAGTTACTATAATATATTGCTATTTTGATTCATAAGGGAAAAAACACAAAAATATTATTTGTTCTTGTTTATTATTATGCTGTTACTTATTTAGTATTATTATATTATCCTAATGTTATTGTTATTATCTTTTTATTTTGTTGCTATTTGCGTATTATTATTATGAAAATTAAAACACAAAAAGATTAAATAATAATAAAGCCCAAATTAATTAAACAGATTAATAAATAAGCCAAAATGTTTTATTAATATTCTATTATTGAAAAACCTAAAATATAATAAATTACACAGCCCGATAGGGCCCAAATCCAAAAACAAAAAACCTAATTGATCTGTCCTAATTCCCATATTTCATTCTTGCGCAGTCAAATCTGGACCGTTAGATTTGGCAAATTGATTAAACAGTCCAGATCTAATTTGGGGAGCAAACCCTAATTAGGGTTATCATCGTCAAGCGCCGTATTCCTCTCGACCGTCGGATCATGAGACATATGGACGGCTCAAATGCGAAGGTGGAAGGTTCCAAAGATTGGCACGCGCCTACGCGCGATCTTTCCCGCTCTCCCATGCGCGCGTGTGTTGCGCGCATAATCTTTCGGATCTTCACGCGCGGGTTTTTAGATCCCTGACGTTTCATTTGCCACGGCCCCAGCTCTCACAGTAGTCCCCTCCTCCTCTCATCCGGCCACGTCCACCATGCAACCCAAAACAAAACAAACATTAGCAAAATTAAAGAACGAGATCAAGCCAAAAATGACCAAAAAATCACAAAGCATTCTGTGGATTTCATAGCATACTAAGCTAGCATTTTAATTTCTTTTTTCATGTAACAAAGCTTCGGCTTTTAAAACCGAATAGTCACACATCTTGTAAGGGAGTTTTTTTCCGAACAGTTTTAAACAAGAAATACAAAAATGAGAACTTTTTCAGAGGTATTCTCCCGTCTCTACACTCACATGCATCCATATCAAACATCAAAAACTAGATCTAGGGGGGAGGTTTTACCCTTGAAGTCCGTTGTCTCTCTGTTGTCCTGTTGCCATCGACAAGCCCTCCGCCTTCAGGTTAATGGGTGAGCCGTTTGCAACCTTCTAACAACCTTGTCGGTTCCACCCACTGGTAACAAACCCAGGCCTTTGGCAGTTAAAGGTGAACTAGTGGGGAACCAAAACCCTTGGTTTTCGAAAGGTTACAGCCTGGATCTAGGAAGATGGGGCTTTGTTGGTGGAGATCTGGGTTCTGTTTTGAGTCTAGGGAGGCTAGGAGAGTCTTTCTGGAGTTTATGGTTTCGTCGGCCGTCGGCGAGCGGCGGAGATTCGTCAGGGTCTAAGTTTTCACGGCGGTCATGATGAATATATGGAGAGAGGGAAGAGAGTTTGAAATTCTCTAATTTTTTTTAAAAAAAGGGTGGTCTGTAGAATGGCTAAACATTGTCGTTTTTGACAAATTTTATGTTTTATAGTGTTTTAAGAAAAAGTAAAGGGTTTATTTGCTTTTTAAAATCCACCCGCGTTTTTAAATTCACCCTTCCAGCCATTTCGGCTTTTTAAAATACAACCCTGGTCCTTCAAATGTTTTAAACTTTTGCAATTTCGTCCCAAAATAAAACAGTATCCTTTTTAGAAATTGGTTTAATCTCGTTTTGGTCCTTCCGTGTTTTAGGTTTTTTTAAGGGTTTTCATCTTTTCAAATTACCCCCTTAGTCCCTGTGATTTTTACTCGTATTTAATTTCACCCCTATTTTTAATTAAATCTGTTTTAAAAAATGTTTTTTAGTTTAGTCCTCCCAATTTTAGTTTCTATTCGATTAGGTCCTGAATCTAGGGAAATCCCCTTCTTACACCATGAATGCATATTTAAATTTTCTTCTATATATTCTATTTGTGTAATATTATTTGTTTTATTTGTTTTGTGTCTTTAATGTGGTAAATGTATATTATTCATGTATTCATTTCCTTTATATAGTATAATATATGATGTTTCTTTTTATATATGTGTAGGTTGTAAAATGCGGTATATATATGTTTTGGTAGTATATGACAACTTGTTTGGTAGTACGTAATATGTGATATATAGAGACGTATGTAGCGTATGATAACATGATATGTGGCTTGCTTGTATGCATATATTTTATGTTTTCATATTATATATGGTTTAAATGTTCTAGAAATATATATAAAACCTAAATATATAATTTTATATTTGTGGTATTTTTTTCTTTGTCGAATATTGCTTTAATTACTTTCATGTTCATCGTGTTTATATTTATTTTATGCTTATCTTATTTATGCCTTGCATTGTAAACTTTGCATTCAGATATTTTAATTTTGCCATTATGTAAATGTTGCATATCAGATATATTATGTTGTTAATGCGGAGTCCTTTTATTCGACGGTAAATGCAGCCAGTATCAAACGTAGTGATAATGGTCTTCTGTTTACTTTCGAATAACGGGCCCTTAAAATAGACTCGCATGTATAACCATATTTTAAATTAATTGTCACTTCAATTCACAAGGTTCAATATTAACAAAACGGTAATTATTATTTTCTTTTTACGGTATCAATTTTTTGGCGGTATGGGTGCCAAAACCTTCATCATCCGTAACTGACTCCTGAACCTCGTTTTTGATCAAATCTCTGGTTTCATGGTATTCAGCCTACCCTAGTGGCCGATGGCGACTCTGAGTTTTACAGTTTTTCCAAAAACACGAATTTTTAAAAGAACTCCCCACTCTCTCCAAACATTTTCAAAAATAAAAATAAAAATAAACCTACTACTCCTTTTTTAGCGATCCCATATATCCGAAACTTTAAAATTTTAAATTTTTAAATATAAGGTCGCTACAATGGTCAGTACGGTGGTGAATTGGTGAGAAAAAAATTAAATACGATTGGATTCTTGAGTTATCTTCACTTAATGTCAAGAATTTTACTAAATTCTGGATAATCTTGTTCTACGACGAACTGTTCTGTAACGAGTTTTTCATGACAACATATTCGAGAGAGTTGTTATTGAAAGCACTATTGAAGATGTGTCACTTGAGAGTGTTACTGAAAAAGTATTTCTAGCAACATAATTTTATTCATCTCTAAGAAGAGATAAACCATTAGTAACCAAGACTAAATATTAATATAGTAAAATTTACTAAATGAAGTATTGTGAAAAATATTTATTTTAGAATATAGTAAAATTTACTCTTCTCGACCTCTATGTGGGCAGGGACGGACGCATGATTTCATGTTAAGTGGTGAACTTACAAAATTTTAGGGGTAAAAATAGATTTTCAATAAAAAAATACATAAAAAATTTATAAAAAAATTCTAAAATATATATGAATTTCAAGTTTTTAAGAGGATGACTGCCCTCTATTTCCAGCCCCCTCTAGGTCCATCCTGTACATAGATAACAATTCTTTTTTCTAATACACAAAAGCAATGCTAATTGAACCCAACGTGTTATCCTAGTGAAAAAGATGATGTTAATTCTAAAATACTCAAATTCGAGCAATTTTATTTATAAAGTGTATACCTTATCAAATAGTTAAAAGAAATTATAAATAAATATTATTTTATAATCACCTGACAATGCTAATTCAATTTCCCCTTTTTATATATAGATTTCGGCAAATAGAAGGTGACGTAGGGATAACGTAGACATGATGTCACACCAGTACGTAAAATGTGGAGAATATCAAATAGTGACCCATTTGGGGTATTCCGAAAAGAATTAAAATATAGGGTAAAGTGCACAAATAGTCACTAAATTATCCTTAAAAATATAAAATGCTCACTAAACTTTTAAAAGTTACATAATAGATATTAAGCTTTAGTTTTTGCTACAAAATGGTCACTGAGCCGTTAATTGTCGTTAAGTGAATGACGTGACAGTTATAAAATTTGAATAATAACACATTTAATCCTCCATATTTACACATCCAATTAATTTATTCCTAATTTAACCCTCATTATTGATGTCTAAATTGATTGAATATGTAAATATTAAGGATTAAATGTGTTGTTATACAATTTTTCGTAACTGCCATGTCGGTTAGTTAACAACAATTAACGACTTAGTGACCATTTTGTAACAAAACTAAAGTTTAATGCTCATTGTGTAACTTTTGAAAATTTTGTGACCATTTTGTATATTTTGAGATAGTTTAGTGACTATTTGTGTACTTTACCCTAAAATATATAAAATGATATAATATTATAATAATATGGTCCCTAATTTTGGGAGGAAGAGGCTGGGTGGCAAACGCCATCATTTCAATTGGTTTTTCCAAGTCATATAAGCTCCTCACATTCAAATTTTCAACAATTTACTCGCTAAGGTTGCATGTTACGGACCCAAAATTTTATACTAAGGATGAATTTATAAAATTTAAGGAGGTGACTTTGTAAAATTTTAGGGGTATAAAAATATATTTTTAATAGAAATTTTTTAAATTATATATGAAATTTAAATTTCTAGAGAATTATCGTTCCCCTATCCCCTCTATCCGTCCTTGTATACAAGTATTTCGGGACATAAAATAAGGACAAAAATTAAGACTAAATATTAAAATAGAAAAGAAATTATTATACCTTTAAATATAAAAAATAAGACAAACAATAATTTTATTTGATTAATATTTAAATTAAAGAGGACATAAAATATTATTATATTAAATTTTTTTGGGGAGGGGCTCCATCCCTACGCACAATGGCTTTGCTTCTTTTAAAGTAGAAATTTTGGTTTTTTTTTGTTTAATGGCACCAATAGTCCCTAAAGTATACACTTTATACCAAGTAGGCCCCTAAAGAATTTTTCAGGTCGTTTACCCTCTAAACTAAGAATCTTGACCTCAATTGGCTCTTTTTCTAACCTTCATTACAAAAATATAGACCAATTAGATAGTGCCACATGGCACTTCTTGACCAAAAAATGTCTGAATTTAATAAAAGGGTAAATAACATGTTGAGTCTCTCAAGTTTTATATTTATTCAGTTCAGCCCCTAATTTTTTTATTTAATCTAAATTTGACCATATTTTTTTACATTTTAGTCCAATATTATTTTATAATATTATAATAATTAATATATTAATATCATCCAATAAGACGACAACACATGTCATCATCTTATTGGTGAAAAATGTGAGGAATTTAATTTTGGTATCAATGGGATTTGATCCATGGTCTTTAGGACATATGCTATTACGATTTTAATATAAAAGCAGAATCAATAAAAAATTCTCTAATTTGGTTTAGTGGCAAAGCTTTGGTTTTTCATCCCAAAGACCATATTTCAAATCTTATTGATTCAATAATTTTATTCTTCACACTTTTTCACCAATAAGATGATGACATGTATCATCGTCTTATTAGATGATATTAATATATTAATTATAATAATATTATAAAATAATATTGGACTAAAATTTAAAAATAGAAATAAACAAGGTCAATTTTAGATTAAATAAAAATTAGGGACTGAACTGAATAAATATAAAACTTGAAAGACTCAACATGTTATTTATCCTTTTTTATTAAAGTCAGTCATTTTTTGTCAAGAAGTTCACATGGCGTTGTCTGATTGCTCTATATTTTTTTGTAACGGACGTTATAAAAAAGGGCCAACTGAAATCATAATTTTTAGTTTAGGGGAAAAAATGTCATGAAATTTTTTTAGAGGCCAATTCGATACAAAATGTATATTTTAAGGGCAAATAACGCCATTAAGCCTTGTTTTTTCTAAGTGTAAAATCATGGTACTTCATTCTCCTCATCACCGTTTTTATTAATTTTTTCTATATTTATTTAATTTGAATGGGAATTTTCTTAAAATTACTCAAATAAATGTGCATTTGCCATTGAAATAAGCTTTTCAATTGATATATCGCTGGTGACTTTACTTTATTGCAACAATATTTAATTGGAACAACTCTAATCTCTAATTTTGTCCGAATTTTGTTATTATTATTTATATTCAAATATTATTAGTTTATTAGTTTTTATTTTCAGTTTATTATTATTAATATTGTTATTATTATTAAATATTCACAAAAAAATCTTAATAAATAATGACAACCATGTAAATCAAAAATCAGTCCAATATTAATTACATAACCCATTTTCAATTACAATTGACCCAATAAGCCCAAACCAAAACCTAAAAACCCTAATAACATATCTGATATCTAATCCTAATCTCCTTTCTTTATTTGGCAGCAGCCGCAAGTCTGAGTCGTTGGATCAGATTTGATCTAACGATCCAGATTGTACCTGGAGACTCTTCGTATGACGCATGTATCACACCCCCGGACTAGTCAGCTTCCCACACGCGCGTGTGATCCACGCGCCTGGCTGTTCGGCTTTCCCCGTCCAAGTGACCGTGCTGTCAGAAATCGCGCTGCCATCACCAGTTCATCCTCAACCACCGCCTGCAAAGAAAAGTACCACAATATATAAAAGGGGATTTTAGACCACATCAATCTCAATAATCATCAACAGTGAAGTAGTTTTTTTCATTATTATTGATGTATGTAATCAGATATAAAATCCGAACAAATCCATTGTAAAAGACCAGTGTCCAGCAATCAATAAAAAAAAAAAGAAAGCCCTCAACTTTTGAGGTAAAAAACACAGATCTTTTTAGTTCGAGTGCTAATCAAAAACAAAAATAATAATAAAAGAAAAGGGGATTAGGGGTTCTTACCAGTCCTGGTTTTGAGCTGCCGTGATCTTCAACGGCTGAGGATGGTGCGCCGATGAACGACACCAGTTCATCTTCTCTGTCCTTCTTCGATTCTAAGTTTAGACTTTTTGAGTGTTTTGGTTTCGGTTAGAAAAAAAAAGAATTTTTTTAGTTTTTTTTTTCAAATTCTAGCGTCGGGAGTCGACAACGTACCGTGTCGCTCGGCCAAAATTTGGGTTTTGACTTTTTTAAATCCTTCTGCCTCAAATTTTTTTGCTCCGCATTCTCTCTAATTTTCATTTATTTCATTTCAGTCACTGGTTTTAAATGAATCTTGTTTTTTAATTTTGTCCTTAGATTTTGGTGTCTGTTCAATTAGGTCCCGAGACCAGTGGGTAAATTATCCTTTAATCCTTATTTTTGTTGGTTTAATTGCTTATATATATATTCTTATATGTATTTTTTGTATATTAAGTATATATTTTATATATTATATGTATGTTATGTATATGTATTATATGTATATATTCTAACATATAGTTTTGCACCCCATATTTTTCTTCACATATGTATATGTATATTATACGTATTTTATATTATATTTTATGTATATATCATTATAAATTTATAACATATGTTTCCTTTTTATATATTTATATTATTCATATTATGTATCATATTATATATTATGTGTGTTGTATAATATATGATATATTATAGGTGTTATATATATGTAAATGTCTTATTTATTTTTAATCGTATATAGATTTTTATATATGCATATTACATTTTATATATGTTTTATAGGTATAATTTATTATATATTATTTATATCATATATTATGTTTTTAATATATCATGCATGTTATGAAAATATACTAATACATGTAATTTGTATATATTATTTTATGTGTATATTTTTTACATATTAGTATATTTACGTTATTTTATAGGCTATATTATATATTTATAGGTATTAAAATGTAGTAGTGCTTAGTTTTAGATTTTAACATATGTACAATATTATTGTAGCTTGTTATTGATTCGTGTTTTGTTTATATGTATGTATTTAATCGTATTTATATTTATTTGTCATCATATTTATTTGTACATGCATATTTTCATTTCATTAACTTTTTAAAACCCAATTCTCATTTCGGTATTCTAGTGGGAGTGTTATTCCGGTCTCCGAGTGTCATCTCTTTTGGTATCGTGAATCGAGATATTTTTAAATTGTCATGCATATACGCATTTTAAGTTTTTTAAATTAAATTGAACTTTAATTATTTTTAATAAATACGATACAAACCCTTAGATACCAATTTTAGGCGTAGCAAGGGTGCTAACCCTTCCCCGTATGTAACCAACTCCCAAACCCAATTCAAACCTCTAGTTTTATTTTTGGTTTCCGGTCTACCTTATCCAAGTGACCGGTGGAGACTCTCAGTTTTCCTAAAATTCTCCTTTTTAAATAATTTTCAATAAAAGAGGGAATCCTCCAATATTGATTTCTTAATTTTCCGTAGCGGCTTCGATTTTTTTAGTCGCTACAACAACAACATTAAATCTAGACTTATATTATAGATTTTCGGGCATTAAATTTATTGGATTTGAAAATTTTAGGCATTAAATTTATTGGATTTGAAAATTTTAACTTGTTTTATTGTCAATTTTTTTTTTTGAAATCAAGAATGTATGGTTTTATTAAAGTAATCATACATAATAAAGCATAGGTAGAAGCCTCGTTAAAAAAATTTCCCTATACTTAATTGGAGGAAAAAGAGTGTCTCTACGGAACGAATTAAGAATCACCCCCTAACAACAGAGATTTATAATGCTGATACCCTAAATACCAGTAACCAATTTCAGAACATGATAGTCCACCCAAAATTAACTAAGCCACAAACATTGATACAGGGAACACCACACAACCAACCATCTTTACACGCTTTGATCAATCCAGAGTCAAACAACACCATTTGGTAGTTCTTGGACCGTAAAGAGTCGATCTGATTGACGGTTAATGCCTGCTTTGCTAATCAATCTGCCTCTGTGTTGCAACATCTGTCCACAGTTTGGATCTTCCAACTAATTCCGGAACACAAGATTCGACAGTATCTTTAAATGTCACCGGTGCCGAAATCAGGTTACAGATCCAATTAACCACATTATTACAGTCGGATTCCAGTATAAGGCAAGTCCTCTTGAGCCAGTTAGAATTAATAGACAACGAAAGAGCTTATTTTATGGCTGCCAACTCGGCTGAAGCAGGATCACACCTCCCAATTGATTTGGAGAATTCAATCTGCACTTCTCCCTTATGGTTTCTAAGAATACCGCCAATCTCTGCCGGACCAAAGCTACCCACTACAGCCCCATCAGAACCCCAAATGAAATTTGAAAACGAGACTAGAAATCTCTTTAGCAATGGCCACCGGCAATTTGACTATATTTTATTTTTTTACTTTTGAACATATTTTTTTATAAATTTTATATTTTAAAATAAATTTGATAACATCATATTAACCCGTGAAACAATCTTAAGATGTCATAATATCAAAAGTGACATCATTAATAAAAATTCTAAAACAATAGATGAAATTGACGTTCACGTACTAATTTGGGAGTAATAAGAAATTAGGTACTAATTTGAAAGAAGATGTCTAATTCAAGTACTCATGTGGATATCTAGAGTCACTTAATCTCCGCTATACACGTCCCACAACTTACTTCATATAATATATTTTTAAATATTAATTAAATAAATATTAATTAAATTTGCCATAAATCGTACAAGTTGAATTTGGGCTATTAATTTATATGGTTGAAAAGATTACTGAATCTAGTTTCTTTTAGAACAAACAGATCAAATTCCGAGTTTTAGAATATTTTATAGAAATATTTCTTTGAAGGTAGTGCAATCTGTCAGAAAATGAGAATTGATACATTTTGTATATAAGGTTAATTAGTAAGCTTGAAAGGGTTAATGGAAGTTCTTACTGGTCATTAAAGACCAAAAATGGGTTTTGGGCAGTATAATGAAGGAAGGAAAATCTTTTGTAAATTTTGTATATTCGAATGACTAGATTCGATAGCATGTGTAAAGTATTGTTAGATTTGAATCTAACAAATATTATTCGTATTTATATGATCAATGAAGTTTGATTTTGATCAAAAGAAGGGTCGAGGTATTATGAAGGAAAGGAACGAGTAGAGCTTAGTGAGGTAAGCTAATAAATGGCCCAGGTGAGTGCATCCCTATTTATTTTATTTTATTTTATTTTACTTATTTTTATTATGATACGAGGAAGACTTGCGATAAGTCAACCTCGAGTGTTGAAAAAAAAGAATTTGAATCGTAAATTATATACATATTAAATGGTTTCGAATGATTTACAAATGATTTTTGGTTATGAGCTGCCAAAGTGTTTTTCTTAAATATGTTATAGTGATATATCTTTATTTATTGATATTATTGAAGAAGTGAATATATTATAACTGTGAATTGGTTAAAAGCCCATTGTATGATTATTGAGATTCTTGGTATAATTGGCATGCCAATTAGGCGGAGTATAATGATTTAGTGATACAGTGACGCTGTGTTCTACAGCTATGGCCTAGCGATACAGTGATGCTGTTAAATTACAGCAGTGGACTAGTGATGCAATGATTTATTATGGCACAACATATTTGTTGATGCCGCACATGTGCATACTCAACAGTGACTCGTATACTATGCATTCTCAATTACATTACATTGGGCTATGAAATGAATAAAAAGTAACAAGTACAAGTGATCTAAAGGAAAGTGAAAAGTGAAAGTGATATGATTTAAATGAAAATAAGTAATTTATTGGATATTTGATTTGACATGGCATTGCCTTTTATATGTATATAGGATGTGGATTTTTACAGGTTATATGACAGAGGAACGACTTCGATAAGTCATCCTATACAATTCTAAATTCTTATATGTTTTATTCAATATTTTATTTATTATGCAATTTTTATTAAAAATTAAAGTGCTTTACTTTGATTTATAAGTTTTGCCTCACTAAGTTCGTACTTAGTGTGTGTTTGTTTCACGCGTAGATTGAGATGGAGTTTTTGAAGAGGAGTCGAGCATGCTGATCAAGCTTCAATTTGCAAAACATCAGTAAGATATTCTAGCTTATGATAATCTCTAGTGGGCATGTAATTATTTAATTGCTAGTAGAGTATGATGCATTAAATTAGACTAAATGATAGATAGGTAATCAGTTTTGATGATGAATCGTATATGGATAAAGTAAAATAAGGCATTAGCATTGTAACAGAATAAAGCTAAGGTAGAAAGGATAATTACTATACTAATAAGAATAATCGGTAATCGCATAATGATTTTAAAGTCAAGAAAGAGCCTAGATAGCGAACCTAATTTTCGCCCTGAATTGAGTTGTTATTTTTAATAATTGCCAAATATGTTTTAAAATAATTAATTCAGGGTTGAAACTACCTAACTGTACATAAGTGGTGTTTTCAAGAAAATTGAGAAAGGGTTAGATTTACAAACTAAAATTTGTAAATACTTATAAAAGAATTTATAAGTCGAGATTTCTTTAAACGGCTCTGTAACATCTTTAATGTATAGTCGATTTACGAGTATACATTAAGGGTATTACATTTAATGGTATCAGAGCAAAGGTTTAGCCGGTTTTGGATTCTAAACCAAGTTTGTATATGATTTTTAACAGTAAATACATGCCCCTAGGATATCATATTACTGATGTGCTGATTGTGTGACTTGATGCTGCTCCTCATTAGTATGATATAGAACGAGACTAGAATAAGGAAAGTAAGAAGATGATGTAATTCGTCATACTACAAAACTTGGAGGTTAAGAAAGGACTTATAGTGGATATGATACAGTGAAATAAGCATGAAAGTTAACTCCTGTAGAAGATCTGAGAATTTAAGACCAATTTTAAGATAAATTGTTACCTATGACTAATATAGAAGTAAGATGTAAATGGAAGGTTGATCTTTAGTTAAGATAGTATCAGTTAAAAGCTAAAGGAAGAGAAAAAGAAGAAAAGTACCACTTCGAGAGAAGATGATTTGTGCAAGTCAAAAATAGAAAAACTTAGTTTCAGAATTATTATACCTTAAGGAATCGTGAAAGATTTGTACCAAGGGCATATTAATGGATCTTATCCTTAGAAGTGAGCAAAAGTTTATAGTGTATGTATTTATGTTTTGGAGATATTGATTGGATTATTCGTGTATCATCACTCCTGAGAGAAAAAAAACTGTAATTAGACTTGATACATGAAGAGGTGTTAGTAGAAATATTGATATATGGAGTTAAAGAATAAGAAAAATTACATTGGTTAAGGCCCTAAGAAGAAATCACAAGGTCGAAGAAGCAACGTGAGAGTTTGACAAGAAAATGAGAGAGTAATATCTGCAATTATTTGAAACACGTATCTTTTGAAAATTCAAGGACGAATTTTCTTAAGGCGGGATGAATTGTAATACCCCAAATTTTGGCTAGTGACCAAAATATAAATTTTGAAAGTTTTGGGGTTAAAGTAGAAACTTTGGAAAAGTTTGGGGACTGAAGTGTAAATTTCCCCAATAAGTAATTTTATTCAGTATAAGAGTGAATCAAATCGAAATAGGTACATTGATATCGATTTTAAGAATTAAGATGCAATAAAAGGTACTGAATTTGGATCGAATAAAATTGTTAAGCGTGCTCAGGCTAGAGAAATACAAGGATGACCTTCGGGAAGGTCCCATAAAAATGTTTCTGATCGATATTTTGAACTCAGTAAGATTAGAGAAAATTCGTATGGATTATCGATAAAGGAATTCTAAGAGGAATTTTATTCTATGGAGATTTTCGATAAGTATCGGGAAAATAGACTGAGTTAAGAAAATTCAGTCTAAGCCCTTGGAAAAGGAAGTTTTTATGGGATAATAGAGTTTATTTCCCGAATATGGAAATATAGAATTTTCGGAATAAATCCAATAGCTCGGAAAAGGTAAAACGCAGTAGAAGTATTTTATGGATATCGGTATGTCGGATCGAATTGAAATTTTAAAGACAGTTCGAAAGATTATGGGATTCATAAAATTTTATTTTATGAATATTTTATTAATTTTGATGGGATTCTAACTAAATTTAGTTAGAATATGATGGAATGGTTATAAAGCTCAAAGAAAGGAAATTTGGAAATCGTATTAAGTAAAATTCGAATAATTGCATCGAATAAATATCATAAATCAAAATTTATGATATTTTGGGAAGGAGGCTGGTTAGAATGAAACCAATTTGGTTCAATTTTAATGGAATGACAATTTTTAAGTCTTGTTGTAAATAAAGTCTAGTTGGATGGCAAATTGGACATTTTCTATGGATGGGATTTTTGAAATATTTTGGAGCTTTGAGGGAAATTTTGAAAGGTCAAATACACATGGATTTAATCATGGCCATTGATTTTTTATAAGATTAAATCATGGCCATTGGATGAAAATGGTAAAGTAGTAATTTTACTATGTAAAATGAATTAAAAATTTATTTTATTTTAAACATGTGGATTAATATTAAAAGATGAGAAAAATCTTTCTCATCTATATTTCATGCTATTCGAAAATGAGGGGAAAAGAAAGGAGAAATTTTCCAAGTTCGATTCAAGCCCCGAAACTCGATTTTCAGGTAATATTTCGAACTACAAAGTTGTTCTACTCTTTAAGCTCTATCTTTTGGTGTAAATAATTCATGAAATACATGCTTGATTGATGAGAATTTTCATGAGAAAGAAATTAGGGTTTATGGACTAAATTGGGGGGTTTGAGATTTTATGATTTCATGATGAAATTGAAGTTGAAACCAAGTTTGTGTGATGTTAAAATCATGTTATTGAGTTGGGATTTAAACCCTACATATTTTAGTTTGTATGAAGATGATTAGGGTTTATGGATTCAAGTTTGATTTAGGGTTTGTGATGTTAGATAAATGATCTAGTAAGCTTGAATTTGTTATTTGGAAGCAAAACCTTAAATTAAAGGTATAGGGACTAGTTCGACAATTCTAAAAGTCAAAAGGACTAATCTGAATTTTATGATTTTGAAGTGTATTTATGTTATTATTGATGTCGAAGGTGTGAAATTGATGTTAGAATGTTAAACCGATGTAGAATCGAATTAGTGACCATTTTGACAAATTGTCAAAGTTAAGTGACCAATTCGGAAATGAGGTTTTTGATAAGGATTAAATCTGACTTTTTGTTGAAATAATAGAATTCAAGTAGTAATGTTGATTTGAGGACTAATTTCCAAAGCTAAGAAGTTTGAATCCTTATCTTTGCATTTTAGTGACTATTTCAAAAAGAACGAAAAATTAAAGGGAATTATTTTTTAATATTTATTTCATGAAGAAAGTGATACATTAGTGGTTTGAAGCAAGTGATGAGACTAAAACCATATCATAATTTTAGTTACAAAATAATGCCACATCTGGCAAATTAGTAAAGTATGCAATATCAAAATATAGGCTCATGTCACCCAAATAAAGATAGTCTGGAAGATAGAAACATTACAACAAAATATGAGAACTAAATGTGTCGATCCTCCAAGGGCCAAGTCCAAGAGTAGCCTTTCCAAAAGTATCTGAAAGGGGAAAGAATTGAGAGTGTGAGCTAAAGAGCTCATGTGTTCCAAAAGTGTAGATTTTAACATTTAAATATCTCAGATATGCATAAATTATTTCAGTAAATCATATTATAAGGGCAACCAAAGTTTTTAATTAAAACCTAACTACCCTCCAATCGAACACCGATATACAGTCCCCCATGAACTGCATCCTAAAGGACTTACCCTAGGCCCGTAGGCGTAGGAGCCTACCTAAGGTGATGCCTTAGGTCTAGAAGGGCTTACCAACTTGATCAAGGCTAAGCCTAACAGAAGATACCAGTTGGATCAGGGCTATACCTATAGAGACTTCAGATCATATCCTAAGAGTATACCCAAGTAAATCAGTTTAGAACAATATGAAGTGTCATCAGAAATCAGAAGGCATTCATGTATTTATCTCAGTGAAACATAAATCATATATCTTAATTCCATATCAGACATAGGGCATACTTTCAAACAAATAAAGTAAACATGCTTTTAAAACAGAAAAGTAGTCATGTTCAAATAAGAGGATATCCCATAATATAATCAAAAAATAATTTCAAAGGTTTATGCAAAACAGTAATGTAGTACACACATAACACACCTCAAAAAGTTGGGCAGAAGGGTCTACTGGGCACGTGCCTCGCTACGCTCTGCAGCGGTGTTAAATCCTAGATCATAACGAAACAAGGTTACTACAAGAGAAATAAATTCTAACTTAATAATTTTAATGGGTTACTAAGATCATACGAGTAACAAATGGTGCACGCCGGGGAGCAAATCGGGAGGAGCTGGGTTGAGCAGACGAACGGTCAATAGAGTCTCGAGTACCTTTAAACAGATAATAATACAAGTCAAAACACAAATTCAATTATAACTCCCTTAATGAAATAACTTAATACATATGCATGCTCGAGTTCAATGTTAGATTCAGAGGCTTTCGGGTGAGAATTTTGCGAAACAGACTTCAAACGTCGAAAAATATAAAATATGGTTTTTTTTTGGAAAAAGTTAACTTTTTGGTCAAAGTCAACGATCAAAGTTAACGATCAAACTCAGATAAGTTGACTTAGACGGATTGACTCGAACAAGTTTGACTCGATTGGGTTGACTCGGTCAACGGGTAAGACTAGTCGGATCGAGTCGAGTCGGGTCGAATAACTCGAACTTGGGCTTGGGTGCTAATGGGCTCAGACCGGTTTAACCGGTTCAGGCTTTTGGGCCAAATCCTAAATCTGTCCACTTACCTTAAAAATTAGACCGTCGGACGATCGCCGAAGACATCAAATGGCACTTTTTTGGCCAAAAAAAGGTCAGAAATAACTCTACATCTCAATCACTTAAATCACAAATTGGAAATAGAAAACTCACCAAACTTACCAAATCAGAAGGGGAATGGCTAGAAATGGCGTAGTTTCAACGAGGTCTTTGCCAAAGTCAGAACGACAATCGGTCGGTTGAGTTTTGCTCGTCTCAACACGTTGAGCACGACTGCACCGACGATATCACCTACCAGTGACTGAGAGGCGGGAAAACAAAAATAACAGAGGAGGCCGGTTTGGGTTCTCGCCAAAACTTCAAATAAACTTCCCCGATGAACGGCAGGGAATCTTCGCGAGTGGTGGACGACGTTGAGTTCATGGTGGAGTGGCGGCTCCACGGCACGACGGTGACAGAGATTGGGGCGGTGGCCGAATTTGGGAAGGTGAAGAGCTTTTTTTTGGTATATCCAAAACTTAGATGTTTTCAAATCCAATCATTAATGAGGGTAGATGGTGAGTTAGACTCTTATTAATTATGGGTTCAGACAGCACAACAAGAGTTAAAATAAACCTGGGGAAGTTTTAAGGCTAAGGGCGAGCTTATCTCTGATAGTTAAAATCTCCAACTCCCATGCTAAGGGGCATGGGATCAAGTCCCCAAGGCCTGCAGAACTCCCATTTTTTTTTTATCTTAACCTCTTAAAAAAAATTTAGGGTGTTACATAATCAGCCAATGAATCGATTATAAAAGGAAAACGATTGAATAAATCATTAGCTATGTAAAAAGTACAGAGATGAAGTGAAGGGGAAATAGTATTGAATCAGCATAATCGAAAGGAAGTGATTTGGGAGCAGTTGCAAAAGGAAAGGCATGAAAAAGAGAGACAAAAAAATATATACATGTATGATGAGTTGCCTTTGAGTGGGACACAAAGGTGAGAATGAATTAGTAGGATGCAGCAGCCATTCACTTTTTCTTTTCTTTTGTTTAGGGTTTACCGGAGGAGGTCATGGTACAACGCCTTAATTTAAGGTTAAAAATAGTCAATTTAAAATATTATAAAATTTGTAATCTAAAATGTTATGTGAGTTTTTTACAAGTTTCGAAACTTGATTTGTGATTTTATGACAAGTTTTAGAACTTTTCGTAAACCTTAAATATTATCAAAAGGTATATAATATTTTGGTTGTGTGATAACATTTCAGGTTGTGCTTTTCCTAATATTTTAAATTGTGTCGTTTTAAGCCTTTGATCAAGGCATTGTACCGTAGACTCACCCTGTTTACCTGTTGAAACTCCACAAGTCATAGTAAAAGTGTAATCTCCATTTTAGGGTGATTTTGAACCGGTATAACAAAAATAATTGTACACAACCTAGAAAAGGGGGAGTTTTAAAAATGAATTAAATACTTATAAGAGAAAAGTAAAATATTAGTTATAAACTAGTGGTAAAGCACGTGAGCAAAATAAAATGTTATGATATTTCGTAGATTTTGAGTCGTGTAATTCTCGTTTTTTATTCAAAAGTCAATATATCACGCACAAATCAACAAAAAATTAAATTTTTATAACGTGAGAACTTCATCTTAATAAATTACACATAATCCCTAAACATTTGAGTCGTCTTTGCTACATCTACTCCCTAGTGAGTTTATATATGTTTTCTTTGTGTATGATAGGATGATAATTAAAAAGGGAAAAGGAAGAAGAAAACAAGGGGATTGGATGGCCGGGTTTCCAGGTTATGATCAATCATATTCATCTCAAAATCAATGGAATGATTACACCACGTTCTCAAAATCTGCTGTCTTCTTCCTCGCCTCTGTTCATCTGGATACCCCTCCCACGCCATACCTTAGCGAGGAATAAGCTGTCATTCACATGACTTCTCCCACCCTCCCTGTCAGCTTCTTTGGGTTTGAGTATAGACTAGGGGTACTTAAAGATACCCGATTAGCGGGTATCCAGTAATTATGAGCTGAGATCAGATTAAAAAATTTAATACTTAAAAGATCGAATACCAGGTACTTCGAGTAGCTGAAAATTGAGTATCCGAGAATGATAGACATGATAAATGATCCCTTGCATGCATATTATATTACACCAGATCCCTAATCAACAAAGTTGTCTTGTACATTTTCAGAATTTTGAGTGAAAATTCAGAAATGAATCCCTATGGAACGAAAGTACAAAATTTTCAACGTTGTTGTTATTTTCGAATCTGAATGAATTGAATTGTGGGTATGATATAAAACTTAATTTTGAACAATAAATAGAAAATTTTGAAAAATATTGTATCATTTATTCATTTTACTGTTAGATTGAAATTGAAGAATATTAAAAAAGAATTAAATTTTGGGATTTGAAGAAGAAAAATAAATTTTAATGTTAACTTGATTTATTCATTTGATAAATTAAAAAAATTAAATTTATTAAATAAAGAATTAAATTTTGAGGAGTAAAAATTATCTATCCCTTTTCGACGCTACTATTTATGCTTTATCATTAAAAAAATTAGGTTTAATATTTAAGATTAGGGCCTAGGGGGAGGATTTAGAGTATTGGGTGTAGGGTGTAAGATTTAAGATTTGAGGTTTTAGATTATAACTAAGAATTTAATTTTTTATTATTGAGGCACAAAAAAATACACTAAAAAGATGAGATTTCTGTCCAATTTTGAGGGCCTTTGGCCTAGACGTGAAGGCTCGGAATGGAAGCTCATATTGCTCCTGCTATTCAATGCTCATGAGGGTATTATTCTCTTAAATTCACCGGAATTCACAATTTCCATATTCTATAACAACATTTTTTTCTAGTAAATTTGATTTATTAATGAGATAATTACATTAGTTTACACCTGATCGTATGCTTTATTAAAAATTTCTTTAAATTTAATAGAGGAAAAGAATACACAAAACTAGTGATTGCCATAATAATGGCACAAAATGACACTCCAATATCAATATCCCAGTTACAATACACTGCTACAACACTCCTCACATTCTGATATTCTCACCTTCGAAGAAAGCCAAACACACACAAAACTCAAAACTCCAATGAACCAGCATACCCAATCAGTCTCTTCACTTAGGCTACAGATTTGAAACCAACAATTCGTGATCCTGCATCCTTCCACAAAGGATTCGAATGCTGCAAATAAAACTAACTACCAACAACCTTTAAACATTTGCTTCGTTACATACCGGCCTTTGGCGACTGGCGAGACAATCCGCCATTAGGAGTGTTCATGGTAGTTAACCGTACCGTTTAGCTTAAACGGTTGGTTAATCATTATAGCGGTTATTAACCATAACATAACTATTAATAACCGTTAAGAAATTGTTAACCGTTAATTTTGCGAAAGGTTAACCATTATAGTGGTTAACTGTTAAGAAACGGTTTGGTTACAGTTAACCTGTAACCTATTATAATTTTTTTTCAAATGTTTATTATTTCTTTTTAAAATAATAAATATATCTTCCTGATAGATATCGTATTAAAATTAAAAAAAACCCTCTAAAATTGAGAGATTTTAAACATAAACTTCATACTTAGTTAAAAAAAGTACCTATAGGTTACCATTAACCATTTTTTTGACAGTTCAGTTAACCGAAACCGTTTAAGCTTAACGGTTAGGTTAATTAACCTATAAAATGAACGATTATACCGGTTAACGGTTACGGTTTATTTTACACTCCCCTATCTGCCATCCCGTTACGTGGGCCTAAAAACATAGTGCGTATTGTCCCTTGCTCGGTTCGCATTATTCCACCACAACCAGCTGTCTCCAGCTTTGTAGCTCCGTCGACACTAAACTTTACGATTCGATTCGATTTGATTAGTCGAATTATATTATAAGGCACAAATTGGACACGGGGTTATAGTGGAAAATGGTACAATTGTACAGTAACATCAATGATGAACAAACAGTATACAAACAGCCTTCAGAATTTCACGTGCCCCATGGAAGTGTGGGCACTAGCTAACCATTACCATTATAAAGACAGAATATTTTATGCTCAAATTCCAGTTTTTTTTTCATATTTATGGAATTGCTTTTTTCTTCTTCTTCCTTCGGTATATATCCAAATGGAGTATATAAGTTAGTTGACAGTAGCATATGACAGAATACCATCATTCTCAAACACTTCTTCAAAGAAGAATTCCAAATGCTCCTTCATAAAGAACTTACAACTTATTAATTCGGTACAGTTAATTAGTAGTTTGATTCTCATGGTTGTAAGGAGTTTTCGTGAAACATTACCTTTTGATTCATAGATTTGGATGTTTGTAATACTTTTAGGGTTATTCGATTTGTAACACCTCAAACCTAAATCAAAATATTTAGTGAGTCCACAATTGTCACATCGTGTCATCGCAAGCTCAAACTATACTCAAATCATTTACCAATTTAAATCGTTCAAAAATCACGCAAGTCATTTAATTTCGAACATGGTCATAAAGAACTGTTTTTAATAAACATAAAATATAGGTTTGGAGATCTAATTATAAATCAGTTCTACATTGGTTTCTTTTTTTTGGATAAATGAAATTTTCTTATTCATCCAAAAAAACCACCATTTACAACTAAAAAAATCAACCATCAATCATGGCCAAAGAAACAAAAAAATAAATCTAAACAATCTCCCACTCAATAGCAAGAGCTGAAGTAGAATGAATGAATTTCCTACAACCCAACAACTTCATCCGAACATCTCTCCTTACAAGCAAGGTAATATCCTCTACTCGTCTAGGGCCTCTTCCATACAATCTCCAATTTCTTTCTTGCCAGATATAGTAAATAAACCCACACCATGCTAGCCGAAGTATCACAGCTAAGAGCGACCTCCCTTTCCCATGCACAATTACCCACTGCATCAAATGTGGCCAGCAATTCATTTGAACATCCAAATTGCACGAAAATAGGATTGCTTTCCAAACCTGACTAGAGAAAACAGTCAGCAAAGAGATGATCCCTACTCTCAACTGCAGCTTCACACAACAAGCATCGAGTATCAATCTGACCCCCCCAGCATAGCATCATTTCCCTCGTTGGCAGCATATCCTGAACCGCAAGCCAAGCAATAAAGGACTGGCGAGGGATAAAGTGCCCCCCCCAAATGACTCGGAACCATGTAACTTTCTCATTTTTATGTCTGATTGCCTCCCAAACTCTTTTGGCTTTGAAATCACCTCCTATATTCTTAACCAGAGCATATGCATCCCTAAGCTTTAATATCTTCCTCCAAGCCCAACTGGAAGTAGATTTTACAGTGACTTGCCATATTGAGCCTCCCTTCAACACATAACTCTCTATCCAGGCCACTCACTCATAAAGAACCAGTTCGAGCAAATAAAATCCAAAGACAGCGCATCATACAAGCTTTATTCCATGTAGAAAAATTCTTCACCCCAAGACCCCCTTCACATTTAGGGTGACATATTTTATCCTAGCTGACTCGAGCCCCTCTAGCAGGCTCTTCAGAGCCCTTCCAAAGGAAGGAGTTACACAAACTTTCAACCTGCTTTAGAACTTTGCTTGGCAACACAAAGACTCTACACCAAAAATTTTGAATGCTGAAGAGAACAGATTGAATAAGCTGCAGCCTACCCCCAAAGGACAAACATTTAGATGGCCAAGCTCGAACTCTCTGCACAATCCTTCTAACTAGCCCCTCACAGTCCCCAACAGATAAATTCCTAGCAACCAATGGTACCCCTAAATACCTAACTGGGAGGGATCCAACTCCAAAGCCAGTTTGAGCAACAATGACCTGCAATTCATCATTACTAAGAACAGCACAATAAAGTTCACTCTTGGAGGAGTTCATCTGTAAACCAGAAAGCATATAAAACCAGTTCATAATATTTTGCACCCCCAATAAATCATCCACAGTACCCTTAGTAAATACCAAGAGGTCATCAGCAAAACATAAATGGGTGAGCCCAACTTGCTTACACCTTGGATGAAAATCAAAAACTCTATTTTGACAGGATAAATTTAGCAGTTTGGAGAGAACATTCATGATTAATATGAAAATATAAGGTGACAAGGGATCACCTTGCCTTACACCTCTCGCCCCTGAGAAAAAACCAACCAAACCAGCATTAAGCCCAATAGAAAACTTTGAGTGAGTGATACAGGCCCGTATCCAATCACTAAACTGAGTAGGGAATCCCAGAACCCTAAGAAGTTGAAAAATAAATTCCCAATTCAGAGAGTCAAAAGCTTTTCGAATGTCCACTTTCAGGGCACATCGAGCTGAGAGATTCTTTCTTCCATAACCCACCACAATCTCCTGAGCCAACATAACATTCTCAACCAAATCTCTTCCAGTTAAAAAAGCACTCTGATTTTTCAAAATTAATTCAGGCAGCCACAATTTCAATCTATTTGCAAGAATCTTAGTAATGCACTTATAAACAGTCGAGCAACATGAAATTGGGCGAAAGTCAGTAGCATACATGAGGGCAGCAATCTTAGGAACAAGGGTAATTATTGTAGCATTAAAACCAGCAGGCAAATAGCTAGTGAGAAAGAAATACCTCACAGCCTTAATAAAATCCTCACCTACTATCCTCCAACAGAGTTTGAAAAAACTAACAGGGTATCCATCTAGGCCAAGGGCCTTGCTCCCATTCATAGAGAACAACACATCCTTAACTTAATTCGAGGTAACAGGAGTCACCAACTGTTGCTGCATTTAAGCTGTAATCTCAATGCCCAAAATCTCCTTCAATAATTCATCAGAGATAGGGACCACATTCTCATCATTTACTCCCAAAGCATCAGAAAAGTGTCTGATCAACTCAGCAGATATTTCTGGAAAAGTGTCAAGCTTTCGCCCTTGCAAATCATGCAAAACTTGCACAGAATTCAGAGATTGCCTAGCTGCTACTTGCCTAAAAAAATATGCTGTATTGTTGTTTCCCTCCTTGATAAATTGAACCCTTGACTTTTGCTTCAAAAACTTTTCTTCTGCCATAGCCAAATCCTGAAGCTCCTTGGAAACACTTTTCTCCTGAGCAATGAACTCAGCTGAAGGGAAAATTAAATTTTTTAATTGAACCGCCTCAATTGTCTTTCTCAGTGCATGAACTCTGTCAGATATACCAACATAAACTTCCCTATTGAATTTTTTTCAAAGGCTCTTTTATTCGTTTCAATTTAGCAAAAAGAACTTGAAGAGGATTACCCTCACACGGCAATCGCCAAGAAGCCTCAACAATACTCAGAAAATCAGTGTGATCTGCCCAAAAATGGAAAAACTTAAATGGTTTAGGCGGTTTAAACATAGGGGCAACAACCTGCACAAGACTAAGGCTATGATCAGAACAGTCCGGCACAAGAAACTCAACCTTAGCTTGCGGAAAATACTGTAACCAGCACTGATTCACCAAAACTCTATCCAGCTTACGAGATAGAGGGGCCTCTTCCCTTTTATTGCACCAAGTAAAAACATGCCCAGAAAAAACATGATCCACAACATCAAGAGCATCAATACAGTCCAGAAATTCCAAAACAGACCCAGTGGAAACTTGACTACCATCAAAATCTGAACTCTCTTGTGGTTCTCTAACAACATTAAAATCCCCGGCAAGAGCCCAGGGATGGCTGCCAATAACAAACTTATCCTGAATCAGACTATCCCAAAGCCTCCTTCTATCATCCCTACCATTGGAAGCATAAATAGTTAAACAACTTCACATCACCTTTTTTCATCAAACAAGTAATGTGCTGATCACACTTACTTACCTCTTCCACCATCCAAGAACCCTTATACATACACCAAATCCTACCATTCATTGCATTTGAGTAATTATGAATAAGTGACCACCCTCTAAACTGTCTCTGAACAATAACATCAACATTAGCTTGTTTCACCCTAGTCTCAAGCAAACATAACACATCAGCCTATAACCTCCCAGCTAAACTCAATTTTTTTTAAGCTTTAAGGGATCATTACATCCCCTAACATTCCAAGTAAGGAAATTCATTGTGGAGACGGAGATCGAGGACCACCCTTGCCTTTCTTTCTATTCTTATTTCCACCACCACCACCCTTACCCTTAGGCTTCAATTGATTCATAAGAGCAGTAACACCCTCTGCAGCTGCTCGAGGCTTTCTAGGAGAAATCTCAGAACTCTGACCAACATCTAAAAAATTTAGACTAGTTTGAATTTCTGGAATCATACCAGAAGGATGCAAACTGCCCTCAATACCAGTACCCCCTATCCCTGCAACCATCAAAGTCTCATTACAAATAGCAATATCCTCAACACCATCCCTAGAAACTCCTAGAGCACCATCACAATCAGATGCACCAGTTACAATAGCATCAGTAGCATCAGTAGAAACAACTCCAACATCAACAGAATTAACAACAAATGCAACATTATCTTGACCAACAGTATCATTGACAACACTAGAAATAACTCCAACATCAACAAAATTCACATCACTACTCTGACCAACAGTATCATTCGCAATATCAGGCACAACCCCAAGCTCTACATTGTTGACAGTTTGATCCTGTATCACCTTTCTCGAACGTTTCTCCTCAAGATGCCCAAAAATGCAACAGTGATCACACTTAGGAGGAGCCCAAACAAGCTCCACCCCCACATCAATACAACATCCCTCATTAAGCTCAACAGGAACGGATGCATGTAGTGTAAAACTAGCATCTACACTAACACAAATTTTAGCAAATTCAAGATTCTGTTTCAACATAGTTGCACGATCAGTGGACAAAGGCTTACCCAAGGCGCTCGCAAGACAACCCAATCCTTTCTGTGAAAACAACTCTAATGGCACATGCCATAGCTTGATCCAAACAGGCGACGATTTCAAATCCAGCACCTCCATGTTCATTCCAGGCAACCACTTACGCAAGATAATCGCCTTCTGTTGAATATGCTAAGGTCCTGACTCAAGAACCCAGTCACTGACCCTCTTCGAAGGAAAGTTAAGCACATAAACACTTGGAGGTACGAAACGGATCGTAATAGAGCCCTCTCTTCCCTACAATTTATCCACCATCTTCTGAAAAATCGCAAGCGGAGGGGATTTACCCAAAAATTCCCCAAAAGAGCATTCTCCCATTGCCTAGAACCATCCTCCAAAATCTCCGATGAAGGTCGCACCAAAACCCGACCATCACGCTCAATAGGGGGAAAATAGCAAGGTTTGATCAAGTAGATTCCACTCCTTCCCACACTTTGCCCAGCCCCAGACGATCCATCAACAAGCGGTGGGAAATTAACTGGATCCAAATCGCCAGGTCCTCGATCTTGCATCGGCTAGAAATAGCAAGCACAAAAACAAAGGCGAGAGAGCAAGCACCCAAAATGCTCATATAAAAAACTTTTGGTTTCGTGCATTAAGCCTACCTCATTGATGGCAAGCAAAATGTCATCCGCATATAAAATCACTAATATATACATACTCTCACTAATTTTTTTATACACACAATCATCAACGATAGTCATCTCCTCCGATGCTAGCCAAGTCATACAACTAACTGATCTGTGTCTGCGTCTGCGTCTTATTCATTATTGCATACTTCAGAGGATCATGCCCGAGTTCAAAGATAAACGTAAAAAAAATTCCATTAATCGTTCGAGAGATCACATATATTATGAGTGGCTCGCATGATGTTTGTTGATTGTAAAAATGAACAGATATCGGAGACGATGGTCCAATGATAATTAGAGCTACTATCTCAGTCACAGTCTGAACACCATGCTCCTCGTGTCAATGGTGATGTCTTAGATGGAAGTCGTCTCTCTCTTCTGTTGTTTGCATGTTCTCTTTTATACTGCTAGGACAGGTGTCATAGCTAGGTTGTCGTGGCATGCTGATGGGATTAGCTATGATTAGACGCCCTAGGTTTGTGTTTCCAGCCACAACGATCACGTGCGTTGCCACATGATCGCTGGATGCAATCCTGTTCATAGTCCTACTTCGTTCGTCATATGATGTGAAGGGGATCAGATAATTTAGAGATGGTCGTACGCATTCGTCGTTGTCCTGTGATCGCTGGATATCCTTCTTGCGATATCGTTCGTGGTCATGTTTGCGGGCTACACAATCGTGACACGTGGCGGTATGTATTTGTAGGTACTAACAATTGCTCCCCAGGTGAGAGAAGGTTATAAATAACCTTTGCAAGACTGAGGTACTCAGAAAGGACTCATTGGGTTGAAACTTTCATGGTTATGATGTATAAATCACCCTATAAGTATTATAAAGGTTATACGAAGCGTCACGTAATAACTCTCTGTAATGAATCGTTGTACGAAATGTCACATAACAAAATAATTTACCAGCGAAGCGTGTCGATAAAGACACGGTTCTTAGGTATAAATAATTTTTCGTTGCTTTTAAGGTATTATTTCGCTTATCTTGTTGTCTGCTTTTGGGTTTTTGAAGAGGAAAATAAGAGAATCAGAGAAAAAAGAAAAATCTTTTGGAAAAGAAAAGAAGAGAATCAGTGATGTGTATCCTTGCACTATAGAGGCAGACGAGTTGTTGAAAACGCTAGAGTGTCGGGGACTTCGTGCTACTAACTATTTTTGTAATCGATTCAGCTTACCGAATGAGTTATTTCTCCTGAGTGCATGCTCTGATGAGGGGAAGTCATGGTGTTTGATTCCTCTTTTCGCTTTTGAATCCAGGTTACATTTACCATTGCATCTTTTTTTTATAAATTGGTTTGATCTGGCACCGGGTCAATTAGGTGGAAGTAGTTGGGGGACTTTGATGACATACTTATTGAATTGTAAAATCCATGGGGACAAACCTTCTATCAATGTATTCTGTTACGTTTATAATGTGATGGCTGGCCATGAAAAGAATGCAAAGGGTTTTATAACCATTGGTCATCATAGAGGAAAAGTGTTGTGATGGGCAATCCAAGCAATAATCTTTTCTTGGATATGACAAAATATTTCAAAGTGGAGTGTAATGTTGGAAGCTTTATGTTTTCTGTCGTAGGCATCGGTCGGCGAAGGATAGGGTTGCATTGCCTAATGCAGGAAAAATGTCACCTACTAAATTAAGGCTTCTCAAAAGGCTAGAAAGTGACTCACCTTCACATTTTGAGGAGGTATGCACTGTTAGAAATGTTTGGGTGTATTGTTTGGAGGAAAAAAGGCCCAATGGTTGGGATGAACAAGATTTTAATGTTTTTCTAGAGGGCTCATTGGCTAATGTGCCTATTCGTGAAGAGGCTTGGCCCTTCAGTGAGGGGAGCGATGAACAAGTGGCAAGGATTCTTCTAGATACTAAAGACGAACCAGAGGATTTTTTTTATGAGTACACGGGCGTTAGTACTCGCCCTTAAAAATATTGTGGGGAAGATGTCCATCCAGGTAGGGTCAGTAGAGAGGTTGCTCCTGTTGCCCCTAGGGGTTGTGCTACTATTAACCCGTCTACTTTAGTCATGGTAGGAATGAAGAAAATGGGTAATTTAAATTTGTCTGATGTGTCTAGTTCAGAGGATGAAGGTAGCTGTCCGCGGTTGGAACGTAGGACAAAGAGACAGATGGATACATGTATTAGTTTGGTGTAGCCTTTAAGAAAAACAAATTTCTTCTGTTTATTTGTATACGCTTTGTTCATGTTTACTGATGGTTGTTTGTTTTTGTTTCTCTCTTGTTTGTATGTGTGTGCTTTGTAAGGGTGACGATTTTTGCTCATCGGGCTGTATTATCGGATACATCGCATTTTGTTTCTGTTATTGAGCAATTAGGTTCACCAAGTTTGATGGAAGTGGCGTCTTCAAAGGTTCTTAATAGTGGGGAAAAGAGTTCGCGTTGCGTGTTAGCTGTAACCACTACTGTGATATCTCCGATAGATATTATCCCCACTGTCCCTTGTGTGGAGATTTTCCATGGTATTGAGAATGCCTCTGAAGGGGGTTGGATGGATGTTTTAGAGGTGGCGCGAGAGAGTATGGCAAGGCAGATAAGGACTTACAGTTTGAGGGGGCGTTCTCTAGTGGTCGAAGATAAGATATTGGGGAAAAGACCGGTGTTAGATATTGGAGTTGTTGAGAATTTACATGGATTAGGCTCTGAGGTTGCCCCTACTTTCTTGGGATTATGCAGCTCTCCTGGCGCGGTTACATCTAGCGTCGTCGAGACCGCTACTTCTGCTAGTTTGACTAGTGTTCTACATGTTGTTTGTGTGCCTTTAGGTATTTTAAATGGTGTGTTTGTTGTTTTTAGTTTGATAATTTTACTTTTTATCTTGTAATGGGCTACTTCTGCGAGAGAGTAATGGAAGATTGGTTTCATCATGAATCTGCTTCTATAGACTGTCTGAGTTATACTCGAATAGTTTTGGTGCTTCCAGACCTTGCACTAGTATTAGGTGGACAGTGAAGAGGGTTGGGGTCTTATACAGGAGCTAGGTTGCGTTCAATTTAATATGGAGAGAAATGTAAAGGCCCTTCTTGAAGAGAACGCGGAGTTGTGTTCGCAATTGGAAGGTTACACTACTGATTCTCATAAGAATCAAATTATGGTGCTAGAAGCTACTCATGACATTGATGTAGCTGAGAAGGTTAAAGCAGCTGTAGATATGATCTTTGCCTTTATGTTCGAAGGAATGGGTAAAGCTCGCGAGGGTTGGGGTCTTATACAGGAGCTAGGTTGCGTTCAATTTAATATGGAGAGAAATGTAAAGGCCCTTCTTGAAGAGAACGCGGAGTTGTGTTCGCAATTGGAAGGTTACACTACTGATTCTCATAAGAATCAAATTATGGTGCTAGAAGCTACTCATGACATTGATGTAGCTGAGAAGGTTAAAGCAGCTGTAGATATGATCTTTGCCTTTATGTTCGAAGGAATGGGTAAAGCTCGCGACGCTGCTATTCATAGCTTCCAATTGGCGCGTGGTCCTTTTGATGTTAGGGGTGTGGAGTTCGACGTTCTCTACAGAGTAGCTACGAGATTTGACATGAGGAATCCTTCTGGACCTTCATGTGAGAACTTTGTTGTAGGGTATAAAGGTATTATAGGTCCTACAGAGTATAAAGGTATTATGGGTCCTGCTACTTTTGAGCCGAACGCTTCCTCCTCTCCGAATGTTTGTCATCTCCAAGTACTTTGCCTGCTACATTTAGAAGCCCGCTTTTTATCTTGGGGTGTTTTATGGGCTTCTCTAGATCGAGTTCGCTAGGAAGATTCGCAAGCACTTTGTCTATTCCCCTTGTATGGATTGATGATTGCAGTATTTTTTTTGTTTTATTTGTATGAAAAGTTTGCTTTATGAGTATTTGAAGTGTTATGGTCACTTGATTTATATTGATTCCTCCGCATATACTTTAGTTGTGTTTGAATGAGCTTTTGCTTTTCACGTGCGAAGATAATTATTTTTGTTTTTGGAATGGGTTATAGTTGGGATGCGGTTCGCTGAAATGTGGGTTGCAAAAAGTTTTGTATATTAATAATTATTTTTTGTTTCTTTGATATGTATATGAACAAAATATTTTACATATAGTTACTTTTTAGAATGATCTAATACATTTTTATAAAAATAAATAATTAGTTTTTTATTCCTAAACGAATTGAAAAAAAATAATTTTAGATTGATTTTAGTAGTATTTTGATTTAATTTTGAGGTGACAATAAATATTAAATTAAAAAATAAATTTTGTGGATATATATAAGCTTTTAACCTAGTTTAGTGGTTAAACACCTTGCTTTTAGTGCAAGGTATTTTTGGTTCAAATCTCCATAGGTTCAATTTTGCTTATTTTTGAGGTTGGAAGAGTATAAATTAAATATTAGTTTAGATAAAATTCACATAAATCCTAAGCCTAGCTTAATCGGTAGGTGGTAGATTGTTTATGCAAGGAGCCCTCGGTTTAATTCCTCCCACCCATGCTTAAGGACTATTTTTTTCCCTTTGATTTGTTCAAAATCTGGAGGTGACACGTGCTGCTTCCTGGTTGGTTGATTAAAATAATAAAAATACTATATAATATGCCGGAGTGGAAAATAAATATATAAAATTTGCCAAATCAACATTGTCGTTAAATTTTTAACAGCCGGTGACCAAAACAGAAAAGATATCTAACATTAGGAACAATTTTGATGAAAAAAATTAATTAAATGTCCAAAATAGAAAAAGGGTGATAGTTTGGTGACACCCGTACAATTTTCCCTATATTTAACCACTGCTATAACAGGGCTGTCAAGTTTGTTTTTTTAATCCAAGACCGATCGGTATTTATTAGATAAAACAGCTGTCAAACATAAGTAAAACACTATAAGCCGGTCGATTTGAATGAAGATTAAATTTTTTTATAGACCTATCCCGATTAAGTTATTTATGGTCTCAATCAATAAAAATTATATATTTTATTAATTTTTATGTTATTTTTTACTAAATGAATCTTTACTTGATAAAAATTATTTTAAAATTTGGTTTACATTAAATATAAATAAAGATTTACTTAGTAAAAAGATAACATAAAAAAATTTATAAAATAAATAATTTGTATTGATTAAACGGGACAAACCTATAATATAATTTCTCGTATTTCACATCTTACGGAAATAAAGAAGTCCAAAAATATCTTTGTCCATTTCACTTTCTACAATTGTGTCCATATTAAATGGTCGACTAAACATGTGATATAAAGCTGCTGTTAATCTTTCACTTTTTAGAAAAATAAATAAATGTCTTATGAACAAAAATATCTTTATCCATTACACTTTCACCAACTGTGTTCATATCAATGGTCAACTAAACATGAGATATAACGAGGCTGTCAAATGTTAACATTCACCTTTAACTTCTTGGAAAGAGTATCTTGTGTACAAAAATATCTTTATTCATTATACTTTCCCCGATTGTGTATTAGGGGCATGCAAAATCGGGTTCAGTTAATCATTAACAAATTATTTCGAGTAATTGATAAATTTGGATTGTTCGATTCTTAACTCTAAACTATAATCATTAAACAGGTTAACAGATTGACCAGTTAACCGAAAGATTCACTTCGATTCGGTTTGGTCGGATAATGGATTTTTACTTTTCTTATTAAAAATATAAAATTTAACAACATAAATAAAGAAAATATATCTTTCAAAAATTTGACACAAAAATGTCAATATCTTCTCAATACTAGAACAAATTCAATAAAGCATAATTGTAGTATATGCAAAACTAGGCCTAATAACGTAAAAAATTTAATAAAATTAATTAAAAAACTATAAGATAATCCAATTGGATTTTTTTTAATGGAAATTAGGGTATACTGAACCATATTTTGGAATTTAGGCCATTTTGAACAGTGCACGTGGAGTCCGTTGTTACTATTGGTGCAATTATTCGGGTTACCAGCTCGGGTCACCAGCTCGCAATACATGAATCTGGCGTCCCGCCATCGCCATGTGCAGGACGCGTTGTCACTGTGCATGTCATGCATGGCTTCGCTGCAGCCTGCAGGATCATTTATCACCCACAGCTTTTGGATAAAGCTTCTCGTTGCAGGAGGCGACCTAGAGGTGGCGTTGTCACTGTGCGTGCATGCATGCAAAGACCAGCTTTCACGTGAAAGCTGGTCCGGACCGGTAATTATTATTTTTGGTTTATCTATAGGCAATGAGTTGAGAAGAAATGAGAGGCATACGAAGAAAAAATTGAGAGAAAAAGTTAGTAGAGTTCGAGTGATAATCGGTTAATAATTTTGATAAAAATACATTTGAAGAAGGTGAAGGTTGTTCCAGTATATTTGTTTGTAAATCTTCTCGATTTCTCAAAAGTAAGTAAGTATGCTTTTAATTAATCTGTTTTTTATATTACATTGGTTTGTAGATTTTTTGTGTGATTAAAGGTATATTCGAATGATAATTACTTTTTATTGTTGAAGGATTTAGAGTAAATTTACACGGTTTCTCGTTTAATCCGGCAAATTTTTGTATTTTTTAAAGATATATTCATATAGATGAAAACTTTTTAAGTTAATACATTTTTTGGTTGTATATATATTTGAATGACATTTGTTTTGCAGATTTGTTTAAAAATGGCATCCGGAGGAGTTTTATTGTAGTGTGACCATGAGCACATTTCGTCTCATATTCATGAAGAGCAAGTAAGTAATTTAAATTTATTATGTCATGTTTAAAAAATAGTTTATTATAATAAAATAATTAATTATAGGGTGTGGAGCATATCATTCGTCGTCGAAGAATGAAGATCAAGGAACCTTCTGACCGCATAACTTATTTCTTACAGCTCACTGGTTTTATAATGCTTCATTTCTCCGTGGATTTAAGATTGTTCCCATTTTAATTATTGGATTGATAAAACGGTGGAGATCAGAGACTCACACATTTCATTTTCCATTTGGCGAATGCACAATAACTCTAGTAGACGTAGCTATAAAACTTGGTGTCCCAATAAATGGGAATCTGTTGGTTGGACAAAACAACTATAATGTATTTGAGTTTTACAGCCAGTACCTAGGCAAAATTCTTCCCGATGCATGTGTGAACGGTCTATGTGTGAGAATTTCATGGTTGCAGAATGAATTTATTGTAAAAGAGGGCTCTACTCGCCAAGAACTTGTGTATGCAGCTCGAGCATATATATTGCAAATCATTGGTGGGATATTGATGCCAGATACATCCGGTAATCTGGTTCACACACAATATCTGCCGATGTTAGCTGATTTTAACACAGCTGAGCAATATAGCTGGGGATCTGCAATTTTGGCATTCTTGTACCATGAAATGTGCAAGGCCGCAATTATGATTGGTGAGAGGAAGACGTCAAATATGGGAGGATGTCAAATCTTGTTGCAGTCTTGGGCTTGGTACATACTGTTTTATCTAACGCCCATTATGGAAGTACCTGTACCCGTACAGTTTTCGCTTGCTGGAAGGTCATATTATGATTACAGTTTTCATATGAATATATTTTATTGATATAATATTTATCTACAATGACTTAGAAATATAAGTTCAATATCTTTGGAGATGGAGACATAAGTTGAGGAATTCCAGGGTCGTGCACAACAATGTGAGAGATATAAGACTAAAGATCCAAACAATAGGAAAAAATCAAGTATCATAATATTATTTTTAAATTAAAATTTAGACTTTGTATTTTTTAAAATAATATGTTTTGTGTATATACGTGTATTAATATTTGTTTTTGACAATTTATTTGGATGTGGTACGAGAATCTAATAATCAAGGCTTGCATATCAGAAAATGTGCTTGAATGTAAAACATTCTAGGGTACAGTTGTGCCTTTATTTCATTTTTCTATTATTGAATATCATTGTGGTGATAGAGTGTTGCTGCAGTTCAACTTTTATCAATCTATTCCTAGAGCTCCTCATGATAGTGAACATATACATACTAAATTTAGATGTAGATTCGATGCGAATTAGGCTGTGAAGCAAGCCTATTTTATTTCACGGTAGGAGGAAAGATATACGCGATGGGCTGAAGATTTGAGTCTAATTAAAGCCAATGATTTTGAATTTAATATAGAGTACTATTCGTGGTTTTCGAAAAATAGAAAACCGTTCTTAGTATCTGTTGAAGCTACAAATAAATGGCTTGACGATCTGTGATGCTTGAACCACATACATTTACCATTATCGAATTTTGGTCAGAGCTCAGAAGAACCAGTAGACAAACCAAATATTGATTGTTTTACAAGTTGGTATTCTTCATGGTCTCCGGTGCAATCCCCCAAGGACAGTATCCACCATTTGGTCATATTTCGGAACAACCACCATTTGGTGACAGCTCATCATTTTATCAACCATTTGGATTTGGTAATATTCCGAAACAATCGCCAATCAATTTTTCATTTGGTGGCAGCTTATCTTATCAGCCAGATTACAAAGATGATGGAGGATACATACAACAATTTCAACATGGTACACCGCTGTTTATGCAATCGATGGATGATATGTATGGTACACCACCATCTATGCAATCGATGGATGATTAATTTGGAAACGATGAGCAGACTTTGGATCGACCACGAAGAATGGTTCAACCCCCTAGATGATACGATCAAACATCATCCTTACACTGAATGGAATTGCCGAGAAGGAGGCAAAAATAGGACAAAAGTCAAAATTTTTTGTAATATATTTTTAATTCGAAATATTGTTTGTTTACTGTATTGGTTTTTGGATTATTTAGTATTTTGATTTAATTTATCGTTTTTTTATTTACACCTATATTTTTCTTATATATTTTAATATTTAAATTCAATATTTAATTTTGATTTAATAGCTAATATATTAATATATTATTAGACTTTCAAAAATAAAAAAAAATCTTTGAAATCCGAATTCAAATTCAAATGCAAATACAAATGCAAATACAAATTCAAATGAAAATGCAAGTTCAAATGCAAATACAAATTCAAAGTAATTATTCAAATGCAAATGAAATTGAAATTCAATTAAATTCAAATGGAAGATATATATATATATATATATATATATATATATATATAAATTTGTTGCAAAAAAGAATTTATTGCAATTTAAAAAAGTTAAAAAAATAAAAAAGTTAATCAAATTAAAAAACATACTAAAGTTTAAAATGTTAAAAAATTGTATTTATTTGTTAAAAAATATATAGAATTGATTGCAAATTCAAATGGAATACATTACGAATTTACATTAACATAAAATTTAGGTTGATGGTCCGGCATGATAGTTAGAAAGATTTGATTTGATCGGACACTTGTTCCTTGTGTGACCTGGTCCCCTGCAAAGTGTGCAATGCTTAACTTGAACTCCCCTCTCTCTGTCATATGGATCATCCATATCCATATGAATACAAGTAGAACTCGACCGACCCTTCAGCTTTTTACGAAACTCTGGATTTGGTAGCCATTTTTCGTATATTGGCTCTACTGGCCAATAATCTTGGTTTGGGATCGTGTTGAACTGAATTCTGTATATATTTGCCATAGTGTGCAGGTTATAACATGGATATGCAAACTTGTAAGGATCCATATGAATATGCATACATGCGGCGTGTGCGTGAGAGCAGAGATATCAAAATGTTTGAAATTGACACAATAACACCATATCCTATGAAGGTTTACAACAAACATTCTTTGCTCACCTCAGACCATAGCTTCGATAGTAAATTCTGTACAACTTGAGTTGAATGTTCCAACTCTCATAGCGGTTGCATCCGCTTGAAGAACGATCATTCGATCCTGAAAGGTTTTAAACTAATTTTGGCTGCTATTTATCCAAGCGTTAACTTTGGACCAAACTTTACCTAATCTAAAATAAGTTTCCCACACAATACTTACAATTGGGAGATAGTGTGTTCATTTAAGCACCGAGTTTATAGCCTTAGCAAGGTTTGTTGTCATATGGCCGTAGTCCTTCATCATAGGCTTGTGACTATCTTTCCTTGGGGATTTCATTTGCAAACTTAAATACAAGTTCGTCGTGCGGCTTCAACCTTCTTATCCTCGCATCAAATTTAGGTTGAACTAGTTCATACCCTATTTAAAAGAAGAAGTGTTAGTTAAATCAAATAAGAAAATATCATAAATAAATCAATATTTTTTATAAACAAAAAATAATAATTTACATGTGCCTAAAATCTCTTATCGGATCTCATTGTTTTCGAAACTAGTCTTCGCGCAATATGTCGCACACAATATGCTGGATATGCACGCGGAGGAGCCCATAAACTTTTCGGTCTGTTAGTTACTGATAAGAGGGCAGCCCCTCTATCAGAAATCATACAAACCCCTTCTTCTTTTACTACATGGTTGCGTAAATGCTTCAAAAAGAATTCTCATCCATCCGCGTCTTCCTTTTTAACTATGGCAAAGGCAATTGGAAAATATTACTGTCTCCATCTTGTGTAACAGCCACGAGTAATATATGACCATACTTCTCATACAACCATATACCATCCACTTGAATCATGCGTTTACAGAATGGGAACCCTTCAATGCAAGCCTTGAACGCCCAGAACAACTTACTGAATATCTTTTTACCAGGAATTAGTTCGCCTCGTAAGGTGTACGCCGGTAATGTTTTGTACTCTATAATGGTTTCTAGGATAAATATTTACATTGCTCGTATAAGAGCTGTTAGATTATTATACGATTTATCCCAATCTCCATACACCTGCATCATCGCCTTTTGTTTTGCCATCCATACCTTGTAGTAAGATAGAATATATCCAAGCTGATTTTCTGATGGATGCTACTAATACTGCAATCGAAATCCTTGGTTGCTTTTCAACCAATAACCTGGTGTGAGCACATATTAGATCAAGTCTAAATTAATGTGGTCATGTGATAATGATATATTTGAACATATGTGCTACTCAATGAACCATGTCACCTCCCACATCTGACTCCTCTTCTTGTATGAAATTCTTACCCACCAAGGACATTTACTCTTCCAATTAATACACCTTACGCAGTAGGTTTGCGTATTAGACTCAGCAACACATGATCTCATATGGCGTTTAATGCAGTACTCCTTAACGGCCAGCTGGGCATCTTTTTTCTGTTTTAAATTGAGCCTTCAGTACCAATTCTCCATAGTTGAAAGATGATGAAGAACCAAATAGGCGAGCTTCATGTTTCGAATCTCGCATTGCAGTATAATCCACCTCATATATGTGAGCTCAGTCTGTGGTTCAATATAACCCCAAACCGGCTGCTCATTTCCCAAACAAGCTTAGCGACAGTCGCGTTCCAAACATCATCTTCAACCTCCAGACCATTACCCCCACTCACATCTGTCATAACAACCTCAACATCATCAGCACGAGTAACTGCATGTTAGAATATTTGTTTTGATATAATAATTGAAAAATAATTTTGGACTAAACTGAAAAGAATTCTAAAATGTTTTTAAGTCCAAACAACTTGAAAATAAGTTTGAGAAGTTTTTGAAAGGTTTTGGAAATGTTTTAAAGTAGCCAAACTAATGTTTTCAACACAGGCGTACCAATACGGTATACCCCGTATCGATACAGTTCAAGGATTTCAACTACAGTGATTTTCTAGAACCGAAAAACCGTACCGATATGATCTTAGGCGTACCAATATGGATAGGGTTGTACCGATACGCATACATGCGTACCGACCCATGTTTAACTACCCCCAACGGCTATTTCCCAATGGTCTTTAAAATTATAGAGCGTACCGAAACATCAACAAGGCGTACCGATACACCATACCGATACGGTCTAAGGTATTTTGATACGGGCAGCTGGAATGGGCACAACGACTAGTGCCTGTACCGATACATGTACAGGCATACCGATATGGTTAGGCATCTAAGTGCTTAACGGCTAGTTTCCAAGAAGGGCGTATCGATATACGAGTAATTCGTGTATCGATACAGACAGATGCAGAACTGCATTAATTGCGGGAAATAGAGGCTTCAACAACTTCAATTCAATCCCAACGATCTCCAACGGCTAGAAACTCAATTGGGAGTATTTAAGGACCCTTCAAGCTTCAGCAACAACTAATGATCCTCAAGTCAACAACATTATGATTGTAATCAAGTCTTAGTGCTTTAATTCTTCTTCTTTGTATAGACAACACTTGTGAGCTTTAAATGTTTATATTTTCTCAAGTGTTTTAGGATTTGGGTGAGTGCTTAAAGAGTGCAAACACATACCTTGTAGTGAGGAATTATTGTTTGCTTCATTTCTTTTGTTTGAAAGGATTCCCAAAGCTTGAGTTGTAAGCTTTGGATGCTAGACTTGGTAATTGGGTCTAGGATTGTAAAGGTTGCCTCCCAAGCCTTGTAAAAGAGGAAGAAATTCATAGTGAATTTGGGAAATCCTTAGTGGGGAAGCTAAGGTAGTAGATGTAGGCTTTGGTTAGAAGTTGAACCACTCTAAATCATTGTGTCCATTTTCTATCTTTTTGCTTCCACCACCAACACCCAAAGATCGACTTCTCCACCACTTGGCAAGCATTTTGGTTGAAGAAATTCGAGCCCAACAATTTGGTATCAGAGTGAGGCTCAATCAAGAAGGCTTAACATCCTATTGAGACAATCTGGGAAGCTCGATACAACATCAATCAACTGGTGAAATGGCTAGCGGTTCTACATTTGTCCAATTCGAAGAAGGTCACTCAATCACGTGTCCTCCACTCTTCAAAGGAGATTTCTACTTCCAATGGAGCCACCAAAATGAAGTATTTCATCAAAGCTCTCGACTTCGAACCTTGGGAAATAATTGAATATGGATTTGTGGATGTTCCTAAGAAGAAGAAGAATAGAAATTCAAATGACACGGGGAAACCCAAGATAAATGCCAAGGCGAAGCACACTCTTCTTTTTGGACTCAATGAAGATGTTTCCAAAAAGGTATTCTCTTGCAAAAGTTCCAAAGAGATGTGGGAGAAACTTGAGAAACTCTACAAGAAGGAAGAGATGAAAAGTGCAAAGGTGGATAGAAAAATAGCTCACGAAGAGCCCGAGGTATCTTCTAATTCATCTTCTTCAATTCCATATTCATTTGATGAATTACAAGATGCTTACGATGAATTGGTTTTAGAGTTTAAAAATCACATTTTGAAAAATAAGAAATTGGTTTCAAATTTAAAAATTCAAAATGATTTGATTTCTAAAACCAAAGATGAACTTGAAGCAAAACTCAATAAGTTTGAATAAAAGAATGTCAATTTACAAAATTTGCTTCAAAGTTTAGAAAAAATATCATCAAAAGGAGGTGGATGATCTTGAGAAGGAAAATAATTTGATTTCCAAAGAGACTGAAAAGAAAAATAATTTTGGAAAATCAAATTTTTATCAAAGACAATCTAGTGCCCCTAGATTTTTAAATAGAAAATTTTTTAGAAGTATTTGGGTCCCAAAAGGACTATCTACTTCAACTAAAAAGGATGAAATTGAAAAATGGATTCCTAAGAGGATTAAATTATGTGCTACTAATGCCTATAGATCCAAAGCAATTTGGATACCAAAATTTATGTGATTGTCTTATTGTAGGTGTAATGGAGCATTTGAGCAACAAGTTAATGAACCATGGAAGCTCTATGCACACAAGGAAGAACACTTGAAGAAGGAAGGCTTCACATCATCCATTTGATTCAAGTGTGGTAAAATTAGTTGAATTTTATTTTAATTTGATTTATTTATTTTAATTCAACTAGTTTATCATAAATGTTGGACTAACATTTGAATGTTGCTTGAGTAAGGGAGAGCCAATTTTAAAACAAAACTTATTTTTGTCAATTTTTTTTCATTTAAAACTCTCCATTGTTATGAACTTTAAAGTTTTCAAATTTTGGTTTGAACCATTTTTTGATATAACAAAAAGGGGGAGAATGTTTTGAAAAATTGAATTTTCAAATGAATAAGGGGAATCTTATAAGATTTTCATCATTAAATCTCTTATTCAAATCTTATTTTTACTAAAGAGGGGGAATCTCAAAAACAATTTTTCAAGTTGATTTTATTATATCAAAAGATGGGAGATTGTTAGGATATTTGTTTTGATATAATAATTGAAAATAGTTTTGGACTAAATTGAAAAGAATTCTAAAATGTTTTTAAGTCCAAACAACTTGAAAATAAGTTTGAGAAGTTTTTGAAAGGTTTTGCAAATGTTTTAAATATTTTAAAGTAGCCAAACTAACGTTTTCAACACAGGCGTACCGATACGGTATACCCCGTATCGATACGATCCAAGGGTTTCAACTACAGTGATTTTCTAGAACCGAAAAAACGTACCGATACGCCCTTAGGCGTACCGATATGGATAGGGTCGTACTGATACGCATACATACGTATCGATCCCTGTTTAACTACCCCCAACAGCTATTTCCCAACGGTGTTTCAAATTGCAGAGCGTACCGAAATAGGACCAAGGCGTACTGATACACCGTACTGATACGGTCCAAGGTGTTTCGATACGGGCAGCTGGAATAGGCATAACGGCTAGTACCTGTACCGATACGGTTAGGCAGCTAAGAGCTTAACGGCTAATTTCTAATAATGGCATATCGATACGAAAAGTTGTAAAACTTCATTAATTGCGGGAAATAGAGGCTCCAACGGCTCCAATTCAATCCCAACGGTCTCCAACGGCTAGAAACTCAATTGGGAGTATTTAAGGGCCCTTCAAGCTTCAGCAACAACTAATGATCCTCAAGCCAACAACATTATGATTGTAATCAAGTCTTAGTGCTTTAATTCTTATTCTTTGTATAGACAACACTTGTGAGCCTTAAATGTTTATGTTTGCTCAAGTGTTTTAGGATTTGGGTGAGTGCTTAAAGAGTGCAAACACATACCTTGTAGTGAGGAATTATTGTTTGCTTCATTTCTTTTGTTTGAAAGGATTCCCAAAGCTTGAGTTGTAAGCTTTGGATGCTAGACTTGGTAATTGGGTCTACGATTGTAAAGGTTGCCTCCTAAGCCTTGTAAAAGGGGAAGAAATTCATAGTGAATTTGGGAAATCCTTAGTGGGGAAGCTAAGGTGGTGGATTTAGGCTTTGGTTAGAAAGCTGAACCACTCTAAATCCTTGCGTCCATTTTCTATCTTTTTGCTTCCACCACCAACACCCAAAGATCGACTTCTCCACCACTTGGTAAGCATTTCGGTTGAAGGAATTTGATCCCAGCAATGCACGTCATCATCTTCCGCAATAGGCACAATATTTTTTTCATCCTCACTGAAATCATTAAGCGATTCACCCCAACGACCAACTATATTTTCAGTGTCACAATATGTTGATGAGCTCATTCTATCTACATATTAAAAAAAATCATATCACTGCTAGCACTGGACAAATTGTCTTATTAAAAAATAACCAAAATGTATTAAATTCAAAAATTTTCATCTATCCGAATATATCTTCAAAAAATACAAAAACTTACCGAATTAGACGAGAAATCGTGTAAATGTACTATAAATCCTTCAACAATAAAAAGTAATCATCATTCTAATATATCTTCAATCACACAAAAAAAATCTACAAACTCATCTAATTAAAAAAAACAGATTAATTAGAAGCATAAATTACTTACATACTTTTGAGAAATCGAGAAGATTTACAAACAAATATACTTTAACAGCCTTTACCGTCTTCAACTATATTTTAAACAAAATTATCACTCGATTAGCAATCGAACTCTATCAATTTTTTCTCTCATTTTTTTCCAATTCCGTGTAAAATCTACCCCTTTTCCTCATCCTATATATATACAACTTTTGAGAAAAAAATAATAAACTAACTAGCTTTCACGTGAAAGCTGGTCTGCATGCAGGCACAGTAAAACGCCACTTAGAGGTGGAGTTATCCCCTGTGCACCGGTCCCTCTTGGCTGAGCCAAGGCTTCATATGTAAGCCGAATAATTGCACCAACAGTGACAATGCCATGTGCATCCTGCCATGTGCACTGTTCAAAATGACATAGATTCTAAAATATGGTTCAATATACCCTATTTTCCAAATTTTTTCTCAATTGGATTATCATCTAAAATTTCCCAAACTATAAAATCCTTTGAAAACGGTAAACACTTAAAAAATAACGTACGAATCAAAGGGTAATAAAAATATTTTGGAAATAAATCACCTTTAGTTATTGACTTCCCAAATCAATATTCTGTAGCAGAATACTTCTTAAATCAATATTTTGCATTGACTTTCTACTCGTAAGGTAATAAAAATACGTAAATATTTGGAGGAGAATAAATTAAAAATAATCGTGACCTTGGCTGCACAAGCAAGGGGTTATATTTAGTGGTATCAATATATATTGTATATTATATATTATATAATCGATCGGTTCGGTTACCCACTTTTTTCAAAACTATAAACCGTTTCGACTGAAATAATATTTTTAAAAATTATCAAAACTCATTTTTCCGGTTCGATTAACCGTATTTTCGGATCAGATTTTTCAGATTTTGGTTTTGGTTTGTCGGTTTTTTTGCACAACCCTATTGTGTATATATTAAAGAAGAAGAATTTAATATATATTGTATAGTATTTAAATTATACAACTATTTTGTTTTAGGGATAAGAAATTTAATTTAGAGTTTAAAATTTAAAGATTTAGTTCGTGAATTTATAATTTAAGGTTTATTGTTAGAGTTTAAGGTTTTAGTTTGTAGACAATGACAAAGCTACCGGGGCCGTGGCGCCAACAATTCTTTTCTCTAAAAAATATAATGGGATTTTTACTTATTTTGACCCCAATTTTCAATTCATTTGAAATGTGCCCTTGTTTATGATTAGTTATACTTTGTCCCTGATTTTGATTCTTGACTCTATCACTATTTGTATGGGTTTAGAATTTGGAGTTTATTATTAAAGTTTAGAATTTAAGGTTTATATTTTAAGATTAGAAATTTAAAATTTATTTTTTAAAGGGTAAATATAAGTGCAGATTTCTGTGTGTGAAAGTTTATAAATATTTTTAACACGTTATGTGTATAAAAAAGTATATTAAATGATCCAATAAACATAAAGTGTGGCTGCCCTTTTTAATACTCAAACGATATCTCTCTCTCTAGGTATATACCCTAAAATCTTATTCAAAAACCATATACTCAAATCCAAAGCTTCCAATGTCACCGAAGTAATCAGTCGAGATGTCTTCGAAATCATGTTCAAACATCGTAATCAGTTCTATAGTTACGATGCATTTGTTGCCGCTGCTTGTTCGTTTTACGGTTTCAGAACGACCGGCGACTTCACGATGCGAAAGAGGGAACTCACGGCGAAACAACCGGTTGATTACTAACCTTAATTTCTAGTTTAATATTTTCAGGGACATTAACTGTAGCTGGTGCATGCAGGAGGCTGGGATACCGCACCTGATGGACGTTATGCATGGGGTTATGTCTTCATTGAAGAGCAAGACAACCGGGATGCTTATTGTGACGGTGGCTGGCCTTGCACTTCTGGCAAAAATTACTTCGGCCGAGGACCCATCCAGCTTACTCAGTAAAAACTTTATTTTCAATTATATTGTTGGAATTTATGGGTTAATTGCATCAAACATTCTGACACGATTATTCAGGTTTTATATTAGTCATCGAATTTAAAACGTTCTAATTAAGTCTTAAAAGTATTAATATCGTATTAATTAGACCTTTTGTCTGTCTAGCCCCTAGCTTGGACCGTGAAACATGTTCACAACAAGTGATTAAATTTGAAACACATCTATCTACTACATGGACATCTTAGATTTGACATGTTAAAATTAGAGATGACAACGGGGAAAAATTTTGGTAGCCTTCGACTCCGACTCGAAATTTAATCTTCTTAACCTAACCGACCCGATTTTATTATAACTTAACCCAACATAAATAAAAGCATAATTCAACCCCAAAAATTTAACAAAAAAATCGATTAAACTCTCCCCCACCTCGACCAAAAAATTTATCCTCCTAACCAACCATACCAACACAATAGAAGCATAACCAAACCTCAACCTGGCCCCAAAAAAATTAACAAAAAACCGATTAAACACGCCCAATCCAAAAAAATTAATAAAAAATAAATATAATATATTAAAAATTATAAAATAATAAAAGGACATTTCAATAAATATATTGAGGCGGGGCAGGAGGATATCATCCAAACCCCTTTCCGATCCAACCCCGAAAGTTTCAACGAAAAACAAGTCTTGATTAAAAAAAATAAAAAGTTTGATCTCATATTATTATAATTTAAGAATGCTATTTTTTTACCACAATATATCTAAATTGTCTATTTATATATACTCGCGCCTAAAAATTGATCCACGTGTTTTAAGTATTATTTACGCTGGATTTGAACTAACGTTTAATGCCAAATTGATAGTGCCAAATTGATGGTTGGGTTAACATACGATGTTGATTAATACCATATCGTCGCTTTGAATAATTAATGATTGAAAACTAAGAACAAGTTTAGAATCTAAACCACGAGAACCTGATAAATGGTCCTAATGAAAAAGCAGATAATGTTCATTTTAGGATACTCAGGTTTAAATTGCTTTGTCTGCAAGGTGCATATATATTGTCAAAGGATCGAGAATATGTATGAACAGATACTACTTTATAATCACCTTAACACAATTTAAAAAAAAAAAATCTAAACCATGGTTTGGAGGCATCTAATGCAATTAACCCGGATTTTAAAGTATATCCTTATTTGAAGGAAAATTGCTTTGGATTGTCTCATTATTACGTTTGATGACCGGTGCATGCAGCAACAACAACTATAAGCAAGCAGGTGATAACGGAGCCATTAGAAGAGATCTGATTAACAACCCAGAGCTGGTAGCAACCGATGCAACCATATCTTTCCAGACAGCCATATGGTTTTGGATGACTCAACAGGGAAAGCCGTACAGCCATGATGTCATCCTGGGACGATGGAGTCCGTCAGATGCCGACTGGGCGGCAAATCGAGTCCCGGGGTATGGTGCCATCACCAATATCATCAATGGCGGGATCGAGTGCGGGCAGGGCCCTCATCCCAGCTCAATCGGTTTCTATAAGAGATACAGTGACTTGTTCGGTCTCAACTATGGGGCTAACTTGAATTGTCGTGACCAAAGGCCTTTTTAGTACCGAACACCGGATTGAAAGGCAGCCTTGTACTATTAAGCGAAGAATAAAAGAACGCCGGGGATGCTCTTTCTTTGTCTCATGTTTGTGTTGTATGTTTGATGTATCTTCAAGTTCAAGCAGTTATTATGACCATCGACGGTAATGCTTTTTAATTAATCAAATCTATAGTACATATTAAGTCATCAAATCTATAGTACATAATTCGAATTAATTAATAAATACGATATTAAGATCATTAAAAAACAAATCGACTTAGACCCGTTTTTATTGGGTTTGAAGGGCTAAAATCATTTCTCAACCTAAATCAATGAAAAAAACTTGAATTTTGAAAAGTGATATTAAATTTGACTAAACCCAAAAGTTATATTTTTTAGCTTTGAGGTTGAAAATCCTGTTTGAATTTAAAATGACAAATTTAACCATTGTTAATTCTTAAATCCAACTTTCATTTTTTCTAAAAATAATTTTTGACAACATGTCTAAAATAGACATTTTATCTTTTCAACAACATTTTTTAACAACAACACCAACACTAAATTCGTAAACTCAACTTTTCAAAATCATTGTTTTACGACACCTTTTAAAATCACTTTTCCACCACAATTATCATAATCAATACCAAAAGTTTAATGGAAACGACAAGTTCGCCTTAAGCTTAAGCAAAAGAACATGCGAAATCTTTTTACAATTAATTTTTTTAATAATGGCAATTGGATTTCATTAATAAAAAATGGAATAAATTAGAATTACAACGCATCCAAACATGTAGAGAAAAATGAGGGCAATAGTCACAAAAAAACTTATACATAAACAAAAAATTTAAACCCAAAAAATACGAATAAAAACAAAACTTTTCATTGAGAATGACGTCCAACATTAAAAGAACGCAATAACCTTCATAAAAACTCGTCTCTGTCGAAAGAGATGCTTTACAAAGTAACAAAGGAGTGGTGAGCGAACCAAACTATCTAGCAGGCTGCTTCGCTACACAATTCTGATTATATTGGCAAACAACCTTTCACCAAAGAGGGGATCTGACTATACTTGACCATCGACAAACCAATCAGAAAACAAAAGTCATGAGGGTCTTTGTGCAAGCACCAAAACGACCTCAAATGTATGCGAAAAACGTATCAAAAGCCATAAGGAACGTGCTACAAGAGCAGAGAAAAACGTGCCACAGGGACAGGAATTTTTATTCAAACTTGAAAAAATTCAAGAATAAAGAAAAACAAATGACATAATATGAAAAAACATGAAAAATAGTAAACACCGACAGTCGACAATCAACATTAAAATTAATTTCGCCGTCAGCCGAACAAAAATAAAAAGGAAATAAAAGACAGCACAAAAATATTAAAAAGAAAAACCTAAATTTGGGAAAAAGGAAGACGACTAAAATTTTACAGTTTTTGAATTCAAATTTTAGAACACTAATAACATCGTTCATTGCATCCAATTATTAAACGTAGACTATCATATTAGTCACCAAATTACGGGGTTTGTTCTGTTTTGATTATTAAATTTAAAATTCTTGCAAATTTAATCAATAATGTTATAAATTAGTGTCAATGTAATCGTTATGTTTTAAATAATTAACATAATTAATTTTTAGGGTATAGTACACAAATGGTCACTAACCTATCCCTAAAAATATAAAATGGTCATCAAACTTTCAAAAATTGCAAAATGGTCATTAAACTTTAGTTTTTATTGCAAAATGGTCATTGGGCCGTTAACTGTCATTAACTGGGATACGTGGCAGTTACAAAAATTTGTATAATAACATATTTAATCCTCAATATTTACACATTCAATAGATTTAAACATCAATAATGAGGGTTAAATTAGGAATAAATTGGTTAAATGTGTCAATATGGAGGATTAAGTGTTATGTTATTCAAATTTCTGTAACTGACGCATCACCCAATTAATGATAATTAACGGCCCAGTGACCATTTTGTAACAAAAACTATAGTTTAATGCCCATTATGTAACATTTGAAAGTTTGATGACCATTTTGTATTTTTAGAGATAGCTTAGTGACCATTTGTTTACTTTACCCTCATTTTTAAATCGGTATAATAACATATTTAGTCATCAACATTTATATACCAAACTATCTTTGAACCAATTAATATATGGGTCATTACTAGATTTTTAGGACAAAGAGCTGACGATAAAGGAAAGGAAGTGTAACACTCCGAATTTCCCCCCAATTTAAAACCCTAATTAAAAAATCCTAATTTTAGAATTCCCAATTTCTAAAACCCTAACTTTTGGGGATTTTGAATCATTTTATTAAAAATTATAGACTATATCATGAATTTTGGAAACATTTGATTCTTTCTTTAATTTTGAATTTCCTTATGACAAAATTCTAAGAAACTTAAACTTCAAGGACAAATTGGTAATTTTCAAAAAGTTTTTAGATTAGTTTCTAATTCCTAAAACTTCATGGTCATTTTTAAAAATTCAAAACTAAATTATAATTATTTGATTTGTTTTGGTCTAGATTGTTCAACTTGTAAACTTCCTAAACATTCTAAAACCTTCCAGCATATTCCAAATCCTTCTAGAATGTTCCAAAACCTTCTTGAATCTTCTAGAATCTTCTAGTGCCTTCCATGGTTTTCTAGAACATTCCAAAGTGTTATAGATTATTCTGTAGAGTTCCAGAACTTCTTTTAATGCCCTAAAATTTTCCACCAATATCTTTATTCTTCCAAGACAAGTCTAAAATTTAGTTGATTTAATTTTTGACTTGTGACATTCTCCCCCACCTAATTGGGCGACGTCCTCGTCACTTCTTCCCAATATGACCGAATCTTATCTTCATAGTTCCATAAGGATAACTCATGTTCCCAAGTTGACTCGACCTCAGACAAACCTTTCCAACGTACCAAGTATTTAGTGTGGCTTGGATGACTCCCTCGTCTCGAAATTACTCGATGCGCGATAATCTCATCTACATTATGGCCATGAGTAGTAGTGACCGTGGTAGGAGCCCTTTTTGATTCACCCCTACTTGGATCTTCTCCATCAGTATGATATGGTTTTAAAAAACTTACATGAAACACAGGATGAACATCGAGGTGAGATGGTAAAGTGATGCGGTAAGCGAGCTTTCCGATCTTTTTCTCCACTGAAAATGGTCATTCGTACCTCCTAAGTAGTCCTTTTTGTGTTTTACCATAATTTCGGATGGTATGTGGAAGTAGCTCCACCATGACTAAATCTCTTTCTTCATACTCAATATTCCTTCTTTTTGTGTCGACCCATTTCTTCATTCTCCTTGTAAACCTTGTATGTCTATCACTCACTTGATAGTATCCCGACCTTAGGTCTAACTTGGAAACCACCTTGCTTCTCCAAGTTGATTGAATAAGTCAGCAATAAGTGGGATCAGATACTTATTTTTCATAGTAATCTTATTTAGTGCACGGTAGTCAACACACAGTCAAAGTGACCCATCATGCTTCTTTTGGAATAATACTGGCGCACCAAAAGGAGCCTTTGATGGTCGAATGTACCCAGCATCCAACAACTCATTTAGTTGTCTCCTTAATTCCTCAAGCTCAGGGGTGCCATACGGTAAGGTACCGCGGCAGGGGGTCTTGCACCAGGCTCAAGCTCAATAACGTGATCCACCTCCCTCTTAGGCGGAAGTTTTTCGGCAACTCCTTAGGCATGATATCTTGGTACTCTTCCAAGACCTTCTCAATCTCCCTCGGCACCTCAGTCTTTCCCTCATCGATTTCCCCTTTGATAGCCATCAAGAAAGTAGGCTCGCCTTTCTTAAGCCCATTGGAGAGTTGCATGGCCGATAGTGCGGGTACTTGGCTTCCCTTTTCTTGAGAGAAAGGTACTATACATGAATGTCCTTCCTCAAATATACACATCATGTTGGCGAAGGGCACCGGTATGGCCTTTACCTTGTCTAAGAATTCCATGCCAAGTACTATCAAATAATCATCCATATGAACAACAAAAAAGTTGATAAGGCTAGACCACTCACCAAGGTTTACTTTAACGTTACGAGCAGTACCAAGGATGGGCTTTGGTTGAGAGTTCACTACCTTTAGCCATCCTTTTTCTCTAACATAGGTGATATCCAAACGTCTTGCTTCTTCTTTCTTAATGAAGTTGTCCGTTGCCCTAGTGTCGACTAAGGCGAGTACTAGTTGTCCTCCAATCTTTACTTGTACGAACAACAATCCCTTGTTTTTGGACTTAGGCGCCTCAACATTGGCCTTGATGGAGTTGAGAATATGAAGAGAGCCCATACTCGTCTCTACTTGTTGTTGAGTAGCTTGCTCTCTTTCTTCAATTATAGCCAAGAGTTAGCTTTTTTTGGACACTCTCAGGCCAAGTGTAGACCCTCGCAAATGAAACACTTTAAAGGTGGACGCTTACCTCATTTGTCGTCCCTTTTTCCCTTGAAAGATCCTTCCTTATGGGTTGACTTTAGGCTTCCCTCTTTGTGTGGTTTACTTCCTCCCCCACCATAGCCTTTGTTCCCCTTTTGCTTGGAGCTCTCACTTTTCTTGAATTCAGTGAGGGATTCGGCAATAACAATGGTAGAAGCGAGGTCTTGTGCACCTCTTCTCTCGATCTCTAACTTAGCCCAATTTTGTAAGCCATCATAAAAAGCGTAGAAAGTCTCCTTGTTGGAATAGTCAGAAATCTCCAAGAGCACTTTAGAGAATTCTTTAACATACTTCCGGATGCTCCTTTTTGGGTAACTCGCCTCAATTTTGCTCTGGCCTCTTTCTTTACATTATCGGGATAGAATTGATATTTTAGCTCATTCTTAAATTCTTCCCAAGTGGAAATGGTGCAAACTCCCCTCTCGATCTCACCATGCCTAGACGCCACTATAGCATCACAGTATCTTCCAAATAAAATAAGGTATGATCGATATTCCTAACATCCTTCGCGACATTTGTAGCTCAAAAATATTATTCAAGCTCCATAAAAAGTTATCTACCTCATTCGCGTTCTCAGCCCCTTTATACGCTTTGGGTTTAGGAACCTCTACCCTTGAAGGAGTTAAAATTGGGACAGATGAGGTAGCTCCACCATAATGAGCTAGTGTCTTCTTAAGAAGCATTATTTCCTCCCTCATGTTTCTCAATTCCCCATTTACCTCTTTAAGCTCATCCCTTAGAGCTTTGTTCTCTTCTTTAAGGACAAGGATTTCACTAGAAAGAGAATTTGAAAAAGTCTCACATTATTGTGAACACTTACCAGTAGCCTCGTTCAGGGCTCCCAACATTTCCTCTCGGAGCTCATCGATCTTTCCATCAAGCTCCTCTATATGGGATTCTATCTCCCTGAACTTATCCTCCTCATCGGCTACTGAAAGCTCTACCTTCATGAGCCTTGTGTCCACATCACCTATTTCCTTCTGTCCTTTGGAAGGTCCACGAGACTTCAACTTCCCCCTTCTTTGTTCATCGCCAACAACACTACCAGCAAAAGTGATCTCGTTGTTTGGCATACCTACTTGATGCTAATCTTCGATCCTCGAAACCTTCGCTCTAATACCAACTATCACGGACTTACTCTTTTTTCTCGCCCGTGCGGCACTTAGACAGGCTTGAGTGACTAAGTCAGCCTAAACTTCTTAAAGATGTAAGCTAAGCGTAGTGGAAGAAGAATAAGACAAGTATGCTTCAAGTAGGAAATAAGAGAATTAAGTGTTGAATACTTGAAAAGAGAATTTTATTGGCTTGGAGAATGCTTTACAAGATATTGGGATTCTTAGCTTTCTTGGGTTACCTTGCCAAATGGCCAAAGCCACCTATTTATAGCCTTCCACCTCCTCAATGGACGGTGGAGATCAATTTAATCCTACGGTTAATATTTTGATTCTAGAGAAATCTATACAACCTAGAAATATCTTACATCTCCTAGAACTTTCTACATCATCCTAGAATAGTCTAGCCTTGGAGAAATCTCTATAACCTTCTAGAACATTCCATAATCTTCTATCGTATTCTAGGAGCTTCTAGAATATTCTAGAGACTTCCTCAACATTCTAAAACCTTCTAGCATATTCCAGATCCTTCTAGAATGTTCCAGAACCTTCTTGAATCTTCTAGAGCCTTCTAGAATCTTCTAGTGCCTTCCATGGTTTTCTAGAACAGTCTAAAGTGTTCTAGATTATTCTGTAGAGTTCCAGAACTTCCTTTAATGCCGTAGAATTTTCCACCAATATCTTTATTCTTCCAAGACAAGTATAAAATTTAGTTGATTTAATTTTTGACTAGTGACACCATGTGTCACTCTGCCCTTGTGTGCCCCACCTCTTATATTGCCACATGGTTAATAGGCAAGGTCCTAATACAGTTGGGGCTAATACTTCTGATCATGGGAAATCGCACCATTCAGTAGGTTGAGTATAGCTTGGCTAAGGTGTATTTCTTTCAGTGCTATATAAATGATCTTCATATGGTTTTACACTTTGCTTGATTATGATCTGCATTATGGTTTGTATATTTGTCATCGCATGCATAATTTTTAATAATGTGTTTTAACTATGATTTATGAAACATCTAATTTACGGAACTATGATTTGATGAATTTATGAACTATGATTTATGAAGTATGTTTATGGAATATCTGATTTATGGAACTTTTTTTATGAAATTTGAGTTTTAAACATCATATATGTATGAGAATGAGTTGAGATTTGTACGGGACAGTTTAGTGGTTTCACCCTTTGGGCTGAATTCTACTTCGGATGGCAGACGTAGCGAGAAAGTTATGAGAACCTTTCTGATCTTTGGCGGACGTAGTTGGGTGCATTGCATCACACTTGTGATACTATACAATTTGTGCTATGTTTTTAAAGGATTTTAAGAAAATAATACTATGTTTAATGATTATGGTTTTCTTGCACTTTAGATACACACTAAGCTCTTTAGCTTACTCCCCTTTAATTTCTCTTTTAGATACTCTTGGATATAGGCGACTTGGTGTTACTTGAAGGATCTCACTTTTATCCGTTTATCATATTTTTCAGTAGGAAACTATTTTCATTTATTCAGTTTTATTTATTATTTTGGGACATAGATGTAATTTCATACTTTAGGGCTATTTTTGTTTTTGAGATTATTTTCAGAATTCATTTACTGTGTTTTTTATTCACATATTTTTATCAAACATTGATTATGACGTTTAAGTTTTATTTATTATAATATATTTATTGAATTATCGTTATATATATTCTTTTTAAATTAAAGTGTAATTTTTAAAATTGATTTTTTTTAGGGTTAAGTTTTTAACCGTAACTTTCTAAATTCGGTCTTTTCATATAGGCCGAGTTTAGGGGTTATAGGAAGAAACAAGACCGTGCACAAAAAAAGTTTAAGAAGAAAGGAACGTGTTTGGAGGTTTCAGAACCGTTGCAGAATTGTTAGAGTCTGAGACGGTAAAAGAAGTTAAAATTAATATTTAAATAAATTAAATATTCAAAAATAATAGCATAAAAGAAACAACTCTGATTCGTTTGAAGAAAAAGTAGAAAACGTGTTGAGGCCTGCAGCTACGTAGTTTTCATAAGACAGATTTTGACAACTCCAAAGTGCTTGAGTTCGCCGGAATATTCAAAAAGATATACCACTTATAAGCAAAAAAATTAATTTGAAGTGGGTAACATATCTGCAAGTCCATGAAGGGTATCAGTCCAAACATTTGCATCGCCCACATCATGGGCCCCAATCCGAATGGGTTTGACAAGTTTTGATTTTCACCTGCACCTATGCGTGAAGAACAATTTTCATCCAAGTCATTTAACAACTAATAAGTGGGTTGGTGCATTTAAATACTTCCCATGCTTGTTATCCTACTAATATGGGATAAAGGGTTCTTATTTTTCTTTACACGATTCACAAGTATCTTACTTTGTACATCAATTTCTCATTCATCACTCAACCGTTTTGAGCATACGAGATATCGTTGTAAAGGTCTCATGGAATAGAATATGAACCAATAAATTCATCATTCAAATCTCCACCTTTACCCATAGAAATTATGGCTCAAAGTTACTGCTTTATCACATTTTTTCCAACAAGAACTTGAAGGGAAGTCTTTTACCGACTCGGATATGATGGCTAGATGGGATGCGTTTAGTCGAGAAGCAAGGATGTCCCTTAAGTTAGGTAAAGACCTTGGAATGCAAATACAAGGCGATGAGGAGGTGATACGGGAAATGGTACTGCTGGAAGAGACGGATCAAAATAATAAAGAGATTTAATTTTTCTATCAGCTGCAAGGTGTCCTTGTTGTCCCTTTTGAGATAATTCGTTTTGGAGAAATACATGTTTACTGTTTGTTTTTAGAGCTGGAGTAGTTCTAATGGTGTAGTTGAACTTTGAATCTTGTTGGGTGTTATTTGGCCATGTATAGCATTTGCAGCTTCTTGGAGATATACATGATGTCGTGATGATATTCGAGAAGAATGGGTGGAAACTCTGTCTGTTTGTATTGCTCCAAATCTGTCAAGGTTTATGATGAGCAATTTACTTCGATGTTTTTGGTTTGCCTAGTTTTGAGGAAGCAAGCTGTTTCGATCCTTATTTGGTTGCCTGGGTGGATCTTTTTCTATGAGATAGTTGGCTTGACCCGATCTTTTGATTTGGTGCAGTTTATATATGTGTCGAGAGTTTGAAATGGAATCACGGATCTTCTAGCGAAGTTTTGTTTCAACATGGGATGTTTTATTGTTTGGTGATATAAGATTTCGAGTCAGAGTAGACTCAGTGCATTTTACGTGTATAGGCGTTCTAGTTTGCAGAATAAGATTGTTACTATTTTTTTTTTAGTTTTTAAGTCTTCTTAAATTCTGGTCTCGTACCCATTGTGGTGCACTCTTTTCCTTCATTTAAAGTTACGGAGTTTTTTAATGAGACACTCAACTTAAGTTTCGGTTGTATTTTCAACTTCTTAGTTAAAATCATATTTGCCGAGCAAAAAAATTTAATATATGGTTCAGATTCCACCCATTATCATTATGGGTGAACTTGAACCCACTTTTCTAACATCTCTCACTCGCACATAATAGGTACAATTAGTGGCGGATCAAGAAATTTTTTTTAGGTTGGGTACAAAATATTAATAACACAAATATTTTTTTGAAGATAAAAATAGTAATAACATTTTAATTATAATAAGAAGTCTTACAACGAGGTATGACTAAAAATAAATTTTATGATTGTTCCTTTCTAGACCTTATTTTCTAATATCATTGTATGATCTTTTCAAACATATCTTTCTCAATAAAAGTAACTAAGGAACCATTCAACTATTCATCTGTCATACAGTTGCGCAGTCGATTCTTTATAAAGTGCATCACAAAGAATGTCTTTTCCATTATTGTGATTGCAACCGGTAGAACCAAAGTCAACTTCAAAAGTAAATACACAAGTAGGTACACAACATGCTTCATTGTTTCAACTATTTTTTTAAAATAAATAAGAAAATCTTTTTTGATCATAAAATCTTTTATCTGAACAAACATCAATAGTATAAATCTCAAGCTGACAATCGAGCAACATAAGGTCTCATGTAGAAAATTCATAAGGGTAAAATTGCACAAGGTGAATCAACTTTTTTCTTATCAAAAGAAAGATACAAGTCTCTTGGACTCAAGAAAGCCACATAAAGAAGCAACTATATACTTGTGGAAAAAAATGACTATTATGCTCTTGAAGATGTCTATCAATAACTTGATAAAATAATTCAACTTAAAAATGATACAAATTCGAATCTTCGTGGACTTTTCTCCTAGACCTCCCTAAAACAATAAATACATCTTCCTTCTTTGGAACCGTAATGTTGTTCTTTTCACAAAACAAAAAAATTTCTCCAAGTAAAGATTGTTGTAATCGTTGCTTGGACACACTAATTAACTGCATAACACTCATAATGTCTTGATCACTCTGTTGCAATGCTTGAGATAATTTACTAGTAACCTCTAATATATTTTTGGGTTAACTGCACAAATGTCACTAAACTATCCCCAAAAATACAAAATGGTCATTAAACTTTCAAAAGTTACATAATGGGAATTAAACTTTAGTTTTTGTTACAAAATAGTCACTGAGCTGCTAACAATTGTTAACTAAATAACATGACAATTACGAAAATTTGTATAACAGCACATTTAATCATAAATATTTACAAATTCAATCAATTTAGACATCAATAATGAGGGTTAAATTAGGAATAAATTGATTGAATATATAAATATGAAGGATTAGATGTGTTTTTATTCAAATTTTCGTAACTGTCATGTCATTCACTTAACGACGGTTAAGGCTCAGTGATCATTTTGTAACTAAAACTAAAGTTTAATGTCCATTATACAACTTTTAAAAGTTTGGTGACCATCTTGTTAGGGTTCCTAACTTACCCAGAACACCGCCGCACCCTACTGTGCCGACCGCTGCTAACCGGCGTCGGCAAATCTAAACCAAACACCTTTTAAACTTTCTCACTCGAAAACCACGGAACAAAGACTACTCTAAGCCTAAAGAAACCTAAACGCTCTTTCGCTTAGACCTGGAAAAGACATAACCCTTGTCTGCCATGCCGAGACCCTCAACCGCTGCCGATTCACCCTCACGGGGCTTATTACCGGCACGATCTAGGTCAACCAACGATAGAAAGAAGCTGAAAGACGCCGAGGTAACCTATATCCCCTTAAACCTTTCGTTTTTATTATGCATGCAAAAGTAAAAAAATACCTTGGAACTGCTTTTTTTTGTATTTCTCTGGAAAATCCCCGTTGGGGTTTACAATTGCTTGCCTTCAATTTTTTATACCCTAAAATTCTCTGGGTTTTTTTTTGAAATAGAAATTAATACAATAAAGGCCCTATTGATTGCCTAATGTTCTAAGAAATTTTGGAAGTATTCATGCATGGCTCTGCTAGTGTTGGCTCTGTTGGTTGTTAGCTCTAAAATTATCTGATATTCTGAATTTTTGTTTGTGTTTGCACATGCCTCTATCCTCAAATATTTACTTAATTCGTTTGTTCTCATTTCGCATGTGATAATGAGGTCGAGGCGAGGGGGACACTGTCCTGTTGTTGTGGGGTGGTCGACTTCATACAGCTCGGCAGAGGAAGGACCACTGGAAAGAACGACAATGGCAACTGGAGAGTCGCACGTGTGCTTCACGCACGCGTGGTTCAACTCTAGAGCCGCGCATTGGCACATGGTACGAGCTGAAGGGTCGGCGGTGAGCTACACGCTTGGATCAAGCAGACGATGGGGCTCTATTCTCTTTTAATCTGGACCGTCAGATCTGGAACAAATCTGACGGTGGATAATGGGCTGCTGCAAGAGAAAGAGTGGCATTAGGGCAAATGTAGTTAGGGTTTTTAGTCTTGGGCCCCAAAGGGGCCTAACATAAGTAATAATTAATTAATTAATTAATTTTTTCAGGGTGTAGAATGTAAATGGATTTTAATGCTTATTAGACTTGGGCTTTTTATTTTAATTCTATTATTTAATTTTCATTTTTTTCATTTTTTGTTTAATAATATAATAATACTACTTAATAATAATTATTATAGTATAATAATATAATACAATATAATAATAGTAAAACAACGTAATAATAGTAACAATAAGATAATAATAATACTAATAGCAATTGGTAATAATAATATTTGATAAATAAGAATATCGAGTAATAAATATATAATTAATACAGTTAATATCTATAACACCGAAACGAAAATGAATGCAATAAACAATAATACTTACTAATATTTTGGATTTTGATAATGATAATAAGTAAATAATAATAACAATTAACAATAACATACAATATTATATTAATAATACTATATAATATAATAAAAGAAAATAAATAATAGTATCTAAGCCCAAGTTATCAAATTAAAAAGAACCCGGACAAAATTAGTGATTATAATATACATATTCAAATAAAATAACAAAATAACGTTATTAACTTTCATATATTTAAAATTTTAATTTTTTAATTATAGTTGTGATTGATAATTATAAATATGGGCTTTCATGTTTTTTAAGAAAAAAACTTTGATACATAGGCAGCGTAAACTAAAGCTTACATGTGTTTTTTTAATTTTAGGTGTTAGAGTTTTTGTTTAGTGTTTAATGTTTAGGGGTTTGGGTTGTAAGGTTTGTAATTTAATGTTAGTATTTAGAAATTAGGGTATATGGTTTAAAGTTTAGGGTTTGGTTTTTTAGGGCTAGGGTTAGGAATTTAGGATTTGGGTTTTATAGTGTAAATATGCAAGCTTGTGTAAAATTAGTTTTACACAACTTGTGTATCAAAATTTTACTCTTTTATTAATCAGATTTATCTCAACTTTATACGGTTAGGGGTGTTCTAGTCCTAATTAAGGCCCTAACAATTTATTATGTCATTGTTATAAGTGAAAATGTATATTAAATATACACATTTAAAACCAATGTTGAGATAACACACCATTGCGAGCAATGGAGCACCATCCAAATTTGGGCCCCAAATGATCTATTTAATATACATTTAATTAGCTACCATGTATTCTAAATAATTGTTTAATTTTAATTAAAGACTAAATTGATATTCAATTTTAAATGAAATATAATTTGTTAAAATTCATGTTCTGATAACACCCCATTGTAAACAATGGAACATCATCCAAATTTGGATTTTAAAATTACATTTAATATACATTTGGTTACTACAATTGTCTATCCTATTTAATTATTGAACCTAATTAGAGAAACTAGGAGAAAGGCTCTAATTAAATAATACTATATGATTAAATCATCTAACAAAAATACTATATGCTTAATTTTAAAAGAAATACACTCAAACATATAAATTAATTGCATTTAATTAAATAAAATAAATAACTAAATGACTAAATTGAAACAAATAGAAACTATTAAAATGGTGACTAAAATACAAAGATTACAAAGCTTCAATATCCAATTACAAAACCAAGGGACCCAATTGAAACTATTCAAACCTAGGGGGTACAATTATGGGATATGGGGACTAAATTGAATGAAATGCAAAATCAAGATGCCAAATTAGGGGGAAATGGTGACCAAATCGAGAAGATGCAAAATTTAGGGAAAAACCAAAGGGGATCCGGATTAAAGGGCTCGGATCTAACCCGACCCGGATGTAAACACGCAGAACTTCCCTTACCCGCGGCCAAAACGGAAACATTTTGAGGAGACTATAAAGCCCTCATTTTAAGCCTCATTTCCACTTACCCACTCTTTCTCTTATTTCTCTCTCCCCCCTGAAATCCTCTGAACACAGACATCAAAAGCCCAAAAAACATATCCGAGGTGGATTAAAAACCTTAGATTTAGGATGATGTTCATCTTGATTCGTGATGAACTTGATGAACATCATAACTTTCGATAAGCCACCACCGTGAGCACCACACTTCGATCTTGCACCGCCGTATTTCGTCCAACCTTGGCCGTTCGTCAGCGGCCGAGATTCACTGCCGCAGGCGACGCCGTCCGCGGTCACCTGGCGATTTTCAGCCACCATCTGCCTCCGTGACAAAAAACCTAAAATTTCTCAAATTTTCCCGATTTCAATTCTAAACCTAAATCTAACTCCCGTTTCAACAGAAACTCCCATTATTCCCCAAATCTAAGCCTAAATCTACCCAAATCATCCCTCTTCGACTCCGCCGTTCAGATCTACTCCGACCACCATGAAGCTTTCTCCAATTCACCTTATATTTTCCAGTTTTGCTTTCGATTTTTATGCATAAATGAACTAATATTTTCATTTATTTTGCAGGGCATCTAAAAGAAGAAGAGAATATACCTCGGTTATGGCAGTGCTGGAGGTTCGGTGATTTTTCGATGTCCGGTCAGCATCCGTTTATTGCTCCGACAGCGGTTCGGCTTCAAGCGGTTGGTCTCCCGAGGTAACTCTCTCTCTCCTCTAATTATTATTATTAATGGTATTTTTATTAATTGCTAATCATTATTGGTAGTTAATGATCTGACAGTCCTCTCTCTTCCCTATTTATAGGGTTGACTGAAGATGATGTCACATGTACCAGCTGGATCCAGATGATAGGGCAAGAAAAGCCACAATCCGTGGCAAATTATTTTGGCTGATTGGTACAAAGTTTGGGCGGGAAAGTTGTTTTTTTTGGGTTATCTGTGTTTGTTTAGCTGATATGTATAGGATTTTGGGAGGGAAACAAATTGTAAATTGAGAGCTTGGGCTTTAATTAAGCTTTGGAATTTTTGAATGTAATTGGACATTTATTTATGTATAATGGACTATCTATTATTTATGGATTGAAATTTATTTATTATTACTATATTTTTTAGTCTTATTTATATCGAATTACTAATATAATACGTATCCTGGACAAAATACGGGTATTACAGACGGTGTTACCATGAATTTGGAGAAAGCAAGCCGCGCCTAAATGGAACAGGAAAAGACAACATTCACATTCGTACCATGTTATGTTTGTCTTCTATCACAATTCATCAACATGCATATGCATTTGAATGCAATATGACAACAGGCAATCTGCAAACTTTAACTTAGTACCCTAAATTTGCCAAATTGACCAACATGTAATTCATAAATGCCAAACGGTACACAACATACGAATGTCTATATCACGCTTACCTTCTCACCACCACTTAAAAGGGAAACCTTTCTGTCGAGCATGTCAGCTTTGAAGTTGCCACGACCAAGGAGTCCCTTTATATCATCAATTCTCCAGTCCCCTGCAACCTCTTCCACAGTCTGAAGCACTGTTTTATCCAAATCAAGGGCCTCAGCCTGAAAGTTTGTTCATTAAGGTCAGTTAGTGCTTTGCACTTTTTAGCTCGAAGGTGAAATTTAGCAACTAAGCAGCAAGACTAGAAGTACCTCAGATACCAAATACATATACATATATAATTTTCAGAGAGGCCAAGTACCTGATTCTGCTCAAAATAATTTGGTAAAACATTATACTCCCCGTGCAACACTTCACCTCCGTTCGGCTTCTCTAGACCCATTATCAGCTTTAGTACAGTACTCTTTCCACAACCATTTGGACCAATAATGGCAATTTTCTCTCCCCTTTCAATTGTAAGATTTGCCCTGTTAACTAGCAACTGATATGCAAACCACATTCCGTCATAAATGAGAAGATTAAAGACGAGTCCAAACTATCTTTCTCACACCACAAAACATCTCAAGTCATCGTCATAACCAAATACCAGATTCTTAATAGTAACAACAGATCTTCAACTTCTACCACGCTCAGGGAACCTGATCTTCATTTGCTTCTATATAAATGGCTTATCTGTTTGACCCTCCTCTTGAAGTCTCTCCAGCTTCTGTTACCACTCAGAAAGGAGGAGGAGAAATTAAGAAACCAGAAAAATAGAAAAATTATTTGATAGAAGTCATTATCAAACTTGATAAGAAAAGAAGAAATTTGTGTAGGATAATATAACAAAGGTGAATATATAAAACTGCCAACTGAATTTCAACTAAGTTGCCTAATGAATCATACATAAACCTAGAATTCTAGGCAAATCCACTTAAGAGAACAGAAGGAGACCTTTAAGTAATAATGGTGTACTCCCATAAATCGTTCTAAAACTTGGGCATCCATTTCAATAAATGCTGTCAGTCAAGTAGATTTTACAATCTGATAATAACCTCGTGTCACCATCATTACATGCATATTTACCGGATAACATACATGGTGCAGAACTGCACGTCTGCTTTTACAGAATAAAGACCAAAGCAGACAGCTAGCATTCTTTAAGTGCTAAATGCCCCTCATACACCTTTTCAGCAGAAGAGGCACGGCCAGAATTCGCCCCTGCACCTAATCTGTTTATCAAGTTTTTGTCTGCTCAATTTCCTTCTGCTGCTTCTCCCATGCAGCAAACTGACTTACAACCCATGCTTCCTTTGCCTCAATATATTGAGAATAGTTCCCCTCAAACGTCCTCGAAACACCCATATCACTCTCCACAATCTTCGAACACAACTGATCTAGAAAAGCTCTATCATGAGATATAATGACCATTGGCACATCCTGCGTGTTGAGGTATCCTTCAAGCCACTCAATTGTATCAAGGTCGAGGTGATTTGTAGGTTCGTCCTAAAGCAATAAATCATGCTCCTGCAAAATTACATGTAGATCAACAAACAGCTAACGGTGTCATATGCTCAGCTGCATATCATACACATGCATCCCTGAATTAACAACTTCAACATCATTATAAACTCTCTCACAAGCTAAATATTTTGTTATTCAATTTAAAGATTAAACTTTTAATCAACATTCAACATGTCACAGTGATTTCAGCTGCTAATAGTTGACGTTAATCGCCAGGCTCGAAACACGACACAACTATCACTTCTGCAGAAAGTAAGCAATCTCATTTCGAACATTACATGCATCAAATCAACAATTTTTTCTCAAGAAGAAGAATAGAAACAATAGGCAATCCAGGCAACTATGAATAGAACAATTTTACCCCGAGATATGCATCGAATCACCAATTTTACCTGCAACAAAATCTTCCCGAGTGACATCCTCATCTGCCATCCGCTACTAAAACTTGCGACCAACCTATCCGAATCCTCAGGAGAAAACTGAGCTCTGGCATCAACTTACTAACCTTAGCATCCACCTCATCCAAATTCACACCCTGAGCCCTCCTTTGCAACAGATCAAATTCATCCAAAAGCCTTCCCATCAACTCCAAATCCTAGGTAGCCCCTTCTAACGCCTTCTGAACCCTCTCTAACCTCTCCAAAATCTCCATTTTTTCTTTAAAATCACTCATGAGCTCCTCCCTCACAGTCCTGGTCATGGAAACCTCGAATTCTTGGTGCAAAAACGCAATCTTCATGTTTGATTTGGCCTTTATAACGTTCCCAGAATCGAGTTCTTCTTGTCCCGTTATGATTCTCAAATGGGTCGTTTTCCCGGCTCCATTTACTCCAACCAGTCCAGCTTTCTCGCCTCTTTTCACTTCCCAACTCACATCTTTCAAAACCGTTACTCCTTTATAGCTCTTGCTAATGTTTTCAAGCTTTACACCGGAGGAAACACCTGAAGCCCCGGTGTTGGAATGCTTGTGGCCACGTTTTCGATCAATCTCTTCAGTATTGGTGGAAAAGAGTGATTCGATGTCAGTTTGAGGGTCCTTTACGAAGGTTTTAACGCTGAGAGTGGAAACTTGGGCAGTAATTTCAGTGGGGCTAAATTTAAAGGTTCTGGGAGTAAAGGAGGGTCGAAGGGGGGAGAAGAATGTCGAACGAAGGTCTAAACGGTGGAGTTTCGTGGAAAGGACCATGTTTGGGTAGTGGGAAAGTGAAGGAAAATTTCAGAAGGAAAGCAATCTCAGCAGAAAGACTGCACGAGAAACTCTGGTGAACCAATATTTCCAAGGATGCTTGCTCTCCAAGGCTCTGTTGATCTCCTAAAAATACTCCTAATCACAATATTATAATAGCCTAAAATTTAAAAGGCTAAATCAATATATATATATATATATATATATATATATAAGTCTCAAAAGCAAGAAGGAAAAAAAAATGAAGTGTAACGTGAAGCGTCTTAAGATGAGGTGTATAGAAATTCTTATAAAAATGGTAAAAATTTTTGTATCTGACTCGTAAGAATTTTGTAGGTACATAAATTCTTACAAAAATTGTAAGCATTTGTGTATATACCGAAATAAAAAAGGTAAAAGCTAAATCGGGGTTAACCGGTAGACTTAAAAAGAGGATAAGAAATTGTGTACGTACACTTTTTTCTTACCTTTTCTGTAATAAATTAAGTATATTTTGTAATGATTTTTGTAGCTACTTAAATTCTCATAATTTTTGCAAGAAAAAAAAGTTATCTTGTAGCCCTTTCTGTGTGTACACAAATGATTACAATAAGTTGAGCTCCTTTTGGTTTAGATGATCTCGGGTAAGAATTTTGGTACGTAACTTTTTTATTACCATTTCTGTAACAAATTATGTATATTATGTAATAATTTTTGTACCTACTAAAATTCCCATCTTTCATGTAAGAAAATAGGTTTTCTTGTAGGCCAATATGTATGTACACAAATGCTTACCCTAAGTTGAGCTCCTTTTGGTTTTGGTGATCTCGGGTAAGGATTTCACTACGTACATTTTTTATTACTATTTCTGTAACAATTTATGTATATTCCGTAATAATTTCTGTACCTAATGAAATTCTCATTATTCTTGTAAGAAAATAGGTTTTCTTGTAGGTCAATATGTATATACACAAATGCTTACCCTAAGTTGAGCTCCATTTGGTTTTGGTGATCTTGGGTAAGGATTTTAGTACGTACCCTTTTTATTATCATTTATGTAACAAATTACGTATATTATGTAATCATTTTTGTACCTATTGAAATTCTCATTGTTCTTGTAAGAAAATAGATTTTCTTGTAGGGCAATATGTATGTACACAAATGCTTACCCTAAGTTGAGCTGCTTTTGGTTTTGGTGATCTCGGGTAAGGATTTCGGTACGTACATTTTTTGTTACCATTTCTTAACAAACTATGTATATTCCGTAATATTTTCTATACCTACTGAAATTCTAATCGTTCTAGTAAGAAAATAGAGTTTCCTATAGGCCAATCTGTATGTACATAAATGCTCCTTAAGTTGAGCTCCTTTTGGTTTTGGTGATTTCGGGTAAGGCTTTTGGTACGTACCTTTTTATTACCATCCCGGTAACAAATTATGTATATTATGTAATAGTTTATGTACCTAATGAAATTCTCATCTTTTATGTAAGAAAATACGTTTTCTTGTAGGCCAATCTGTATGTACATAAATGCTTACCCTAAGTTGAGCTCATTTTGGTTTTGGTGATCTCGGATAATAATTTCGGTACGCACATTTTTTATTACCATTTTTGTAACAAATTATGTATAATATGTAATAATTTCTATACCAATGAAATTTTCACTGTTCTTGTAAAAAATAGGTTTTCTTGTAGGCCAAAATGTATGTACACAAATGCTTACCTTAAATTGAGCTCATTTTGGTTTTGGTGATCTCAGGTAAGGATTTCAGTACGTACATTTTTTGTTACCATTTTGTAACAAACTATGTATATTCCGTAATATTTTATGTACCTACTAAAATTCTCATCATTCTAGTAAGAAAATAGGGTTTCTTGTAGGCAAATCTGTATGTACACAAATACTTACCCTAAGTTGAGCACATTTTGGTTTTGGTGATCTGGGTAAGGATTTCGATACTTATGTTTTTATTACCATTTTTGTAACAAATTATGTATAATATGTAATAATTTCTGTACCTCCTGAAATTCTCATCGTTCTTGTAAGGAAATAGGTTTTCTTGTAGGCCAATCTGTATGTACACAAATGCTTACCCTAAGTTGGGCTCTTTTTGGTTTTGTTGATCTCGAGTAAGAATTTCGGTATGTACCTTTTTATTACCATTTTTGTAACAAATTATGTATATTATATAATAATTTATGTACCTACTGAAATTCTCATCTTTCATGTAAGAAAATAGGTTTTCTTATAGGCCAATCTGTATGTACACAAATGTTTACCCCAAGTTGAGCTCGTTTTGGTGATCTCGGGTAAAGGTTTCAGTATGTACGTTTTTTATTACTATTTCTGTAGCAATTTATGTATATTCTGTAATAATTTCTGTACCTACTGAAATTCTCATAGTTCTTGTAAGAAAATAGGTTTTCTTGTAGGCCAATTTGTATGTACAGAAATGCTTACCCTAAGTTGAGCTCCTTTTGGTTTTGGTGATTTCGGGTAAGGCTTTTGATACGTACTTTTTTATTACCATATCGGTAACAAATTATGTATATTATGTAATAGTTTATGTACCTAATGAAATTCTCATCTTTTATGTAAGAAAATACGTTTTCTTGTAGGCCAATCTGTATGTACACAAATGCTTACCCTAAGTTGAGCTCATTTTGGTTTTGGTGATCTCGGATAATAATTTCGGTACGCACCTTTTTTATTACCATTTTTGCAACAAATTATGTATAATATGTAATAATTTCTATACCAATGAAATTTTCACTGTTCTTGTAAAAAATAGGTTTTCTTGTAGGCCAAAATGTATGTACACAAATGCTTACCTTAAATTGAGCTCCTTTTGGTTTTGGTGATCTCAGGTAAGGATTTCAGTACGTACATTTTTTGTTACCATTTTGTAACAAACTATGTATATTTCGTAATATTTTATGTACCTACTAAAATTCTCATCATTCTAGTAAGAAAATAGGGTTTCTTGTAGGCAAATCTGTATGTACACAAATACTTACCCTAAGTTGAGCACATTTTGGTTTTGGTGATCTGGGTAAGGATTTCGATACGTATGTTTTTATTACCATTTTTGTAACAAATTATGTATAATATGTAATAATTTCTGTACCTCCTGAAATTCTCATCGTTCTTGTAAGGAAATAGGTTTTCTTGTAGGCCAATATGTATGTACACAAATGCTTACCCTAAGTTGAGCTCTTTTTGGTTTTGTTGATCTCGGGTAAGAATTTCGGTATGTACCTTTTTATTACCATTTTTGTAACAAATTATGTATATTATATAATAATTTATGTACCTACTGAAATTCTCATCTTTCATGTAAGAAAATAGGTTTTCTTATAGGCCAATCTGTATGTACACAAATGCTTACCCCAAGTTGAGCTCGTTTTGGTGGTCTCGGGTAAAGGTTTCAGTATGTACGTTTTTTATTACTATTTCTGTAGCAATTTATGTATATTCTGTAATAATTTATGTACCTACTGAAATTCTCATAGTTCTTGTAAGAAAATAGGTTTTCTTGTAGGCCAATTTGTATGTACAGAAATGCTTACCCTAAGTTGAGCTCCTTTTGGTTTTGCTGATCTCGGGGTAAGGATTTCCGTACGTACGTTTTTTATAACCATTTCTGTAACAACTATGTATATTCCATAATAATTTTTGTACGTACTGAAATTCTTATCGTTCTAGTAAGAGAATAGGTTTTCTTGTAGGCCAATTTGGATATACATAAATGCTTACCCTAAGTTGAGCTCTTTTTAGTTTCGATGATCTCGGGTAAGGATACGTACTTTTTTTTATTACATTTCTGTAACAAATTATGTATAATATGTAATAATTTCTGTACCTACTAAAATTCTCATCGTTCATGTAAGAAAGTAGGTTTTCTTGTAGCATTTATGTTGGTACATAAATCCTTATGTCGTAAGACCTTATGTATATACCATTTTTATTATAGTTACTGTAAATATTTATGTACAAACCTCATAAGAATTTATGTACAAACATGTTACCTGTAGAACAGGTCAGCCTCATTTTAGCCTTAAATTACTCGTTTCACCGCAGAACTTCCCAAAAAAGTTAGGATGGTAGAGAAAAAAATATTTCCAAGGGTTCCCTTGTTTATCAAAGTTGATTTAAGCTCAGTGATTGTTGATCGGACGTCGATTAGTGGTTCTTTTCTCTCAGGACTACCCACACTCTCACTCAATCTCTTAAACGGTTGACAGCGCGATAAACTTTGGTGGTGGAAGAGCATCTCTTTTCTAACTTTTGCAACGACGATTCTTTTAGCTTTTTTCTCATCACCTGCAATGCCTACAACAGAAAGTCCTTGAGATGGTTTAACAAAAGAGACCGTGAAAAAAGTAAGGTTCGTGCTATCATGCTCTTGGTCAGTCAACGACTCAAAGGTGGTGGGTTTCTTGCAATTGGTAGGTTTGTTGCTACTGAGTCTCTACTGATGAAGACAATTCCAAGCAAAACAGAATTGAAAAGCAAATGTTGGGGGGACAACTGCAAGAAAGACCATGGCGTTGGCTTGAAGAAGAAGGAGGGCACAACTTGGAATGAAATGGGGTCTTTCTTCACAAAAAATAGCACAAACAGATTGGATGTGCCGCTTGCCGGGGTACGATCGAAGTTGCTGAGGAGAAGGTCCTCTCCGACCTTTGCTTGGAAAAGGGCAAGATTTTGAGGGCTTTTTGGTCTTTTTATTTCTTGATGAGACTGTTCATGCATGTGTTTCTAGCCAAGGTTTTTGGACATATCCCGGTGCTGTCGTTCAAGACCAGGATTCATGAGATTTGGTCTCCTAAGATTGTGGATGTTGCTAGCACATCCTTTTTTTCTCTAAGGCTAGCAAGCAAGCCCCAGCTATCAACCCCGGGTCTAGTTTTCACAATTTTAAAACTTGGTTTGACTTTGTTTTCTTGGGTTGTGCACCTTATGAGCTGATGGTTAGAGGATATTTTTTTATTTGATTATTTTGGGTAAAATTTTCGATGACGATATGGCGAGTATCCCTGATTAGGGGTATCATCAATATCCATGAGTCCCTTGTTTCCAGCTATGCTCGAATAGTGGAAAGAACGAAGCATAGCAATGGATTGTGTTCCTTCTCCTAGGATCATCTTAAATCCTGCAGGGTTGTGTGATTTTAGGTCTGGAGTTTTTCTGGTGGTTCGTTGGTCGTGCTTTCTTATGGGCACCTCTCACTATAAGAACCTTGCTCAAGTTTCTGTGATGATCGCTGGTGGTCTCACCAAAGTTAGCTTTTTTCCTTCAATGGCTGTGATAACAAGACCTTTTACCCGATCGGGAGATGGAGCCTGTCTCCGGACGGAACTCTCGCATGGCTATAGTCGGAGACGCTTGTGTCAATCTGGGTTGTGACTTTTTCCACTTGTTTTTCTGCTTGTTCATGGCATGCGTGGTTGGTCCTATTTTTTTTTTCTTTTCTTTAGCAGTTTGCTCTCTTTCCCCATGAGGTGTTCGTGCCTTGGTTGTGGGTTGTTCGGGGTTTATTTTGTGTGCATGGTGTTTTTTTGTTGGATGTTTTGTTTTTATGAATGAACTTTCCTTTTATTGTCAAAAAAAATCAATATAGATATATGAAAAAATACGCACATCAAACATAGTTAAATCAAGAAAAATATATCTCAAATCAAAAGATATGCACAATAAGTACATTTTGAAATCGACTCCGAAATTAGCTTACCCAAAATCCATTGGAAAAAATTATTTGATACACTTTTCCCCATTATTTTACGAGTACTTGATCAATTTGTGTTTGTGTTTATGTTTATGTTTATGTTTATTGATGATATACTCGTATACTCTTTTATTGAGGAAGAATATGATCGACATTTGAGGAATATTCTTCGAATCTTAAAGGAGAAACACTTGTATGCCAAACTGAGCAACTACAAATCAAATGATTTTCTTGGATCAAGTGGGTTTTGCGGAAGGTATTAGAATTAATGAGATGGGAGCAACCGAAGACGGTAACAGAAATTGTTAGATTTTTTTATTTAACTGATTACTATATGCCATTCGTTGAAGTGTTTTCTAATATAATCGCATTTCTGACGAAGTTATTAAAGAAAAATATTCCATTCGTTGAAGGCAATTTTGAAGCAGGAGCTAAATTTGAAGCTTCATTTGGTCGCAGAGATGTCCGTCTTCGATTGTGGTTGTAGGTGAGTCCTCCTCCATCTCAAGAAAGCAACGGCAGAAGTAAAATCTTTTGAGAAAATTTCGGTCAATGGCCTCCATAATCATGTTGGGTGAGTTGTTAGGTTGCCACTCGCCCGAGTTTGATTGAATTCCAACAATAAAATATTTAGGGAAAACTACATAATTGGTACCCATCTTTAACCGTGTAATTTTCTCTCTTCTTGTCAACATGTCACGTGTAATTTTCTTTCATTTAATCAGTATGTTGTTAATTTTTTAATGGTAGGTACCAAAATAAAAACAAAACGTAAAATTAAGTATCATTTGACAAAAAATAATTAAAGTACCAAAACAATAACGTGAGAATAGATAGAGTACTTTTTAGTATTTTTCCCAAATATTTATTTATTTATAGAAAACAGTGAGCCAATAACATTAACAACCACCCCACAAATAAAAGCACATGAGAGAAAGAAAGAAACCCCACTTTTGTTCTGCCTCCGCTGTTGCCACCAACCCTCGTTGCCGGAGAATGGTTGTTGAGGATGCGCTGCTTCCACGTCATCTCTGACTCAGCATTTTCTTCTGAAAAATATTACATAAATTGATTATAAATAAAAGAGAGAGCAACGCCCTTCCCAATTTCATTAATTTACTCCAGGTGAAACCCCATTTCTGCATTCAAAGAAAAAGCTGAGAATGGAGGCGGGAGTTGCATGCAAGTTGAAGTACCCGACATGGATTGGGTCGGAAACGTTTGGGAGGAAATCGACCGGTTCTTTGCGGTTCGGTCGGCAAGGCCACAAGGTCCGGGTGGCTGTTTCAGCCCACTTTCCGCTTCAGACTTGTTCTGGTCGGCAGAGATCGGTCTCTTTCGAGGTTTCTTGCTCTTCTTATAACGACTTTTCAGGTACTTGCTTGGAAAATAAATAAAATTGTTATACTAGTTTTATAGTTCCATTCATCAAATCTTGTAAAGTTGATTCAATTATTAAATTATCCCCTTTTTCGTTTTATGCTAGATTTATTAAAATGGGTTCACTTTTAAGGTATCAAATTGAAATAAAAGAAACCCAAGTTTTAACCTTTACAAATGACTCTTTAAATTTAGTATTGAGCTCATGGTAAAGTCCATTTCTTTGATGTTGAGATCTTGCTTCAAGGTTTTGTTAATTTTCTTTTTCATGTTCTCACTTTTCTGCTAAGTAGTACTATGTAATCTTGGTTGGATTTTATGTTGTAACATTCAATGGATGAAACTAGTAATTTAGATTATACAAAGTGAGAGCTATACAACTCTCCTAGGTTGCTAAACTGCTCTTGAGAATTTCAAATTTTTATCATACATATGATTGATCCCCTATGATGATATCTTTTAAAATGTCATTTCGTAGCTTCAACCGTGGAAACCGGAAGCATTCATAGGCCTTACGATGAATCTTTAATGTTAATGGTATGATACAATTCCCTGTAATTACTTTAAATTTTTGGGTTATAAGGTATGATAGGGTGATTAAATACCTCTTTTTTATTTTTTATCTTTTATCTCTTCTATTTAGTGTTTCGGCATCTATTTCTGGTAATATATATAGTTTTTAGTCAAAGCTTCAAAGAGAATCTAACTTGCGCTGAATTTGAGATTTGTTCTGCCACTGTATCTTACATGATGTGAATAAAATTTGCAGAATAAGTCACTAGAGGTTGAGCCGTATTTAAATGGACACAGTATATATCTTGTTGGTCAGTTTCTTTTTGTCCAAGTCCTTCAACTTTATGTTGTCAAGATTTATTTTCTCCGGGAGCTAAACTTTATGAACATGAATGTGCAGGTTTAATGGGCTCTGGAAAAACTACAGTGGGAAAAATTTTGTCTCACGTACTCAGTTATTCATTTTACGACAGGTTTGTACTGTGAATTGTTACTTAGTTGTGAGTCATATAGTTGCAATCTTCATTCTCCAACTGCTACTGGAAAGAAGAAAAATAACGTTCCGATGCTACGGAAACATTCCTCTCGAGCTTCCGAGTTCCTCGGTGGCAAATAGACCTCTATAGTTTGTAGTGTGGAATTAGCAGTCTTCGTCACAAGAGCTAAGGATGGATATGGGATCATGCATTAATTGAATAAGTTAGGCATTGGTATGTTCAGATTGGACCCTATGATCCAAGGACTTGGTTTATCTAGGTTGAGTATTAGAAGTGGTTCTCCTTCCTGGATGTCTACCAATTGCGAATGTAATGGACTTCTAAATAGGCTTTTTTATTGTGTCTCATGAAAATCTTTATTCTTCAATTTTCAGTGACGCATTAATAGAGCAGGAGGTGGATGGAATGTCTGTAGCTGAAATATTTAAGTGTCACGGGGAGAGTTTCTTCAGACAAAAGGAGGTAAGTGAAAGAACTCCCTTTCTGTATGCACATATCCTTTCATTTCTTGAATGCATGTTATTTGAATCATTACTTGTGTTGACAGTCGTGTAGAAAAGTAAGCAATCATTTTCCTAAAATTGGAGGAGGGTTGATTGTGCAATTTTTCAGGGCAATATTTCTTGATTGAGTGTTTGAGTCTCCTTTTAGTTTAAATTTAAGTTTTTTAGCATAATGCCTTTTATTTTAAACTTATTTGTTTTTATTGAATTGGTTTGAGGGTTTTTTAGCTAAAACTGAGTGGACATACAAGGGTCAGTGTCTGCCTTTTTGTTCTATGGCTGAAGATTGTAAACTAATATTAATCTCACTTAAGGAGGATGTCTGCTGCTAGTAGTCACATGTGGAATTGAATTATATGAGTTTCCATTGTAATGAAGACCTGATTTTTTAAACTTTTTGAACATGTTGAAAGTATGGAATTAACTTACTATGTCAATAGAAACCTTTTTATTAAGCCGTTTGCTATAGAAGATTATTGCATACATGCGAATTTGGCCAACATTCAGAAGTTGGTTTTGGCTGACTTTCACTAATATAAAGGGGAGGCCACGGTTAGAGATGGCAAATTTCTGCAAGAAAAACATGAGACAAATTGCTAACTGATCAAGTCTCCATCATCACTTATTCTAAGATCTTTTTTTATGAAGGTAAGATCATTGCTTATGATTGCTTGGAGAACCAATTTGGTCATCATATCTGTTTGTTCTCAGATAGTAGATATCTTTATCAGTGAATATGTGTGGTGCATTATGATATATTGTGCATTTTTTCCAGTTGAATTGAATCTTTTATGTTCTTCCTGTGTACAAGACTGAGATATTGCAGAGGCTCTCTTCAAAAAAACAGCTTGTTGTTTCAACTGGTGGAGGTGCAGTTGTACGGGATGAGAACTGGTAAACAGGAATTCAATTAATACAGATTCGATTTTCTGTTGCATCAACCATAAAAGTCTGGAACTCTTTTATTTTGTTTATAAGGGATTATATGCAGCAGAAGGGGATTGTTGTCTGGTTAGATGTACCTTTGGAAGCCTTGGCACGGAGGATTTCTTTAGTAGGTACCCATTCTCGTCCCCTTTTGCATTATGAACATGGTGATCCATATACAAAGGTAGTCCGCCACTGATTTTATTTGCTTTCCTTGCGTGGACTTGGTAGTTTTTGACATTCTGACCCTTTCACAGGCTTTAAAACGTCTGTCTTACCTTTTGGAGCAGAGGGGTAAAAATTATGCTAAAGCAAATGCCCGAGTTTCATTGAAAGGTATGCATAGTTAAACCCGTCTCGTACTTAGTGGTCTATGGTATGCTTGGATGAGATCATGTGAAGCCCCTGTAATTAGGGGTGAGCGTTCAATCGAGTCGAGTCAAAAAATTTCGAGTTAGTCGAGTTTTTACAAGCCCTATTTTACGACTCAAACTTTATTTGGAATTTTTTTCGATTTGAGTGGAGTTTACGAAATTCGAGTCGAGTTTTTGAGTTTCTGTACAAATTTAATTGTAATTGTTTACAATGTTATAATAACTCGACTTTTTATAGCCATATACAATACACATATATTTCTTCATATTTTTTCATATGTAGTATATATATATATATCATACATAATTGAGCGACCCGACTCGAACTTAAAAATTGATTCGTTAATTACTAAAAATTTCGAGTTATTCGAATTTTCATTTTACAACTCAAACTTTATTTGATTTTTTTCGAGTCAAGTCGAGTTTATGAAATTTCGAGTTGAGTCGAAAAATTCGGTTTTCTCGAGTCCAATCGAGTTTTGCTCACCCTTACCCGTTACATTCCAACTTGCTTACATTCTTCAAAGATATGAGATACTGTGTGATGGCTTTATCTTTCCTTCTTTACTTTATTTCGCTGCTGCATTCCCCTCGTATCTTCATTTTGATATGTCAAGGGCATGCCCTTGTTGATGCTTATTTCTTTAAACTAGTGTTCCAAAATTTCAGAAATTGCAGGCAAACTAGGTTATGGAGATGTATCAGATCTTACCCCAACAGAGATTGCAATCGAGGTCTTTTCTTTCTTTGTGTCCTCTATTTTCTCGTATTATCTGATTAAGATGTTGGCTGAATGGTATTACTATGTCAGGCATTGGATCAAATCGAAGTTTATCTAAAGGAGGAAGGTGGGATGGCCATTGCAGGATTATAGTTTTGAAAAGCTATAAATATGGTGATTGAATTTCATTCTATTTGTAGCATAGCATGTCAAATTTTCCTAGTTTTGTTTTGTTTTGTTGCCTCCTCTGTGCCGGCACTGCACCATATAGTTAGTTTGTTTCACAACTAAGTTGTAAAATTCCCTATGTATTGAGCCTAAATATTATGAATGCGATGCTCGTGTTGTGTGTGTTTGCCTAGTTTATGATACCTTGTTTTTTCTTGAGGGATAGTTGGTGATCAATGGTTTGGCTACTTTGTCTCTTTCTCATGGTTAAGACTGGTTTGGTTGAATTAAGATGATTCAGGTTGTTCAGTTGTGGCTAGGGATGGCAAATGGGACGAGCTGGTACGAATACCTCATACCCATACACATCTAAAATTTTCATATCCGCTACCACTCACGGCGTGTATAATTTTCAAATTCATACCGCCTACGCAGATACATTCTCAAATCCACCCTCGCGTCCATTACCCAACAAGGTATCCACCCCTCAGCCCGTACCCAATTGTACTATCTTTAAAGAAACCCACTTATATCCTATTATATAACAAGAAATTCCATTTTGTTTGCTTCAAAAAAAAATTAGACTCAAATGTCTTTTTAATCTTATAAGGCGGTACTTCTAATTTGACTTGTGCAATTTATGACGAATTTGTAAAGTCTTACCGAATTAGTATAGGAGCATTCTGCTGCTATATTTTTCTAATATTCTATCACTTAAAATTTTGTATCTTTTAAAAGACATGAAATTGATAGAAACGAAATTAGACTTACAGTTTATGTAATATCTTGAAATTTTGGTTAGTGACCAAAATGTAAAACTTGAAAAGTTTGGTGATCAAAATGTAAAACTTGAAAAGTTTGGTGCCAAAGTGTAAACTTTGGAAAGTTCAGGGATCAAGTTGTAATTTTTAAAAGTATGTAAGTTAGTCCCGTAAATGAATAGTTCACCCCCAATAGTATCATTTTCGTGAACACGGATTTTTGATACGGAGTTTGTATTAAGAGCTATAAAGCTTTAAAGTTCGGGAAAAATTCGGATAATCGGATTTAATTGAATAAATGAGAAATCTTTTATGAGATATTTTAGGAGATATTTTATTAAAATAAGGCAAGGGTAAAAGGGTCATTTCCATGTCTTATTTTAATGGAAATTAATATGGATCATTGGATTAAATATTACTTTTCCATGTTTAATCTTAGCCATTTGATGAAAAATGGCAAGATGGTAATTTTTGAAGATGGCGAGGGCAAAGTTGGTAATCACTAACTTCTTGGATTGTTTTGGACCCTTGGATTGGTAGGTAGACATGTGGCTTGGTATGAAGCTTTGGATTTCAAGGGTAAAAAGGTCATTAAACATTAAAATAAATTTTAAATTCATTTTAATTATATTAAGGACAAATGGCCAAAACTGAACTAAAAGAAAATTCAAGATTTTTCTCCCAATATCAGCCATTGTTCGAACACTTCTTGAGGTAAGGAGAAAAAAATTTATTTTGATTTTTAAGCTTATTTCTTTGGATTTTGGATGAAAGCATGAAACAAAGAATTAATCTACATGAAATTATCTATCTCTTGGTACCATTTGTTCATGCTTTTCTTACTTAAAACCTTAGTTTTGAGGAATTGCTGGACGGAGGGGATGTTGATTTAGGATGAACTAAGGTTAGTTTTTGATAAATATGATGTTGTGGAATCATATTAAAGCTTGTGTAATGGTTGAAATTACATGGAAATAACTAAACCCTAAATTGTTTAAAGTTAGGGTTTTAGTAGAAAATTTGAATTTGGAATGATTTTGAGTTGGAAATGGTTGTGTAGGCTTGGAAATGATGTTTAAGTGTTAAGTAAACTAATTTGGAAACTTGGAAAAGTAGAGGGGTGATTTCGGCATTTTGGAGAAATTAGGGGAAATTATGGAAAATTTTCCATAAATGTGGAAATATTGAAATTGTGATTTTACAAGCTTTAAAATGTCATTTGGACCATTTTGGAAGTTTGTAAAACATAGGGATCAATTTAGAAATTTGGAAAAAAGTGGGGACTAATTCGGCAATTAGGAAGAATTTAAGGACTAAAGTAAAAATTTATTTTCATGGAAGCATTATGCTGGAATTAAGGTTAGAATGAGTTATAAATCATTCTTTGAGTAAGGGTTGGAAGAAATACAAAGTATTGGGGATGGAATGACTTGTGTCATAAAACTAATATTTGGAAAATATTAGGGTGTTTATAGGAAAATTATTCCTATACTGTTTATGTGTTAGTAGGATACTAACATATAATTTGGAATGTACTTATGGTAATTTTAATACACTGTAGATTGTAAACAAAATCAAGACCGAGTTAGCAATCGATGAAAGGAACGAGATCAAAGTTGAACTTAGTGAGGCTAGTTGAACATTGACAAAGTATAAAGTGTCGAGGTGAGTGCATTTTTTTATGCATGAATAGTTGCTTGATAACCATATTATGAATTTATATTTGACATGTTGAGAATTGTCAAAGGTAGAAGAATTAGATGCATTGATCACAGGTAATTTAATTTTGATATGTTGTGTTATAGGGTATGAACGACCCAGTATTTAATTATATTGCCATGGATGAATCGAATATGGAATTGGGAAAATATGCCCAAATAAGTAAATGAGGTATAGAGTATAGTTGGCATGCCATAGAGTCCAGTGATTTATTAACACTTATGTGTTGTTTCTTAGCACTTATGTGCGGTCACTTAGCACTTCGGTGCGGTTTATTAGCACTTTGGTGCGGTTTTGACTCGTGTACTCAAGTCCTCAAATTATGTTGGGCAATAATTTATTTGATAAAAAATGGTTAATAAAATTAGAGGATAGATAAACTCTCGGATAATGGCAAGGATATTAATAGGATTTATAAATCCAGAATATATTATGTTGATATTTGATTAACATAAGGAAAATAAAAGAATGGTGATCAAATTGCATGTTCTTTATATTATTGATATAATTCAAGCATGTTGATAAATGTTAAATAATTATAATGCCTCACTAAGTGTTTACTTAACGTGTGATGGTTTTCACGCGTAGGTAGTAATCCAGGGCAGGAGTAAGGAATATCAGCATCATCACCTCGAGGAAAAATAGTTGTATCGGTAATTTACATCATCGATGTATTTTGGTAATCTCTAGTTGGCATGTATAAAATATTGGTAGCTCACTTTAACTGGTCTAGATATGGTATGTAATATTAATATCTAGATAAGTGGTTATTTTATAATATAGTTTATATTAGTTAAAAATATATATTTCTAGTAATGGAAATCGGGTAAATTTCTAAATTTGATTTTTATAGTAATTAAGATCATTTTTAACTTAGGCAGTTTACTTAATTAAAAGGTGTAGTTACAAACTGCCAAATTGCTGCCTGAAAACGGAATCTATTTGACTAATTAAAAATTAGTAATTGATTTTACGCGATAAATATAAATTTTCAAAAATTACTGTTTTTGGATTAATTTGGTTAATATAAAAATACGGTTAAATATTATGTGACACTCTATACTAGTATTGGTTAATAAATACTGGTAAGAGTGTTACATTTATTGGTATCAGAGCTACAGGTTTAGCCTGTTCTGGATGATAAACGAGTCTCTATAGAAAGTCAAAGTTATATACATGCCACTAGAATATCAAAAATTACTGATATTGTATAGGATTATGATGATGCTCGATATTTGGTAGATTACTCCTTACTTATTTAAGATAGTCGTGACATGAACAGATGTCGGATTATCGAGAATTGCGACAGGCTGTTGAGCAGGATGAGCCTGCTCAAAGCGAAAGTAATGAGGTGAATCAGAATCCACCTCAGGTTTAACAAAATATGGAGCAACTGGCCCAACAGAATATAGAGGGGCCGGCTCGGGAATAAAGAAATATGCCAGTACAGGATCAAGGTTTATTTTTACAATCCTTGGATGCGATTATAAATCGGCGAGCACTAGTATCAGTCCCTAAGGAGCTAAGGAAAATCAGAGCACCAGAATTTCGAGGTGATACTGATGCAAATATGGATGCTGATTATTGGTTAAACGATATTAAGATTATGTTAAGCAGAATTCCTTGTGATGATCAAGGAAAATTGGAAGGAGTAGTATCCCTTCTGATGGGACCAGCCAGTATATGGTGAAATGTGATAACTGCACAAGTACCTCCGGAGCGGGTTACTTGGGAATTCTTTCTTCAAGAATTCAAAGAAAAGTATATTGGAGATGTATTTATGGAAGATATGAGGCAACAATTTCTGCAGCTTAAACAGCATGACAGATCGGTTTATGAGTACGAATGGGAATTTAATAGACTGAGCCGATTTGCGACGGAATTTCTCCCAATCGAAAGATCTAGAATCGACAGATTCATATCTGGATTGGATTCGCAATATAAGAGGATATTTGTTTCTCGTAATTTCACTACTTTTCAAGAAATGGTGAACCGAGCCAAGGCTATAGAAATAGTGGACCTCGAAGAGAAGGTAGAAAAGCAGAGTCAGACCGAAAAAAGGTCAGGAGGGTCATTTGTTGTGTCATCATTTAAACGCAGCAAGGGAATGTCACACCAGCATCCTGCAGCATCTGCCTCTTCAGTTAAAAAGGGGTATACAGGAGGGAAATCAAAGCACTCCCAGATGAATACTATGGGTACTCACGGATCTGAAGTTCGCCCGATTTTAGAATATGATCATTGTGGCAAGAGGCATCCTGGTCAATGCTGGTTGATCGGAGCATGTTTCCATTGTGGACAAGCTGGACATTTCAAGAAGAATTATCTGGAGCTTCATCCGCATCAGTTTGCTGCAGTGCCACCAAGGGGCAAGGAGAACAAAGGTAGAAAATCGGGAGCATCTGCATCAACATCTAATCAAGAAAGTAGAGCTACAGCTCGGGTATACAACATCAAAATTGTTGAAGATCGAAATGATGCAGAAATCGTTGCAGGTATGATCGAACTCTTTGGTAGACCTATTTTTACCTTAATTGATCCAGGCTCTACTCATTCATACATTAGTTCTAGAGTAATACTTGAAAGAAACATCCAGTAGAACTAATTTTGAATGAGATAGTTGCCGTCAACCCAATCGGACAAAGTGCCAAAGTGAGTAGGATATGTAGGAAATGTCCTTTAAAAATTCAAGCAGTAGAATTTCCTGCCGATCTTATGGAATTGCCTTTCCAAGAATTTGAAATTATTCTTGGAATGGATTGGCTATCGGCATTTGATGCTATGGTTGAATGCCGATTAAAAAGAGTAGGCTTAAAGGGGCTAGAGGGTTCGGAAATAGTGTTTGAAGGTGAAAGACATAACTATTTGAGCTCAGAGATTGCAGGTGTAACTGCTGGAAAGTTGTTCTCATGCGATTATGAAGCCTATTTAGCTCATATGATAAGCGCTCCAGAAACAAAAATAGATCTGGAAAATATACCCACGTTGCGGGAATTTCTAGATGTTTTTCCAGATGAATTGCCCGGCTTACCCCCAGATCGAGAGGTGGAATTTGGTATTGATGTGCTCCCTGGAGCAACACCAATATTAATAGCACCTTATAGAATGGCTCCTACAGAACTCAAGGAGTTGAAGGCTTAGTTGCAAGAATTGTTAGATAAAGGCTTCATTCGATCAAGCATATCACCTTGGGGAGCCCTAGTCTTGTTTGTAAAGAAGAAAGACGGATCAATGAGGCTATGTATGGATTATCGTCAACTTAATAAGGTGACGATAAAGAATAAGTATCCTTTACTGAGAATTGACGATCTTTTTGATCAACTTAAGGGAGAAACGTTGTTCTCTAATATTGATCTTTGATCGGGGTATCATCAATTAAAAATCAAAGAAGCAGATATACCAAAGACAGCCTTCAGAACCAGATATGGGCAATACGAGTTTGTAGTAATGCCATTTGGACTTACAAATACACCAGCGGCGTTTATGGATTTAATGAATCGAATCTTCCATCCGTATTTGGATCGATTTGAGGTAGTATTTATTGATGATATATTGGTTTACTCTAGAACCAGAAAGGAGCATGATGTTCATCTACGAGTTGTTCTCCAGATCTTACGAGAAAAGAAGTTATATGCAAAGCTGTCAAAGTGTGAATTCTGGTTATCAGAAGTAAATTTCCTTGGGCATGTAGTTTCAGCCGAAGGAATTCGAGTTGATCCCAAGAAGGTTCAAGCAATCCTTGAATGGAAAGCCCCTAAGAACATCTCTGAAGTGAGAAGCTTTTTGGGATTAGCTGGTTATTATCGACGGTTTGCAAAAGATTTTTCAATGATTGCTTCTCCGATAACCAAGCTGTTAAGAAAAGATGTACCGTTCGTTTGGACAGAAAAATGTCAAGAAAGCTTTGATCAATTAAATAAGGTTCTGACAGAAGCTTCTGTTCTAGTACAACCAGAACCTGGAAAAGATTTTTGTAATATATAGCGATGCCTCCAATAATGGTTTGGGATGTGTGCTGATGCAAGAAGGAAATGTGGTAGCTTATGCTTCACGACAACTCAAAACTCATGAAAGAAACTATCCCACTCATGATTTATAGTTGGTTGCAGTGGTGTTTGCTCTAAAAATTTGGCGACATTACTTATATGGTGAAAAATGCTATATTTTCACTGACCATAAAAGTTTGAAGTATTTGATATCCCAAAAGGAGCTCAATTTGAGGTAGAGAAGATTGATAGAATTAATCAAGAATTATGATGTAATTATTGATTATCATCCGGGAAAGGCTAATGTGGTAGCAGACGCACTTAGCCAGAAAACATTTTTTGCCTTGAGAGCCCTGAATGCCCAGTTGAAAATGCAGGAAGATGGTGCATTAGTGGCAGAATTTCAAATCAAGCCCACTTTGATAGAGAGAATTAAAGAGTTACAAGCCAAATATGAAGGGTGCTTGGAGAAGATGAAACAAATAGAAAGTGGTGAATCTAAGGACTTTGAAGTAAAGTCTAATGGGTGCTTATATTATAAAGGACGTTTATACGTTCATGAGAAAGATGAGATGAAGAAAGAAATACTTTTTAAGCCCATTACAACCCTTTAACAATGCATCTAGGCGGTAACAAAATGTACCAAGATGTGAAAAGTCATTTTTGGTGGCCGGGCATGAAACAAGCCATCACAGAGTTTGTTGCCAAGTGTTTGACTTGTCAACAAGTAAAAGCAGAACATCAAGTACCATCCAGATTACTTCAACCAATTTCCATTCCACAGTGGAAATGAGAGATAGTTACTATAGATTTTGTAACGGGCTTGCCTTTGACACCAAGTAAAAAGGATGCAATCTGGGTGATTGTGGATCGATTAACTAAATCGGCACACTTCGTACCAATTCGCACGGAGTATTCTTTGAACAAGCTGGCAGAACTGTATATCAAAGAGATTGTTAAATTGCATGGTGTTCCTATGTCTATTATATCGGACAGGGATCCCAGGTTTACCTTAAGATTTTGGAGTGCTTTACACGAGGCAATTGGAACTAAATTGCATTTTAGTACTGCTTTTCATCCCCAGACGGACAGGCAGTCGGAGAGAACTATCCAAGTATTGGAGGATATGCTTAGAGCATGTGTAATAAATTTTGCAGGTTCCTGGGAAAAGCATCTCCCATTAGCATAATTCGCATATAACAATAGTTATCAAACAAGCATAAAGATGGCTCCTTACGAAGCATTATATGGGAGGAAATGCAGAACGCCGTTGAATTGGTTCGAGCTTGAGGATCGAAAGGTTATTGGACCAGATCTTGTTCAGAGGATGGAAGATAAGGTAAAAATTATTCAAGACAATCTCAAAGCTACCTCTAACAGACAAAAATCTTACTCGGATCTTAAAAGAAAAGATATTGAGTTTGAAGTTAGAGATAAGGTATTTTTTAAAAGTATCACCCTAGAAAAAGGTATTACGCTTTGGACGAAAAGGCAAGATTAGTCTAAGATTCATCGACCCATATGAGATTCTAAAAAGGGTTGGACCAGTGGCATATCAGTTAGCATTGCCACCTAAGATGAGTAAGATCCATGATGTTTTTCATGTATCCATGCTGAGGAAGTATCGATCAGATCCTTCGCATGTCATTACACCAAAAGAAATCGAGATTCTTCAAGATCTGACATACGAGGAGGAACCTGTGAGTATATTAGCTCACGGAGAAAAACAGTTAAGAAATAAAAAGATTCCTTTAGTCAAAGTGTTATGGAGAAATCACAAAGTAGAGGAAGCTACTTGGGAACCTGAGGAGTCAATAAAAAAGCAGTATCCGCATCTTTTTCAACCTAGTACTTAGGAAAATTCGAGGTCGAATTTTCTTAAGGGGAAGAATTATAATATCTTGAAATTTTGGTTAGTGACCAAAATGTAAAACTTGAAAAGTTTGGTGACCAAAATGTAAAACTTGAAAATTTTGGTGGCAAAGTATGAACTTTGGAAAGTTCAGGGACCAAGTTATAATTTTCAAAAGTATGTAAGTTAGTCCCGTAAATGAATAGTTCACCCCCAAGTGTGGCATTTTCATGATACACGGATTTTTGATACGGATTTTGTATTAAGAGCTATAAAGCTTTAAAGTTCGGAAAAACTCCGGATAATCAGATTTAATCGAATAAATGATAAATTTTTTATAAGATATTTTAGGAGATATTTTATTAAAATAAGGCAAGGTTAAAAGGGTCATTTACATGCCTTATTTTAATGGAAATTAATATGGATTACTTTTCCATGTTTAATCTTAGCCATTGGATGAAAAATGGCATTTACATGCCTTATTTTATTAAAGAGTGGCATTTATATGCCTTATTTTATTTTAAAGATTACTTTTCCATGTTTAATCTTAGCCATTGGATGAAAAATGGCAAGATGGTAATTTTTAAAGATGGCAAGGGCAAAGTTGTTAATCACTAACTCCTTGGATTGTTTTGGACCCTTGGGTTGGTAGGTAGACATGTGGCTTGATATGGAGCTTTGGATTTCAAGGGTAAAAAGGTCATTAAACATTAAAATAAATTTTAAATTCATTTTAATTATATTAAGGACAAATGGCCAAAATTGAACTAAAAGAAAATTCAAGATTTTTCTCCCAATATCAGCCATTGTTGGAACACTTCTTGAGGTAAGGAGAAAAAATTTTATTTTGATTTTTCAAGCTTATTTCTTTGGATTTTGGATCAAAGCATGAAACAAAGAATTAATCTACATGAAGTTATCTATCTCTCGGTACCATTTGTTCATGTTTTTCTTACTTAAAACCTTAGTTTTGAGGAATTGATGGATGAAGGGGATGTTGATTTAGGATGAACTAAGGTTAGTTTTTGATAAATATGATGTTGTGGAATCATATTAAAGCTTGTGTGATGGTTGAAATTACATGGAAATAGCTAAACCCTAAATTGTTTAAAGTTAAGGTTTTAGTAGAAAAGTTGAATTTGGAATGATCTTGAGTTGGAAATGGTTGTGTAGGCTTGGAAATGATGTTTAATTCTTAAGTAAACTAATTTGGAAACTTGGAAAAGTAGATGGGTGATTTCGGCATTTTGAAGAAATTAGGGGAAATTATGGAAAATTTTCCATAAATGTGGAAATATTGAAATTGTGATTTTGCAAGCTTTAAAATGTCATTTGGACCATTTTGGAAGTTTGTAGAACATAGGGATCAATTCAGAAATTTGGAAAAGATTGGGGACCAATTCAGAAATTAGGAAGAATTTAAGGACTAAAGTGAAAATTTATTTTCATGGAAGCATTATGCTAGAATTAAGGTTGGAATGGGTTATAAATCATTCTTTGAGTAAGGATTGGAAGAAATACAAAGTATTGGGGATGGAATGACTTGTGTCATAAAACTAATATTTGGAAAATATTAGGGTGTTTATAGGAAAATTATTCCTATATTATTGTTTATGTGTTAGTAGGATACTAACATATAATTTGGAATGTACTTATGGTAATTTTAATACACTGTAGACTGTGAACAAAATCAAGACCGAGTTAGCAATCGAGGAAAGGAACGAGATCAAAGTTGAACTTAGTGAGGCTAGTTGAACATTGACAAAGTATAAAGTGTCAAGGTGAGTGCATTTTTTATGCATGAATAGTTGCTTGATAACCATATTATGAATTTATATTTGACATGTTGAGAATTGTCAAAGGTAGAAGAATTACATACATTGATCACAAGTAATTTAATTTTGATATGTTGTGTTATAGGGTATGAACTGCCCAGTATTTAATTATATTTCCATGGATGAAACGAATATGAAATTGGGAAAATATGCCCAAATAAGTAAATGAGGTATAGAGTATAGTTGGCATGTCATCGAGTCTAGCGGTTTCTTAACACTTATGTGTGGTTTCTTAGCACTTATGTGAGGTCTCTTAGCACTTCGGAGCGGTTTATTAGCACTTTGGTGCGGTTTTGACTCGTGTACTCAAGTCCTCAAACTATGTTGGGCAATAATTCATTTGATAAAAAAAATGGTTAATAAAATTAGAGGATAGATAAACTCTCAGATAATGGCAAAAATATTAATAGGATTTATAAATCTGGAATATATTATGTTGATATTTGATTAACATATGGAAAATAAAAGAATGGTGATCAAATTGCATGCTCTTTATATTATTGATGTAATTCAAGCATGTTAATGTATGTTAAATAATTATAATGCCTCACTAAGTGTTTACTTAACGTGTGACGTTTTTCACGCGTAGGTAGTAATCCAGGGCAGGAGTAAGAAATATCAACATCATCACCTCGAGGAAAAATAGTTGTATCGGTAATTTACATCATCGATGTATTTTGGTTATCTCTAGTTGGCATGTATACAATATTGGTAGCTCACTTTAACTGGTCTAGATATGGTATGTAATATTAATATCTAGATAAGTGGTTAGTTTATAATATGGTTTATATTAGCTAAAAAAAATATATTTCTATTAATGGAAATCAGGTAAATTTCTAAATTTGATTTTTATAGTAATTAAGATCATTTTTAACTTAGGCAGTTTACATTATTAAAAGGTGTAGTTACAAACTGCCAAATTGCTGCCTGAAAACGGAATCTATTTGACTAATTAAAAATTAGTAATTGATTTTACGCGATAAATATAAATTTTCAAAAATTATTGTTTTTGGATTAATTTGGTTAGTATAAAAATACGGTTAAATAATATGTGACACTCTATACTAGTATTGGTTAATAAATACTGGTAAGGATGTTACAGTTTACAACGATATATGGATCTCTTTCTAATTATTTATATAAAAATTTTTGTGATTTTTTGAACTCACTACCTATGCATAAATTCTAAATGTTTACAAATATATTTCAAATGAATGAAAACAAATATATTCATCCACCCCATCGCCTGATATATATATAATATAAATAAATAAAATTATATTTTATTTTTATTAAAAATAACTTTATTCATATGGTGGTTAGCGAGCTGGTGGATGTGAGACAGATAGATGCGGGACGGGCCAATATGGGACAGATAAGGTCTTAAATTCATCCCCTACCCACCATGGGCAAAGGCACATGCCAGCCCATGTTGTCCACTCTTACGGTCCATTCTTTTTATAATTTGGCCCATGTAGAATTTTAAATTATAATTTATTTTACTTGTTTTAATATTAGAGAGTGGGTGTTGTCTTAGTGGTAAAGTGTGTACATGAAATTAAGTTTGTTTTACTTGAAGTTAGTGAATCGAATCATACTGATGACTTTTTTCAGTCTTTTATTCTTTTTAGTCTTAGGTGTAAGAAACCCTTAAATTTTGAAAAAAATTAACTAAGTCCTTTGACCAATAAATATTGTCATTTTTTTCTTTAGATATTACCGTCACATGATACACTACAGTTCTATCATGTTGTATTTACAGATTTTTTTAAAAAAAATTTTATATTTTATGCGTTTTTTTAGAATTTTTAGAACTTTTAAACAATTTTTTACATAAAATAATTTTTTTGAAAATGACAAGTCGATGCACTGCGACACAACGTTGTAGCGATGTTTTTTTCTCGCTAAAAAAACGATTTTTCGAAGGTATTTGTGATTTTTTGGATATAAAATATTTATTCCGTGGGGGTTTTGAAAATATCGTATGTTATTAAAAATTGGAGTCGCCACCGGCCACTTAGGTAGGCCGGACACCATAAAACCAGAGATTTAAAAATTATTGGGTTCGGGAGTCGGTTACAGATGGGAAAGGATTAGCACCCCCACACCGCCCAAAATTGGTACTTTAATAATTACCGCTTTATTAATATTAGATTTTCCGGATTAAAGTGACGATTAATTTAAAATTCGGTTATAATTGCGAATAAATTTTAAGGGCCCCGTTATCCGAGAGTAAACGCCCAACCACTATCACTACGCCTGATACTGGCTCCGTTTACGCTCGGATAAAAGGGCACCGCATTGACAATTTATATCTCGATATGCAATCTTAGTGGCAAAATATAAAATATGGCAAATAATTTAAATGCAATAAATATTAACATGACAAAATACTAATCTAACATAAATAAAATACGTAATTAAAACACACATATACATATCAAGCTTAATAGTAGATAAAAACAAATTTAACATGTCACAATAACAAGGCAGGAATAAATACGTGTGTAGACGAACATATATTTCAAGAAGACATACATATTAGAAATAAAACATATTTCAACATATATAGAACAATATATTATACATAAAAAGAAGACACACTAACACGTAACCTAAAATCCAAGAAAACATACAATACGTACAAAAATACAAAACATGTTGTGTACGAGCCGACTGGAACATAATATGCGTAATACGAATAACCAAACAAATACATAAAGATACATAATCATCATAAACTTAACACACATATACATGTAAACATAAAAATACAAGGCATATACGAGGAATATATAATAAGGCAAAAGACTACATCAACATATACGATTATAATACGAACATGAATATTTACATGGAAACATGACTGAAATGAAAAGAAATAAACATCAGTGGCAGAAATTAAAGGATAATAATATGCAATTTAAGGACGAAAATGCAAAATAGACAGAACCTAAAAGGATCAAAACTGTAATTGGACCAAGGGGCAAACCCGAAATGAAAAATTCAAAAACGCAGGATGGTTAAAGGGGTAATTTTACCATTTAAAAACTGATTCGGTGTAATTTAGGGACTAGATTGCAAGATTTTGAAATACAAGGGGGACCAGAGTTGTAAATATGCCATGCGGCGAGACAGAAGTGAAAATATCAAAAACGCGGGGGGAATTTAGTACGTAATTTACCCATTTCACAAAATAATTACACCTATAAAACGCATTTTTTTGGCCCGGCTCAAATTTCCCTCATTTCGTTTCATTTTTTCAGTTTTATAACAATGCTTCCTTCTTCATTTTCTCTCAACCTTCCTGATGAACCCAGAATCCGGCGGCCGGCCGCCGTATTCTTCGCCGTCGGCCGCCGCTAACCGGCGTCGGCGAGCCCCAAAAAACACACCAAAATGAACCCTTCTTCACCCTCGACACGAATTCGAACTTGGATTTGGAGAAAAAGTTTTCATCCGTCCTAGATCTAAGAAATACGAAACAAAAAAACCCCCTCTTTTTTTATGTCAACCCAAAACGAAACCAAAAGGGATCTCCCACTCCTTTCAGTTCACCACGTTCGGCTTGGGAAAGCCGAAAAGGCTTATCACTAGTGAGGGGAGATCCACCGACGACGATGGTACGACTTCTAACCCGTTTTTTTACTACGTATCTTTTTGTGTATGCATGCAACAAAGTAAGAAAAAGAAGAGTATTTACCACTGAAGACTTTTGTATTTTTTCTTTTGATTACAACTTGGCTCTTTCGATTACAACTCGTTGTTCTTTCGATTACAATCTGTTGTTACAAAATGTTTGTTTCGTACATATATGCCTGTCTTTTGGTTTGGTACAAGTAATATAATATTTTCTTTTTCAGATCTGGACTGATTACTGACATAATATTTTTTCTTGTGTTTTGACATGTCTGAGCGCGGTGGTTGGAGACCGGCATGGTGAAGCATGGTGGCAGTGTGGGGGTTCTGTCTTCGGCCAGAGGCGTTCTCGGCCGTTAGATCAGATCTGATCTAACGGTCGGGCTGGCTTGAGGGACGAACGACCCAGATGAAGCCTCGATTGGTGAAACAGCTCCAGATCGTGACACGTGTGGCTCAGCAGTCGAGGGGTCAGAGCGCGTGGGGCTCATGCACGCGTGGGATATCAAAGAGTCTGCGCGTGGACCGCACGCGCGCGTGGCACTCGAAGCGTCCAGACGTGTAATACCCGCGGCTGGCAGATATTTTGTTCCTTGCTTGATCGTGGCCGTTGGATCAGATCTTGATCCAACGACCCATAGTTATCTGCACACAAAATAATTATAATTAAATAGAGTTTGGGTTTGGGCCAACCGGGCCTTGTAATAATATTAGACTTGTAATTGGACTGGCAATTTATTTATTTGGGTTTAATATATTTTTTTGGATTTTCATCTTATATTAGCCCAATAATAACATTAGTTATAATTATAACAGCAATACACATACAACAATACATACGTATATACCTATGCAAACATTAATTATAACATACCAGTATACATACATATATAATCATACACATAATTAACATAACATCTACACACATTATCCGTAAAAACAAATACGCTCGTACTAACTATAGATACATGCGTGACACACATACCTTTAATACGTATACATACATAGTTTATAATATACATGCACACACCACACATTATATATATATTAGTAACACTCATGCACATAATAAACATATAATATAATATAATACAATGTATAAATGCAACACTAATATACTAATAATTGTACTAATATGTATTTACAGACCAGATAAAAATGAGTGATTACAGTTGCCCCTCTTTGCTTGTTCTCATGGAATGGGAAACAAAGCAAAGATTCATAAGCACTCATTTTTATCAGACTTCCCTGTTTGTAGCTTTGGAAACACGTGTTCTTTTGGAAATCTCCGCTCTTCCTTAGCTGAATCTTCAGGCTTGTAAGTTCTTCCTATATAGAGCTTCGTCACCTTTCGATCTTGGAGCTACAGGCTCTTCCTATATAGAACCCTTCGCTCTGAAGCCTCGAGTTATGAGTCCCTCCTATATAGAACTTTTCACTTCGAAACAGTAAAGCTTGGAGTCCTTCCTATATAGAACTCTTCGCCTTCAACGCTGGTTTCTCCTATATAAAACCTTTTACGCCGCTGATGGATTCTTCCGACTGGGAGTTCCTCCTATATAGAACTGCTAGTCTTCAAACCCTGGAGCCGTCAGTCCTTCCTATATAGAACTTTTGGTGTCTGAAATCTCAGAGCTACAGGTTCTTCCTATATAGAACCTTTCACTCTAAGACAGTGAAGCTCGGAGCCTTTCCTATATAAGACTCTTCGCTTTCAAACACAACAAGATTTCCTATATAACCTTGTGTGTCATGGGTGAGTTCATTCGACTGGGAGTTCCTCCTATATAGAACTGATAGTTTTCACCCTGAAGCCGTCGGTCCTTCCTATATAGAACTTTTGGCGTCTGAAGTCTTGGAGCTACATATTCTTTCTATATAGAATCTTTCACTCTAAGACATTGAAGCTCGGAGCCCTTCCTATATAGAACTCTTCGCTTTCGACACAGCAGGATTTCCTATATAACCTTGTGTGTCATGGGTGAATTCCTTCGACTGGAAGTTCTTCCTATATAGAACTGCTAGTCTTCACCCTGGAGCCGTCAGTCCTTCCTAAATAGAACTTTCAGCTTCTGAAGCCTCGGAGCGGAGGATTCTTCCTATATAGAACCTCTTTCTGGAGCTTGGAAACATAGGCCTTTCGTATGTAGAACCACTGTCTTCACATTTGGGATTCACACCACGATGGCCATCGATGTCTCTTTGAATCCACAGATACCTATCTAAGATAAGACAAAATGCTATGACAGATGAAATGACATGCTCCTAATCCTAGTGATGTCTGACTATTCATGATGCATGAGTGTCAATATCTTGGTGGGCTTGTTTTGGTCCTTATTCGATCTCGTTGTTCACTTTCTCCTTTCTCACGGGCGTCGATACCCCACTTCACTGTCAGGTTCAACCATTCCAACCTTTCTTTTTCTCCATTTACGACTTGGAATTCTAAAGTGCCCTTTCGGGTTTTCACTTTAGAGAGTTTTCTTTTTTTTTCTTTTTTTTTGAGGGGTGCCCTTCTGGGTTTTCACCCAAGAGATCTCTCTTGTTATCTCCCATGCCTTCCTTGAATAGACAGGCGTACGCCATTGGTCATCCTATCCGATTGTTTGACGCTTTCTGCCTTTCCTATCAACGGCCTTTATGTAGGGAGCTAGAGGGCGGAATTAACACCATTTTCTTTAATCACCTGCATTTTTAAGGTTAGATCACAGTAATGCTCCGAAATCTCTTGTTTTACTATAAGCCTATGTTAACTTATTTGACTGAAATTAACAAGAAAGCAAGGAATGGATGCTCAAAAACATGATTTTATTACGATTAAGAGCTTGGGATATCTTAAAAAAAGTATGACACACATGAGAAAGAAGAAAAGTTAAGTATGAAATACAAGATCCCTCATTATCTTCGATATGAATGATACATGATCCTGTCAACCGGTGTAGAATTTTTTTCCTGAAGCCTCCTCTTCATGATGTTCATGGGGATACCCTTCTCTTTGGATATTCAACTTTCAATTTGCCCGAGCCGCCCTTTACGGGTTTTCAACTCGGGTCCTCCCTTTGCTTCAAGACGCCCAGTTTCGGGTGTTCGCCCTGAGCTCTCCATTTTTGTTCTCTCTTTTATTATTTTCTTTTTTCTTTTTCAAAGATAGTATTTCTTAACGGCATCAGAATTTACAGGGTTTTTCAGCTCGTCTCCATCCATTTCTGTTAGGATCAGGGCTCCTCCTGAGAAGGCCTTTTTTACGACGTACGGTCCTTCTGAGTTGGGCATCCACTTTCCTCGAGAATCTTTCTGGATAGGGAGGATTTTCTTGAGCACCAGATCCCCTTCTTTGAATTCTCTCGGGCGCACCTTTTTGTTGTATGCCTGCATCATTCGCTTTTGGTACATCTGACCATGACAAATGGCATATAGTCTCTTTTCATCAATGAGATTTAGCTGGTCGAGTCTAGCCTGCACCCATTCAGCTTCTTCCAATTTTACTTCGTTTAAGACTCGGAGAGATAGGATCTCTACCTCGATGGGAAGTACTGCTTCGGTACCATACACCAAGGAGTAGGGTGTTGCCCCCGTTGACGTGCGAATGGACGTCCTATAGGCGAAAAGGGCAAACGACAACTTCTCATGCCAATCCCTGTAGGTATCAGTCGTCTTTGCTATGATCTTCTTTATGTTATTGTTTGCTGCTTCCACTGCTCCATTCATTTTAGGACGATACATTGTGGAATTGTGGTGTGTTATCTTGAATTGAGTGCACACGTCCGTCATCATTTTGTTATTCAGATTGGAAGCGTTGTCGGTGATGATCCTTTCTGGCAATCCGTATCGACAAATAATCTCCTTCTTTAAGAACTTACATACTGTAGTCCTTGTGATGTTGGCGTAAGACGCTGCCTCTACCCATTTAGTGAAATAGTCTATGGCGACCAAAATGAAACGGTGTCCATTGGAAGCTTTCGGATGGATCTGCCCGATGACGTCCATGCCCCACGCCGCAAAAGGCCACGGAGAATTCATGGTGTGTAAAGGCGATAGGGGTGCGTGAATCTTGTCAGCGTAGATTTGGCATTTGTGGCATTTCCTGGCGTAATCGATACAATCTCCCTCCATGGTCATCCAGAAATAACCATATCTCATGATTTTCCGGGCTATAGACAGCCCGTTGGCGTGCGTTCCACAGAGCCCGTCATGTACTTCAGCTAAAATCTCCTTCACCTCTCGGGCATCCACACATCTCAGCAATGTCTGATCATGACTTCTCCTATATAGGATCTCCCCATCTAGGACATATCTTGTTGCCATTTTTCTGAGTGTCTTTCTGTCATTGTCGTTTGCCCCTTCTGGATATTTTTGAAGTTTGACATATTGCAAGATGTCATAGTACCATGGATTTCCATCAATCTCTTCATGTACGTTACAACAATGAGCAGGCCTTTCAAACGTCTGCATCTCAATGGGCTTCATTTCTGCCCCGGTGTTTGTTTTAAACATGGATGCCAAGGTTGTCAAGGCGTCTGCCATCTGATTTTATTCTCGGGGCAGGTAATTGAAGCTGACCTTTTCGAACTCTTTGGTGAGCTTTTGGATCAATTCGTAATATTTGACCAACTTCGGGTCCCTGGTTTCTCATTCCCCGCGCAATTGGTAAATTACTAAGGATGAATCTCCGAATACTCAAAGTTCTTTAACCTTCCTCTCAATAGCTGAGTTCAATCCCATAACGCAAGGTTCGTATTCAGCTATATTGTTAGTACAGAAGAATTCCAATCTGCTGGTGAAAGGATAATAGACGTCCTCATGAGAAATTAGCACTGCTCCTATCCCATGTCCGAGGGCATTAGAGGCTCCATCGAAGTAAAGTTTCCATGATTTATCATCTGAAACCTCTTCCTCGGTAGTAATGCACATCAAGTCTTCGTCTGGGAAATTAAAGTTCAATGCCTTATAGTCGTCCGAAGCACGACTAGCTAGGAAATCTGCTACTGCACTCCCCTTTAAGGCTTTCTGGTTAACGTATACGATATCAAATTCGGATAAGAGCATATGCCATCGGGCCATCCTTCCTGTTAGTGCTGGCACTTCCATTAAGAACTTCAATGGGTCTAGCTTGGATATCAACCAAGTAGTATGGTACAACATGTACTGTCTAAGCCGCTTGGTAGCCCAAACTAGAGCACAACACAGCTTCTGCACTGGCGGGTATCACGTTTTGCAATCATTGAATTTCCTGCTTAGGTAATAGATGGCTTGCTCCCTTTTTCTTGACTCATCGTGTTGCCCCAATACGCATCCCATTGAATTCTCAAAAACTGTCAGGTAGAGAATTAATGGTCGATCTGGTACTGGTGCAACTAAAATTTGAGCATTTGTCAGGTACTTTTTGATCTTTTCTAGGGCTCTTTGACATTCCTCATCCCACACACCAGGATTATTCTTTCTAAAAAGTCTGAAGATCGGGTCACATCGGTCGGTTAATTGGGAAATAAAACGAGAGATATAATTCAGCCTCCCCAAGAAACCGCGAACTTCTTTCTGAGTGTAGGGTGGTGAGAGATCCTGGATGGCTTTCACTTTATCTGGATCAATCTCAATCCCTCTTCTGCTTACCACGAACCCTAGGAGTTTTCCAGAAGTAACGACGAAGGTACACTTGGCAGGATTGAGCCTCAGCTGGTACTTCCGTAGTCTTTGGAATAGTTTTCTCAAGTTCTGTAGGTGCTCTTCCTCTGTTCGGGACTTGGCAATCATGTCGTCCACGTATACTTCTATTTCTTTGTGCATCATGTCATGGAAAAGAGTCACCATTGCTCTTTGGTATGTTGCCCCTGCGTTCTTTAGCCCAAACGGCATCACTCGATAACAAAAAGTGCCCCACATGGTTATGAACGTAGTTTTCTCCATGTCGTTAGGGTCCATCTTTATCTGGTTGTACCCTGAGAAGTCGTCCATGAATGAAAACCATGAGTGTCCTGCAGTGTTGTCAACCAGCATTTCAATATGTGGTAAGGGGAAGTTGTCTTTAGGGCTGGCTCGGTTCAGATCCCTATAATCTACACACATACGAACTTTCCCGTCCTTCTTTGGTACTGGTACAATGTTTGCAACCCATTCGGGGTATTTGGCTACCTCCAAGAATCCAGCATCAAACTGCTTTTTCACTTCCTCTCGGATCTTTAACAACATATATGGTCTCATTCTCCAAAGTTTTTGTTGTATTGGTTTGCACTCCGATTTTTTTGGCAATTTGTGTACCACTATGTCGGTATTCAACCCTGGCATATCTTGATAAGTCCAGGCGAAGACATCCTTGAATTCCTGAAGTAGGGTTATCAGTTCGTGCTTGGTTTTTGAGGAAATCGTCGTTCCTACTTTTATTTCTTTTCTCTCTTCTTCAGTCCCCAAGTTTACAATTTCTGTTTCTTCTTGGTGGGGCATGATCTGCCTTTCTTCGTTGGCCACCATTCTCTTCAACTGTTCCGGGACCTCACATTCTATCTCGTCATATCCTTCCTCAATTCCCTCTGAGACCTCAAGGCATTCAAAATTCACTCCAGGATTGGATCCGGTATCATTCATATCGTCAATCATGAGCGACCTGCATTAAATGAGAATGAATTGTATTGGGAAGGAGATTGCTTTATATGAAGGGAATGAACATGAAGAATGCATGAATGAAATAAATGAAACTTCGGTCATTTTAGGAAAGTGGGGATATTTTCATTTCAATCAAAAAGTTAACATAGGTGCCCCATACAAGAGATCCCCATTGTTTACGGACAAAAACAAAAGGTTGATTCGGAGCATTACTCTGATCTATTCCTAAAAACTACAGGTAGATCAATGCAGCTCCAGTTATCGAGTGTTTCCTCGGGACGGCAGGGGCGGATGTTGGTCAACATTTTGCTACCTCAGTCCTCTTCAGCTATCATGTTGTTGTACATCCCTTCAAATGAGTCACTGAGTATCTCCTCCTGGTTGAGTACGTCGTTTTCCTTAATTGCTTCTTCAACCTCTTGACCTGGTTGGTAGAATCCTCCGTAGACAAAAGTGGTTTTTAAACTAGGAAAGGACATTGGTCTCCACGGAATGTCTTCTCCTTTAGATCTGGCTTTTCTTTGCTCTTCCTTTCTCTTGTATTCCTCTTTCCTCTGTTGGACACTTGGTTGGTAACCCAGCCCAAAACGATCCTTCTTAGTTATCATATTATTGGCTCTTAGGTTTCCTTGTAATTTCTTCCCCAGCCCCTTTCCTACTTTGGCTCCTCGGCCTAAAGTTTCTGCGACGGTCATCTTGGTACAATTAGATAACCTGGGGTAGGGGATCCGACTTCCCTCCGAAACGAATGTGGCATTCACTAGTTCCAATGCTCGGAACGAGCATTCTGTAGCATCTTCATCATTTTGAATGTAGGGGGCGTCTGATGTCACTGAAGCAACAATTTCCTGCTCTGCCTCTACTGTGACCAATTTGCCTTTGACTACAAATTTTAATTTCTGATGTAACGATGAGGGGACAACTCCTGCGGAGTGGATCCACGGTCTTCCCAAGAGGCAGCTGTAAGATGGTTTTATGTCCATTACCACAAAATCGATCACATATTCAGTTGGTCCGATCAATAGGGGCACCTCAATTTTCCCCATTGTCCTCTTTGCGTACCATCAAAGGCTCTTACAGAATTGTGGCAGGGCTTTAGGTACGAACCATCTATTGGCAGTTTTTGCAGGGTCACCATAGGCAAGATGTTCAATGCTGACTCGTTGTCAATCAGTACGCCCGGTACTACATACCCTTTGCAGTGGGTAGTGATGTTAAAGGCTTTGGTGGACCCAATTCCTCCCTCAGGGATCTCATCATCACTGAACGTTATATGATTATAGGCAGTGATATGCCCCACTATCATGTCCAAATTTGTCACAGAAATGTCCTGGGGCACAAAAGTTTGATTTAGCACTTTTAATAGCGTCTCCCGGTGTTTTTCTGAACTCAAGAGTAATTCCAGTACTGTGATCCTGGCCGGTTGCTTTCGTAGTTGTTCCACTATGTTGTACTCGCTATGTCTCAAGAACTTCAGAAATTCTTTGGCTTGGGCCTCAGTTACCGGCTCATTCACCTTTGAGGGAGGTTCTTCTCCAAATATCTGCGTGTGGCTAACTGTTGTATTCTTCCCCTTATCTTTTTCAGCTGCTTTCAAAGCCTCAGAGGAATAACATCTGCCGCTCCTTGTGAAATGGCCGGCTTCACCAACGTTTACATCGCTCTGGCTTTGTTGGTCTTTCAGCGTAGGCTCTTTTACCTGACCATGTTCTAGTTTTTCTGGCGTGGTCACATTTACAGCATAATTCCAGGGAGTTTGCCGTATATCCTTGAATGGGAATGGGGATGGTGCTGAAATGATGATCCTGGGACTTATCTTGCTGATTTCTCCCTGGGAGGCACCTGCATTCCCCTGTCTGGGAGAGATGATAAAAGGTCTATCCTTCCCGTATTTAGATTTGGGGTTGTCCGTCATGTGTACGTCTGACCCCTTCTTCCCCATGGGCTCCTCGAAGAATTCTATTTGTTTTTCATTCATTAATTGCTGCACCAATCTCTTGAACTCATCGCACTCTTGGATGTCATGTCCTTCATTCTGGTGGAATTCGCAATACTCTCCACATCCCTTCTGCCTTGTTATCATGCCTTTGTCGATCACACGGGCCATGCATAACTGTTGAAATACCCACCATAAAGGAGATTTGATTTCTGACACATCATCCCTAATCCTTCTGGTAAAGTATTCTTCAATAACATTTACTCCACTGCTCCCATGATTAGGCAGCGGGTTATTGGCTGCACTCGGTTCTTCAAACTTCAATATCCCAGAATCGATTAAATTCTGCACAAGTTTTTTGAAAGCAAGGCAGTTTTCAGTGGGATGTCCAAGGGTACCGCCGTGATAGTCGCAATGCGCGTTCGGATTATACCAAGAAGGGAAGGGCGGATTGACAGGAGTAACGATGTATGGACGGACCAGGTCTGCTTCATACAACTGGGAATAAAGTTCTGAGTACGAAACAGGTAGGGGAGTGAAAGTTCTTCTCGCTTTCTCTTTTCTGGGGATTCTCTCATCTCTTTGATTCGAGTGTTGTGTTTTTCCCACAGGTGCTTGTGGCTGTGAGACTGTGAAGTTCTTCGGGGTGGTATAAGTGCTGATGGCGTTTACTTCATTTTTCTTGCTATATTTTCAAGACCCTTCCCCGCCATCAATTCTACCACTTTTAATTGCCAATTCAAGGGACTCCCCAGTCCTGATTAAGTCAGCAAAGCATTGCGTTGTGTTATTAATGAGGCGATCAAAGAGTGCTCCTTTCAGAGTATTAACAAATAACGGAGTAATTTCATGTTCCGGGATGGGTGGCTGAATTTGGGCGGCCACTTCCCGCCACCTTTGGGCATATTGCCGCAGGCTTTCGTTGGACTTCTGCCCCATATTTTCCAACATAATTCTACTGGGGGTCATGTCTGTTACATGCTTATATTGCTCAGTAAATGCTTTTGACAGATCTTTCCATGTCTTAACATTTGCCTTGCTCAACTGGGTGTACCACCGTAACGCCGCTCCAGTTAGGCTGTCCTGGAAACAATGGATCAGTAGTTTTTCTTCCTTAAGGTAGCCCGCCATCTTTCGACAGTACATTGTTATGTGTGCGGAAGAACATGTGGTTCCATCGTATTTGTCGAACTCTGGCGTTTTAAATTTTGGCGGTAGGACAAGATCAGACACCATACATAAGTCGCTAGCGTCATTTCCTGATTCTTCATTAGATTGTAACGTTTTAAATTTTTCCTCCATGAGGCGAAACCTCTCCTCCCACTTTTTCTCTACCTCGGTCCTGATCCTTTCAACCATGTTCAGGTCTGGCACCTCTTCTTCATAGAGTGCTTCAGCGTCGAGGGGTTGAGTTTCAGGTACTCTGATTTGAAAGCTAGATGACATTCTTGCAGGGTCGATATACACCTTTCTAGCCGGGTTTGGTGCAGTTGGTTGAACCTTGTAGTGAATTGGGGTATTCTCTGGTTCTTGAACGGTTTCTCCTTCCACTCCTTTTCCAAGACTCTTAGCCAACAATGCGGTTATGTCGGATACTATAGATGCTTGCGACTGCACAATCTGATCACTGAGGCTTCTTTGGGCCTCTTCAAGTCTTGTCTCGAGCTCTTTTTGCCCTTTTTCTAGACTGATTATCCTGTCTTCCATGAGCTTGATTTGTAACCGGGTAAGGTATGGGTGATGAATGATTGCGGGTTAACTTACACACAACGCCACAATATTCATAATGTTAATATGGTTGCAAGAAATAAATGCATGTATAATGATGCGAATGTCATGATGCAAATGCAAGAATGTATGCAGATAGGGTACTGATTCCGCTGGTAATCACCCTTTTGAACTACTTCCACAGAAATTAAAGGGTCTAGATTACAACAGAGTTCGTATTACAAAATAAAGATCCCTAATACAAAAGATCTAATTACAACATAGAGTCCTATAGATAAACCCTAACTCTATCTCATAATTTTCCAATTGCCCTGAGCAACTTGAGGAACCTGGGAGCTTCTTCCATTTCCGGAACTATGAAAGGTCGGAGTGTTTCGGCCTCGAGGGCCAAATCATTCACATGCCTGGCGACTCGCTGTATGTCCACCATCAGGTTTGCGTAATATTGGTCCCTATCCTGTACCATCCGGGCAACGTCACGCAATCTCTTTTGCCAATAAGTGTCCCCTCCAGCTGCAGCCTCCTCGAACACGCTAATTCTTTCCTTGTAATCCTCAACAGTTGCTTCGAGGGACTTAATTCGTGCTCGTAACACGCCTACTCCGCGCTCTCTTTCTTGCAGCTCAGTGAAGCTATTTCTCTGGCAGTACATTCGAAGGGAGTGTTCAACTTCCGCAACCTTTCCTTTTAATTCGCCATTCTGACTTTGGCTTTGCTCCAGACTTTAAATAGTGTCATCGTACAGTTTTTGTATCTCTAACAGTCTATTCCGGCTACTCATGGACTTTCTTTTCCATACGGCGACGCTTTCTCTCTCATGATGGATAGCTTGTTTTCCCTTGCTGATTTCTTGCCTGAATCTTTCCTTTTCTTGATCAATGGCCTTCTTGGCGGACCGTTTTTCTTCCTCCATAGCCAACCGGCAGCTTTCCATCTCTTTCTCGATCGCTCTCTTGCTGATTTCTCGTTCTTCTTCCACCAAACGGATACCATTCATTCTTTCTCTTTCCACGGCTATGAATTGACTCCGGCTGGCCTTCTGTATTTTTTCTTGTAGTAGAAGGGCATCTTTTTGATAAAGATCATTTTTGTCGTTCAAATCTGCATTTAATTTCTTCAACTGCCTAATGATCCCGTCCCGTTCATCAACCTCTAAGCTTGCCTTATAGAGCTCACTCGTATGTTGAGTCTGTTGGATGTCCATTTTCTTTTTAATTTCTTCGAGTTCATTCCTTAAGATGTCAGCTTCTGACGGTACCACCCTTGTAAGCTCTTCGAGTGACACTGCTGGTCCTTGATCAGATTCGGGAATCACATTATTAACCCTCAAGCATCTCCAAAGATCATAGTCTGGGGTAGTCATGTGCTCGGTATCTCCTTCCACCCTGATCCGGTAACAATGGTCCCAGGCCCTCATGATGGTTTGAATCTTTCCTTTGAACTCCCCTTTGAAAAGAAATTCAGTTTGGCTTAACCCGGCGGTATTGGGAATGAACTGTCGTGATCCGAACTGTCGAGACACTAAAAGCGGAGCACAGGCGATCCCTCCGTGCAATCCCAACATCATCAGCCAGTTGAAATCACCACAACTGTATAAAAAATAATTAACTTTACCGAGCCATGGGACCCTCCATGCTATGTCTTCGTCTTGAATGTTCCTGAAGAAACTAGTCCACATTTTTGTTTTCAAATCCTCTCGCCATTCATTTGCTAAGTACTCCCGTAAAGGCGAAAAACCTTGGAAGGATATCCCCGGCAGGACCCTCGTCGGTGTCTTCCACATGTGACTCTGAATCCATACCTGTAACAGCTGTGCGCATCCTCGAAAACGTCCTTCTTCATGTTTCCGGCTAGTATTCGAGGGAATGAAAGTCTCGACCAAGATTGCTAGTACTGGGTTTGCTTTCCGTTTTACCCGCTCAAACAAGTCCAGAATGGCTATGTCAATGTTCCCGAGTACTCTTGGAAAGATCACCAAGCCATATATTCCTAAGGCGAACAAGTCCATTTTCTTTGCCTCGTCTGGATGTGTCGGTATGATGTCCCGAATACTTTCCCATGCAAAAACTGTATTGTCTCCTCGGATCTGAAGCAGACCATTAACCCAATCGTCACTCATTCCCGCGAAGGTTTTGAGTTTCGCAGTGTAATTCTGATTCCTTGGAGGCTTCGCGTAGATCCAATCTTCCTGAATGTTTTTCTGGTTAAGTAAAGCAGTGTATTCTTCTACTGTAGGCATCATGTCCTGCCCATTGAAGGTGAAGCAGTAAAAAGCCGGATTCCAGAACTGAACTATAGCTCGGAGTATTGGCTGGTTAACCCGAACATATAACAGCTATGCAATGTCGCCATAACTATCGCATAGCAAGTCTTGTAGTCTTCGGTCCATCTTTCCCAAATGCTTTGAAGATCCCATAAGTCGTTCTGTTGGAGACTCACATAGGTGTACCTTGCTATTATGCGTTCGTCCGGTAAACTGTTCCCTTGGGTTTTCTGGTTGACCTCTGACCAATGTTTGACTGACAAATTAAGCTCTTCTTTCCTAAGACACCTTTTTTCCATGGTGAAAGACTTTCTGATCGGGCAAACCACTTGATCCAGTACCTTTATGTGATGAAAATGTATGATGTATAAAAAAAACAAAAGCGAAAAGAAAACAAGTCAGTACCAGATTAAATTAATAAATATATAAATAAAAGGACAAAATTAAACAGAATAAACACAAAAAACAACCCTATTTATCCCGTCTAAAACCTAAGGTTATCCGCATGGCTCTAAATGGGTAGGTTTCTATGTATTCTCTACATGCAGTCTTGGTTTTAGGAGGTACCCGAATTGTCCTTGCTGTCCTCTACTAAGAGTAGCAAGGCCCCTGATCATCACCCATTATAGGCTCCTTTCAACCGGGTTCAATTCAGGGGGACCCATTCGCTTATGCCCGTACGAAGGAACGATATCCTTACGAAAGCATAAGTTACTCGAGCCCCGAAGGTACTTGCTAGGCCCATACGGGAGAACGATATCTCCACGAAAGCATTAGCGTTTTCCCCCCACTTAAAAAAATGGGTTTATATGCCATATTTTAAATGCGTTAAAATAAACGCGCAATTATAACCGAATGTTAATTTAATAGTCACTTTAATCCGGAACTTCCAATATTAGTAAAGCGGTAATTATTTTAAAAGCTTGACTCTCATTTGTTTTTGAAAAAAAACAAAAATATTCCCCAGCGGAGTCGCCATCTGTAGCGATGTCTTTTTTTCGCTAAAAAAAACGATTTTTCGAAGGTATTTGTGATTTTTTTGGATATAAAATATTTATTCCGTGGGGGTTTTGAAAATATCATATGTTATTAAAAATTGGAGTCGCCACCGGCCACTTAGGTAGGCCGGACACCATAAAACCAGAGATTTAAAAATTATTGGGTTCGGGAGTCGGTTACGGATGGGGAAAGATTAGCACCCCCACACCGCCCAAAATTGGTACTTTAATAATTACCGCTTTATTAATATTAGATTTTCTGGATTAAAGTGACGCTTAATTTAAAATTCGGTTATAATTGCGAATAAATTTTAAGGGCCCCGTTATCCGAGAGTAAACGCCCAACCACTATCACTACGCCTGATACTGGCCCCGTTTACGCTCGGATAAAAGGGCGCTGCATTGACAATTTATATCTCGATATGCAATCTTAGTGGCAAAATATAAAATATGGCAAATAATTTAAATGCAATAAATATTAACATGACAGAATACTAATCTAACATAAATAAAATACGTAATTAAAACACACATATACATATCAAGCTTAATAGTAGATAAAAACAAATTTAACATGTCACAATAACAAGGCAGGAATAAATACGTGTGTAGACGAACATATATTTCAAGAAGACATACATATTAGAAATAAAACATATTTCAACATACATAGAACAATATATTATACATAAAAAGAAGACACACTAACACGTAACCTAAAAGCCAAGAAAACATACAATACATACAAAAATACAAAACATGTTGTGTACGAGCCGACTGGAACATAATATGCGTAATACGAATAACCAAACAAATACATAAAGATACATAATCATCATAAACTTAACACACATATACATGTAAACATAAAAATACAAGGCATATACGAGGGATATATAATAAGGCAAAAGACTACATCAACATATACGATTATAATACGAACATGAATATTTACATGGAAACAGGACTGAAATGAAAAGAAATAAACATCAGTGGCAGAAATTAAAGGATAATAATATGCAATTTAAGGACGAAAATGCAAAATAGACAGAACCTAAACGGATCAAAACTGTAATTGGACCAAGGGGCAGACCCGAAATGAAAAATTCAAAAACGCGGGATGGTTAAAGGGGTAATTTTACCATTTAAAAACTGATTCAGTGTAATTTAGGGACTGGATTGCAAGATTTTGAAATACAAGGGGGACCAGAGTTGTAAATATACCATGCGGCGAGACAGAAGTGAAAATATCAAAAACGCGGGGGGATTTAGTACGTAATTTACCCATTTCACAAAATAATAACACCTATAAAACGCAATTTTTTTGGCCTGGCTCAAATTTCCCTCATTTTGTTTCATTTTTTCAGTTTTATAACAAAGCTTCCTTCTTCATTTTCTCTCAACCTTCCTGATGAACCTAGAATCCGGCGGCCGGCCGCCGTATTCTTCGCCGCCGGCCGCCGCTAACCGGCGCCGGCGAGCCCCAAAAAAACACTCCAAAATGAACCCTTCTTCACCCTCGACACGAATCTGAACTTGGATTCGGAGAAAAAGTTTTCATCCGTCCTAGATCTAAGAAATACGAAAAAAAAAAAACCCTCTTTTTTATTTCAACCCAAAACGAAACCAAAAGGGGTCTCCCACTCCTTTCAGTTCACCACGTTCGGCTTGGGAAAGCCGAAAAGGCTTATCACTGGTGAGGGAGATCCACCGACGACGATGGTACGACTTCTAACCCTCTTTTTTTTACTACGTATCTTTTTGTGTATGCATGCAACAAAGTAAGAAAAAGAAGAGTATTTACCACTGAATACTTTTGTATTTTTTCTTTTGATTACAACTTGGCTCTTTCGATTACAACTCGTTGTTCTTTCGATTACAACATGTTGTTACAAAATGTTTGTTTCATACATATATGCCTGTCTTTTGGTTTGGTACAAGTAATATAATATTTTCTTTTTCAGATCTGGACTGATTACTGACATAATATTTTTTCTTGTGTTTTGACATGTCTGAGCGCGGTGGTTAGAGACCGGCATGGTGAAGCATGGTGGCGGTGTGGGGGTTCTGTCTTCGGCCAGAGGCGTTCTCGGCCGTTAGATCAGATCTGATCTAACAGTCGGGCTGGCTTGAGGGACGAACGGCCTAGATGAAGCCTCAATTGGTGAAACGGCTCCAGATCGTGACACGTGTGGCTCAGCAGTCGAGGGGTCAGAGCGCGTGGGACTCACGCACGCGTGGGATATCAAAGAGTCTGCTCGTGGACCGTACGCGCGCGTGGCACTCGAAACGTCCAGACGTGTAGTACACGCAGCTGGTAGATATTTTGTTCCTTGCTTGATCGTGGCCATTGGATCAGATCTTGATCCAACGGCCCATAGTTATTTGCACACAAAATAATTATAATTAAATAGAGTTTGGGTTTGGGCCAACCGGGCCTTGTAATAATATTAGACTTGTAATTGGACTGCAATTTATTTATTTGGGTTTAATATATTTTTTTGGATTTTCATCTTATATTAGCCCAATAATAATAACATTAGTTATAATTATAACAGCAATACACATACAACAATACATACGTATATACCTATGCAAACATTAATTATAACATACCAGTATACATACATATATAATCATACACATAATTAACATAACATCTATACACATTATTCGTAAAACCAAATACGCTCATACTAACTATAGATACATGCGTGACACACATACCGTTAATACGTATACATACATAGTTTATAATATACATGCACACACCACACATTATATATATATTAGTAACACTCATGCACATAATAAACATATAATATAATATAATACAATGTATACATGCAACACTAATATACTAATAATTATACTAATGTGTATTTACAGACCAGATAAAAATGAGTGATTACAAATGTTGTAATACTGCTTTCTCGGTCAGGTAAGAATCTAGGTTAGAAAGCGTTACCGGTGAACAATCTGGGGATCAGATCAATATTTATGATAACTTATGCAATGAACATTGAGCCAAAATTATTAATACGTAGCCATGATGGTCAATGATCATCTTATACTTAATCAAAACCATAGTTAAGTGTTATTTGGTAATTTTTCCAAATTTAGGGACTAAATTGAAATTTTAGTAAATTACAAGGGCTTATCAAAAATTACAGTTACCCATGTGAAATTCAATGCATGATTGTCTTGCATACAAATTTTCAGCATAATCAGAGTTCATGTGTATCCTCAATTAAGCCTTATAAGATTCAATGACCATTTTATAAGATTCTAAAACCTTTTTAGTAATCTTTTAACGAACTTACCTATCTCGGTACCGATACTCGAAGGGTCGTATCGATACGCTTATGTCATGATACTTAAATGGTTATGAATTGTAGGGGCCGTACCGGTACGGGTACATTCATATCGGTACGATATGCTTGTCTTAATTAAACTAGATTTCAGTGTCAAATTACCGTACCGATACGCATTAGGTCGTATCAATACGCTTACCATGATCGTTAAAACGGTTAAGTTTATCAAGCTTGTACTGATACTTCAATAGACGTATCGATACGCCCCCTATTTCTTGCATCCTAAAATGCACACCCGTACCGATACGCCATCACCCATACCGATATGGACAGACTTGTAATGACAGATTTAGTCTATTTTTTAATCAAATTAAGGGCCTTAACCTTGTCCAATTGTTACCAAATTTTACAAGCAAGTTTATAGTCAACTATTCTACCTACATGTCAAATTTTATAGCAACTGGAATCCATTCATCAAGATTTCACTTATTAGAGCAATATAGGCCAAGTTTGCCAATTTTACCAACTTTCAACATGCCATATTTCATATTTTCACCATTTCAACAAGGTGAGTAATATGTACATACATAATAGGGCTAAACTAACATGTCTAGAACCTACGCCACCATACTAGGAGTTCAAGGGCTAGGTTTACATTATTTATAGCTTGTGTGACTTGCTTCAAAAACTCTCCTAGCTTCGATCCTTGATCCGACACACCTTTAACCTAGAAATGCATGGAAATGAGATGCATTAGGCTTATAGTGCCTAGTAAGGTAGTCAAAAATAATACCACGAATACTAATAATATCAATAACATGTATATCAATATAAATGCATCTCAGATCATGTTTTAACAATAATTTCAAGAACTTAATTCCTTGGATCGATATGTGAATGTTGATATGAGAATTTCTAACCAACATCGCCAGCAATAACTGGTCAATATCCTCCAACATCGCTAGCAATAAATGGTCAATATCTTCCAACATCGCCAATAAGACCAAACCAACACATCCCGCCAACATCACCAAATAGAGCCTTAGCTCAAGGACCGTAGTCCACCTCGTACCAATGAGCTCATGAATTCTATGGCATGCCAATTGTATCCAATGTCCATTCGTATCCAAGGATTCAATAATTAGGCCAATAACAATGACAATGGCAATGGCAACTTGTCAATAACAGTGTATCATGAACAATATGGCCTTTTACAATATTCTAAAATTATCAATGACAACATCATGAACCAATAATCAATATCAATGCAATAAGCTTACCAAAGCTTACCAACGATACCTTCAACAAGGTTTTCATGTATCCATATCTTGATTTCAATGAAGGAAATGCAATAGACCAATACAATGAAATCGAGATAGGCACCTAACCAATCCCGAGACTCCGACAGCACTTACTAATACTTCTAAAGCTTTTAGGGCTCTCTGATGACAATTCATTTGTTCTTTGACTTGTTAGAATTTGATGATTTTGGTGATTCCTCACTTAGATTCTCTTGAGCTACAAAAGAAATAGAAATCACAAGGATTTCATTATCAATAATAGATTCATAGCAACTTATTAGCTATGAAAAAAAATAGAGATTGATCCTTGATATCCTTAGGAAATTCTAGGGTTCTTAATTTCTTGGACTTGGATTTATACATAGTTTTAACCATGAAATCAATGAATCAATTAAGGATATTGCTTACCCAATCGATACATATAGTTTAGGATTAAAAAGCTTGAGAAAATCAAAGCTTGAACTGCCCTCCAATGGAGATGCTTGCTTGTTCAATAGGAGGAAGAAGATGGATATGAGGTGTAGGCTTAAGAATTAAACGGGTAAGTTTCTAACTCCTTTCTTATCTCTTTCTTTTCTATTTGGCTTTCCTTTAGGTGAAGGAAATTCACCCTAAATGCCCACGTAAGTGGTGATTCATGGGTTGAGGGTCTAATTACATGATTAGTCTATCAACTTTCCATTTATTTTCACCTTTAGCCCAATAGTTCTAATTTTCCCAATTTAGTCACTAGGATATTTTTTAAAGTTTGCAATAAGGTCTTTGATCAATAACAATACTAAATTAGGGTTCAACAATTCAATAATTGACCACTTGGTCAAAGGTAAATGCTATAGTTTGACTTTCTGATGCAAAATTTTTAGTTTCCAAAATTAAATTTTGACTAGGCCCGGTTTGGGGTGTTACAACTATCCCCCTTCAAATTTTACCTAAATCGAAAAGGTGCAAGTATTGATTCTTCATGGTCTCTTCTGGTTCCCATGTAGCTTCTTCAATCTTGTGACTCCTCCAAAGTACCTTGACTAGAGGAATGTTCTTGTTCTGAAGTCTCTTGACTTCCTTTTTCCAATATCTATACCGGTTCTTCTTTGTAGGTCAGGTTAGGTTGAAGTTCCACTGATTTGGGTTCCACAACATGCGATGAATCATATATATACTTGCAGAGCATCGACACATAGAATATGTCATAAATCTTGCTTAGCTCTTGAGGTAAAGCTAGCCGGTAGGCCACATGACCAAATTTTTCAGTCACCTCAAAAGGTTCAATTAATCGGGGACTTAATTTCCCCTTTCTACCAAAATGGAGAATCTTTTTCCATGGAGAAACTTTCAGAAAATCTTTCTCCCCCACTGAGTATTGTACGTGTCGTCTCTTGAGATCAACATATGTCTTCTGTTTGTCGAAGGTGGCCTTTAAACGGTCATAAATGATGGTAACCCATTCTTCGGTTTCCTAAAGTAAGTTAGGGCATAACACTTTGCCTTTACCGAGTTTAGACCAACATAACGGTGTTCTACACTTCCTGCCATACAGTGCTTCATACGGTACCATTCCAATAGATGATTGATGGTTATTATTATAAGAAAACTCGATGAGAGGTAGGGACCTCTCCCAAGTTCCTCCAAAGTTGATGACACATGCACGAAACATGTCTTCCAATATCTGAATTACCCTTTCTGACTGGCCGTCTGACTAAGGGTGAAAAGCTGTACTGAGATTAACTCGGGTGCCCAGAGGTTCTTGTAGTACTTTTCATAATCGTGAAGCAAAACGTAGGTCTCGATCAGAGATAATTGACTTGGGTACTCTATGGAGTCTGATCACTTCCTTGATGTACAAGTCAACGATGACCCAAATAGCATCATGCTTAGTTGGAGTCAACGGTAGTCAATTGACAAAGTCTATGGTTATTTTCTCTCACTTTTATTGGGGAAGTTCAACGGGTTGCAATAATCCAGTAGGGACACGGTGATCATCCTTAACTTTCTGGCATGTAAGGCATTTAGATACAAACTCTATAATGTCTTTCTTCATACCAGACCACCAGTACAGTTCCTAAAGGTCCTTATACATTTTTACTGACACTGGGTGAACTGAGAAAAGGCTACAATGAGCTTCTTTGAGAATGTCCTCACGAAAGAATTTATCATCCAGTATATAGATTCTATCACGAAAACACAAGAGTCCTTTAAAGTTAACTTTAAAGTCAAGATCAGGATTACTTCGAAGCTTGGTGACAATGGCTTGTAATCCAGGATCTTGATCCTATAATGACTTGATTCTCAATACAATGGTAAAATAAACTTGAAGTTCAGCTACTAACGGTTGATGTTTTTGTAACTTGAAATGAGCGTAGATAGCTCGAGAAGCAGGCGAAGGTTTGCGGCTAAGTGCATTAGCTACAACATTAACCTTGCCCGGGTGATAATCAATAACAAGATCATAATCCTTGAGAAGCTCCACCCATCTCTTTTGACGAAGGTTAAGCTCATTTTGTGTTAATAGGTATTTGAGGCTCTTGTGATTGGTGTATAGATAGCATTTTTCACCGTATAGATAATGCCTCCAAATCTTTAAGGCAAAGACAACCGCATCCAATTTAAGATCATGGGTAGGGTAGTTCATCTCGTGTGGCTTAAGTTGCCTTGAAGCATACGCAACTACTTTGCCTTCTTGTATCAATACACAATCTAAGCCCTGCTGCGATGCATCACTATATACGATGTAGTCTTTACCAGACTCAGGTTGGGTTAGGACCGGTGCGTGAGTTAATACTTGTTTAAGCTGATCAAAACTGCGTTGTTGCTTCTCAGTCCATTCAAAAATGGCATCTTCTCGTAGGAGTTTGGTTAATGGTGTTGCTATTATAGAAAATCCTTTCACGAATCTTCTGTAATAGCCAACAAGGCCGAGAAAATTGCAAATTTCACCAATATTCTACGGTGGCCTCCACTCAACTATAGCTTAAATCTTTTTTGAATCCACATGAATACCTTCTACAAAAACCATGTGTCATAGAAATGAAACTTCGGTGAGCCAAAATTTACACTTACTGAACTTGGCATACAACTGCTTCTTCTGAAGGGTTTGGAGTACAACACGAAGATGATCTCGATGTTCAGCTTGATTCTTGGAGTAAATCAATATGTCATCTATGAACATCACTACAAACTTATCAATATAGGGTCTAAAAATCAGGTTTATGAGATCCATAAAGGCAACAAGTGTATTGGTTAATCAGAAGGGCATAACCAAAAATTCGTAGTGGCAATACCTTGTACGAAAAGCTATCTTGGACAGATCACATTCTTTAACTCTTATTTGATATTACCCAGCCTTAAGTCAATCTTAGAAAAAGACGTTTGCATCACTGATCAAACAAGTTATCAATTCTCGGTAAGAGGTACTTATTCTTGATGGTAAGCTTGTTTAATTTTCGGTAATCAATGCAAAGACATATAAACCCGTCTTTTCTTGAAAAAGAGAACCGAAGCTCTCTAAGGTAAAGAACTTGGTAGAATGAAACCTTTATCCAACAAGTCTTGAATCTATACCTTAAGCTCAGTGAGTTCAACCGGTGTCATACGATAAGGTACAATAGAAACCGATGTGGTTCTAGGTTCACTTAAATCCAAAATTCAACTTCACGTGTGGGTGGCAAACCCAGAAGTTCATAGGGAAACACATCGGGGAATTCTTGCACAGTATCTATATCTTGCAACTGAGATTATTCTTTTCTTGTAGTAGCATATAACAATGATTTCTTACCTCCATAGTCCATGAGAGTCACACTCTCTTTGCCCAAACCTCGAACATACAATTTCTTCTTCAAGCAATCTACCCAAGCTTGATGCTCTCTGAGCCAGTCAAGCCTTAATATAACGTCAAACTCATGAATAGAGAGGGCCATAAGATTGGCCGAAAAAGGTATCCCTTGTATCATGAGGGGAAAATTTTTGCATACTAATCTAATTACAACACTTTCACCTAAAGGATTGGTTACGGTGATTTTGGAAGCTATAGGGTCGGATATTAACTTGAATTTTTTAATTAATACAGTGCTAATAAAGGAATGAATAGATCCAAGATCAATCAATACATGGACAGGGTGAGTATACAATTTAATTGTACCTGCTATAATATCTAGATCTTTCTCATCTTCTCTGCTCCTCACATGGTAAACTTGAGCTGGAACCTTGGATTCTTGTCGACTTAGAGTACTTGTAGAGCCACCAAGCCTCCCGAAAGCTCTTATTGCAGCTTGTTTCTGTCATTTTCCCTTGAATGACTGAGCATGAGACATTGTACTTACTGGTGCAGTAGACTTGGATGTATTTATTGGACAATATTTGATATAATGACCTTGTTAACCACAGAAGAAACATACTTCAGTCTGCCTACGGCACTGTCTCGTAGGATGTTTCCTCTAACAGAAATTGCAGGTAGGGTATTAGGATTCCTGACATGAACCTCTGGTACTCTCAATGGAAGTTGTTCTTATAGCAGATTGTGACATGGTCTGTGGCTTGGCAATGCTGGTTGATCGAGAAGGTTGTTGGTAATATTGTTGCTTATCTCCTTGTTGCTTGCCCTTCTTATACGTAATAGAAGATAAGAATCATCTTGAGGCTTCTTTTTAGACCGGGTTAGCCCACTAGTCCTCTGTAACCTCTGTGCAAATTTAGTAGAAATAGCTCAGCATACGAGTTCCTAAAATTTGTGATTTCCATTGTTGTAAACAAAGGTTGAAGCTCATCACTCAACCCTGTGACAAATATTCTATATTTCTCCTCCTCTTTCTTAATATACTATGCTCTATACTTGCAATATTTGCAGAAGTCGTAGATATACTATTCCATTGGTCTTTCGCCTTGCTTCAGATGCATGAAGATATCCTACTTTTTAGCCAAGTAATACTCATTGATGTATTTCTTCTTGAACTCACGCATAAAGAACTCCCATGTTATAGCTTCCCCAGGAGCAGTAAGTATAGTGGTCTCCCACCAATGCAAAGCCTCGCCTGCCAACAAGGCTAGGGCGCACTCTAGTTTATGCTCATCTGAACACTGTAACTATTTATTCAATATCCTCAATGTGCTATCTAACAAATATTCTACTACTTCAGGGTCGTCGCCAACCCTACCTACAAAGGTAGTAGCTTGGTGTTGTGACAGCTTATCGATATGGGCTCGGGTCATGGAAGTAGCAGCTATAGAAGATTGTGCAGACTATTTAAACTTAAGAGTAGCCATGAATTGTTTGAACATCTCAGTCATGTTCCGGTAGTATTCAAATTGAGCAGTCTAAGTACGAGTTCGGGATTCGGTGGTTCTTGTTGGGGAACTTGTGGATTAGGAGGGTCTTCACCCTTTTTCTCCTCGCAATGTGTCAAGGAGCCAGTAGTATGCTCAACTTCTTCGTGAGCTTTCTCAGAGTCAAACATATTATTCTATAAAAGAAAAAAGGATAGGATTAATCACAAGTCACAATATACACATCAATAAACTCCTAGGTGGCATATGCAATGCAATAACAATACAATAGACTTTGGTTTAGTCCTAGAATCAACTAAACTCTAGCTCTAATACCATAAATATAACATCTTCTTCCCGGTTCGGTAGGAATTCAGGTCAGAAAGCATATCGGTGAATAATACAGCGATTGGATCAATATTTATGATAACTTATACAATGAACAGTGAGCCAAATTTATTAATACGAAGCCATGATTATCAATGATTGTAGCGACTATTTTTTTTCTAGGCTTTGAAGGTCGCCACTACGAATTAAGAAATATCGTGTTTGGGGGGATTTTCTATTTTATTGGAAAATTATTAAAAGATGGGAATTTTCAAGAAAACTCGTATTTTTTAAAAAACTTAGAGTCGCCACCGGTCACTTGGATAAGGTAGACCAGACACTGAAAACAAAAACCAGATATTCTTTTAAAAATTGGGTTCGGTAGTTGATTACGAATGAGGAAGGATTAGCACCCCACACCGCCCAAAATTGGTACAAAATTATTACCGCTTCATTAATGTCAAATTTTACATGTTAAAGTGACTATTAATTTAAAATTTAGTTATAAGTGCAAGTAGATTTTAAGGACTCCGGTGTTCGAGGGATAAACAAAAACTACCATCTACATCTTAGACTGGTAGCCAAGTTTACCGTCGAAAAAGGGAGCACCGTATTAACAATTAAATATGTCGAATGTGCAACTTAATCGAACAAGTTAAAAAAACATGGAATAAATACGTATTATTAGGAAAATTAATGATGTAATTAAAAATAAAATACAATGAAATTAAAACGATACATTTAATATAACATAGGTGATGTATAACATAGAATACGAATAATACACTGTACACACACACACATATACATATTATCACACGTACATATAGACATTAATGCATACATATATAATAATTACTACAATTACTTATTATACTATAATATTTACAACCCGAACAAAAATGAGTGATTACAGCTGCCCCTCTTTGCTTGTTCTTGTGAAACGAGAACAAAGCAAAGACCAAAAAATGCTCATTTTTTCCTGTTTTTCTGTCTTCGGCTCTAGAACCACGGGTTTTTCTGAAACTTTCTGCTCTTCCTCGGCCATATCTTCAAGCTTCGATCTCTTCAATGCCCCAATTTATACTCGTCTTGACATTTAAAAAGAAAGCATGGCATCATGCCCGAAGGTCTTACTGATGGCCCGAATGTCTTATCACCATGCCCGAAGAACTTACTGGTAGCCCGAAGGACATATCATCATGCCCTAAGGCCTTACTGATGGCCCGAAGGACTTAAAATCTAGATTCACACAGAAAATGGCTACCAATCTTCCTTAAAATCTGAATTTACGCCAAAAATGGCTACCGGTATCCCTTAAGATGATGCCCCATTTCTTACCAGTCTTGACATCACAATAAGGTTAACATCATGCTTGAAGGACTTACTGATGGCCCGAAGGACTTATCACCATACCCGAAGGACTTACCGGTGGCCTGAAGGAATTATCATCATGCTCGAAAGACTTACTGATGACCCGAATGACTTAAACTCTAGATTCAAGCTGAAAATGGCTACCAATCTTCATTAAAATTTGGATTCATGCCAAAAATGGCTACCAATATCCCTTAAAATGATGCACTGATTTCTGCCAGTTTTGACATCACAATAAGGTTAACATCATGCCCGAAGGACTTATTGATGGCCCGAAGGACTTATCACCATGCCCAAAGGACTTATCATCATGCTCAAAAGACTTAGTGATGGCCCGAAGGACTTAAACTCTGGATTCACCCTGAAAATGGCTACCAATCTTCATTAAAATCTAGATTCACGTCGAAAATGGCTACCAATATCCCTTAAAATGATGCCCCAGTTTCTGCCAGTTTTGACATCACAATAAGGTTAACATCATGTTCGAAGGACTTATTAATGGCCCGAAGGACTTATCACCATGCCCGAAGGACTTACCGGTGGCCCAAAGGACTTATTATCATGCTCGAAAGACTTAGTGATGGGCCAAAGGACTAAAACTCTGGATTCACGCTGAAAATGGCTGCCAATCTTCATTAAAATATGGATTCACGTCGAAAATGGCTACCAATATCCCTTAAAGTGATGCCCCAGTTTCTGCCAGTTTTGACATCACAATAAGGTTAACATCATGCTCGAAGGACTTATCACTATGCCCGAATGACATACCGGTGGCCCGAATGACTTATCATCGTGCTCGAAAGACTTACTGATGGCCCGAATGACTTAAACTCTGGATTCATGCCAAAAATGGCTACCAATCTTCATTAAAATTTGGATTCATGCCGTAAATGATGCCCCAATTTCTGCCAGTTTTGACATCACAATAAGGTTAACATCATGCCCGAAGGACTTATTGATGGCCCGAAGGACTTATCACCATGCCCGAATGACTTACTGGTGGCCCAAAGGACTTATCATCATGCTCAAAAGACTTAGTGATTGCCCGAAGGACTTAAACTCTGGATTCACCCTGAAAATGGCTACCAATCTTCATTAAAATCTGGATTCACGTCGAAAATGGCTACCAATATCCCTTAAAATGATGCCCCAGTTTCTACCAGTTTTGACATCACAATAAGATTAACATCATGCTCGAATGACTTATTGATGGCCCGAAGGACTTATCACCATGCCCGAAGGGCTTACAGGTGGCCCGAATGACTTATCATCATGCTCGAAATACTTACTGATGGCCCGAAAGACTTAAAATCTGGATTTACGCTGAAAGTGGCTACCAATATAAATCTTCAATAAAATCTACTTCTTCAACATGGAGTCGTAAACCTTTAGTAGTCTTCAAATATCCGTTTAAAACAAACAAAATGCTTTTAAATTAGCATGCCACTATCTATATGATGCATGCAACGTAAAACTTTTTTTCTTTTTTTCTTTCTCCTTTTTTTCTTCTTCTTTTTCCTTTTTTCTCTCTTTTTTTTCCTTTTTTCTCTCTTTTTTTCCTTTTTCTTTTCTTCTTTCATCATCATTTATTTTTTCTTTCTTCTCTTCTTTTTTTTTCTTTTTCTTATTTTTTTCTCTTTTTTCTCTTCATCTATTTTAAAATTTTATTCCCTGAAAGGTCATTCTTCAGATTTCTTTATTTTGCTTCTTTTGCAGTATTCTCTTCATTCCTCATCAATCTTCATTTCATCACTCAAGTACCCACGCTTCTATCTCTCGTGCGTGAGTAACTCTTTTCTTCTTCTTTGGGGTCTCTACTCGCTTTGCAAGTCTTTCTTGTAGTTCTCACTCTATCTTCAGGTATGGGCTTTTACCATTTTTCTCGCCTCCACATTGTCCCATCCAATCTCTGGGCTAAACTACTTCTAAGTTCTTGATCAATCATTCAGAGTCTTGATCTGTCTCAACATTAGGGCATGCAAATTACCCCCACGCCCTGAACTCATTTCTAAAATCTAATCTTTTTATAGCGTTTGAACGGTAACCAACTCTCAGTCCCTATACTTTATCTGTATCGCATTCTTATCATCCTTATTCTATTCAGAGCTTAGCTATCTTTCATGTCTTTGACCCATCATTCAGGGTCTTCATTTATCTTCTGATTAAGGCAGCCAAAATACCCCTTCTCCATGAACTTATCTCTTCTTGCAGCATCTTGGCGGGAACTAACTCTCGGTCCCTATGATTCAATTTTTATTTCTTAAAAACACGGTCATTTCAAAAATAACTTAGATAAAATGTCAAACCTCTTTGAAAACTAATGTTTGAGAGATCTTTTTTTAAAATCAATGTTTAAAAATGCCAAACATCTTTAAAAACTTATGTTTAGATGAAATGGTAAGTATCAAAATTCGGATAAAAATACCAAACATTTTTGAAAAATTAGTGTTTGGAGTAAATGATAAGTATTAGATGAATTGAGATTTGAAAAATGCCAAACATTTTTAAAAATTAAAGTTTGGAAGAATATGTGAAATTTGAAATTTGGAAAAACAATGCCCAAACATTTTTTAAAACTAATTCTTAGATAAAATGGCAAATAACTAAAAGAAATAAAATTTGAAGAAAAACGCCCAAACATTTTTTGAAAACCAATGTTTGGAAGAAATAATTGATATGTAAAAGAACTGAAAAATCCAAACATTTTTGAAAACTAATGCTTGGTAATAAATGCATTAACAAATTTGTATGTTTAGAAAATTTGGTCTATGTCGGTGACGTAGCCATATGTATGGTCTCCCCTAGTCCATTTAGGCTTTCAAGAGGAACACTTCTCATACCTATTTTCTAGCCTATTTAAGGTGGCTCTCTTAATCTCACCACTCATTATGCCCCTCATCCTTCCCTCATTTGGGTGTCAATGAGGCACCTCGAGGTTTGACGTTCCCTGAAAAAAGGTTAACCCTTAGGCGGGAAGTAATCTGAATACTTTCTCATTTAGATAACTACGAATGATCAAAATGGTCTTTGGAGGCTTGTACTGTAGACCATGTGTCATGATTAAGCGAAGATCGTGCTTTTAAACTTGTTTAATCTGAATATGCTCATATGAAATAATCTATTCTCTTTCATTCCTCGTATCGCTCTAGACAGCCCATTTTTTGGGTTTTCACCCTAGAGGTCATTTCCATTTTCTATACCTTCTGACCGACTTATTTTTTGGTCGAAATTAATGCTTGCTTTCTTGTTCAAAGGTGACTGGTCTTCCAAAGTTCCTCAAGAATTGAGATTTCCTGAAGGGAAGATTATGCCGAAATCCATTTCTAGTTCATTTAGTCAGAGTTTTATTCTTGCACAGATAGATCTAGTTGTACTCATGTTTTTTTTCTTTTTTCTTTTATTCTCTTTTTTTTCTTTCTCTTTTTCTTTCTTTTTTTCTTTTTTTTTCTTTCCTTCTATTTTTTCTTTTTATTCTTCCTTTCCTCTCTTTTTCTCTTTTATTTTGCATTTTCTCTTTTTTTCCTTCCTCTTTTTTTGGGCTTCATTGTATCCATATTAGCCAGTTAATTCTTCACGGTTCTCTTAAATTGATGTTTATTGGCTAATGACTTCTTCATTCGTCTTTATCTTTCCTTTATTGCATTGTTCAGCTTCAAGCGCTCACTTTTTATTGTTTCAGTTCTCTGCCTGGCATTTCTTATTGCTTGGTTTACTCGTTGAACCTAATACTGTCTTCGATCACTTCTCTTTGGTGATTTCATGGTCTTTGTATCCAATATTTTGACCTCATTTCTTCTTGCTTGGCAGGTGGAAGGCTACCAATTGTCATCTCGTTCATAGATATTGAGAAAATTTTCAGGGGGATAGAAGTTTAGGGTCAACACTCGACTCAGTGATCTTAAACGACAAGTGCTTGAGAGGGGAATTTTCCTAAAATGGGAACTGCCCATTATCTAAACACTCATTTTGTTCCTCTGTCAGCCTAAACAGACTAGTGGATGCTGGCATTCGCAATATCCCCTACGGTATTCAATTTTTAAAAATATAAACAGTTTAGAATTGACCCATGAATCTAGATTGAAGGGTATGCTTGTGTTTGAAATTCAATGACATAATAAAATGGTATGTATCTGTGTATGATTTTTCATGAATGTGTATATGCGTATAGGAGAACAAAAACTACCCCATAGCAATGAATAAAGAGTATAAAGAATCAAAGAATGCAAAAGCAAAAATGTTTTCTAAATAATACGATCTTCATTTTGACAAAAATGAACAGACACACGTCTTTTATAAAATATTCCCATTGAGCTTTTTCTATATACAGTTCAAAATGAAAGAGATCAAAAAATGAGGGAATCAAACTGCCATTTTTTCAAAAATGTGAGTCATTCAAGCATAGGGACCATCTCACTCTGGCCTTCTTGTCGCTACACAGACTTGCCCCAATTCTTTCATTTTCTACTGCTGGATCAAATCTTGTGTCAGAACTCTTTCGTTGACTAGCTTCTTAATTTCTTCCAACAACGGTCTACACTTCCTAGTAGGATGCCCCGATGCCCTCATATAGAAATCATAGGTGCTATTCGGATCAAAACTATGAGCAGATGGGTCAGGTATAATTTTTATCGGTCTTGGAGTGAGATAGCGACCTTCAACTACATAAGGAAATATGTGTACAATAGATACCCCAAATATCTCCAAGTTTGTGCTTGTTCGGGGTATTTTTCTTGATGACTCATAAGGATTGACATTCTTTCTTCTCTTACGATTACGAGTGTCCTGGAAACAGCACTCATTTATTTCTTTGTCCTCTTCTCCTTCTATTTCCTCATTAGTTTGATCCTTAGACCTGACCCCAATTTTTCTTCTCGGATTGCATACCGTACCCTTTCTCCAATTGCCAAGAAATCCTCGAATCTGCTCCTTGACTTTTCGAGCATTATATCGAAGAAAGGAAAAGGAAGCGTCGTGTGAAACATTGGAGTCATTTCCTCTCCAGTTATGGGAGGCTGGACTTGGGCCGCCAAACTTCGCCACCTCAGAGCATAATTCTTGAAGCTTTCATATGGTCTCATCTTCATGTTCTGAAGGAACTGTCGACTTGGAGTTAAGTCTAAGGCATATCTGTACTGGCTCAAAAAGGCGCAGGCTAAATCATCCCAAGACTGAATTTGATTTCTGCTTAACTGGTTGTACCATATTGCAGTGGATCCCACCAAACTGTCGTGAAAGTAGTGGACCAACAACTTTTCATTCTTAATGTAGCCCCCATTTTTCTGCAAAACATGGTCAGGTGAAACCTCGGACAACTTGTACCGCCGTACTGCACGAATTTAGGAACCTTGAAATCTGAAGGAATAACCAAATCAAGGACTAAGCAGAGCTCTCTTGTATTAAAAACACCTATTTTTTATTTCTTCTTGAACTCCTTGACTCCATCCTCTAATTGGTCAAGTCTCGATTTTTCAACTTGTTTCATTATTATCTTTTTTAACCGGTTCTGCCATTGAACCCTCAAAAATTTTAGATTTCAGGAAATGAATAAAATGACAAAAGATGCAATGAATGCAATGCAATGCGATGTTGAAATGTGAATATGAATGTAATAAGGTATTGATTCCAAAAGTGATTCCCATAGAACATCTTTCATTAAGACCAAAAAGGTTTTATTACATCAAATAGTGGATGTTTACAAATATTGATAAGCCTTAACCCCTAACTTCTTAACTTCATCAAGCAATAGAGTTAACTTTCCTTCGTGATCCAATGCCGGATCTAAATTCTGACTTAACGGTATCACTACATCGGCCAAATCTGCTACTTGTTGGGCCACTTTGCGCACTTCGATCATAGCAATCTTCATGTCTCTGTCCCTTTCTTTTATTTCTCGTTTGGCCTTTTGCAATTTGAAAGTTACATTCTCGACACTTTCATAACCAGCCTACTTGTAAGCTTCGGCACGAATCTCACTTGTACATAAAGAAGTCCTAAGCTCATTGGCTTGTTCCCTGAGCGTCGCATTCTTTATTTGAAAGGTACGAAATTCATTTTCACTCTGCTGCGGACTTGATTTTATAATCTCGTTCATACATAGATTGCTTTCTAACTCATTCTTGAAGATGTCACGTTGGCTCACGGCTTCCTTCAACTTCTGTGACAACAGTCGGGCTCTATATTCACTAGCTCTACCTCTCTGCTTCCAATGTTCCAAATCGTTCTTCAACTGAATAATACCATTCTTCTATTCTTCAAAAGTGTTACCTAAACCAGCATTCTAAAATACGTCGTGAAGCTTCTGATACTCCTCTTGTAGACTCTTCAGTTTCTCGCTCAAATCACCTCTCTCATGTCTGAGCTGGTTATTCTCGAATGAATTCCCCTCTTCCGGGATGCCCCTATCTTTGGTCTCTAAATTTGACTCGTCCTTATTTGACTCTTGCCTTGGTTTTTCGTCAATTTTTCCCCTCGGTAAATGACTGGCTCACTGTGAAATTGGGGTTGTCCATCCTTAAAACTCAACACACCTATATTGACAAGATCTTTAACTCAGTTCTTTAAAGTCTAACAATTCCCCGTAGTGTGACCTGAACTCCTTAAGTGGTAACCGCACCTGGCTCGGTTGTTGTAACTTTTCGGGTAATATGGCTCCTTCAGAACAGATTGGACTGGGTGATGAGGTTCTTCTCAATAAGCATCAGGAGTAGCTCGGTGTACCTCACAGGCCTCGGGACATGCTCCTTCGCATTGTTGGTTTCTTAGGTCTTTTTTGGATCTATTTTTGTCTTATAGGAGTTGGGCTCAGATGTGCCTCCCACCGGTTTGTTGATGTGAATTACAAAAGGGTTCATCTCTTCGTACTTACTGATGTCATTTGGCTTGAGAGCAGGATTCTGACCATCGATACCTTCATTTTGTCTCTTGATCGAATCTTCTTCTGGCTCTACGGACCCTTTACCTTTATCCATAGCATTCATTCGACTCACTATCTCGGCCATTTGCTTCTTCAACTCTTGAACTTCATCTCGATCACTACTAGCACCAGCATCGTCTGCCACTAGGAGTCTTCAGATGATTCCCCCTTTATCTTATCGGATCTAGCCTCATGGCCAATCCCCATATTTGCATCCTTTGCTATCTGATCATACAATCTTTTGTCCATTGTGAACGATTTCTAATTTTGGGCAATCACTTGTGAATCAATACCCTATGACTGTATGAAGATGCAAAAATGCAAAAAGAAAACAAGACACAAGAAAAAACGAGTTAGTGTCGAATAAAAATAGGTAGACAAATAAATAGTACAGAAAATAAAACATCGAATAAAACAAACCTATATAAAATCTAAACCTAGGGTATCCGCATGGCTCTAATGGGGTGGGCTTTCTATATTTTCTACATGCAGTTTTGGTACTAAAAGGTACCCGAATTGTCCTCGATGTCCCCTACTAAAGGTAGCAAGGCCCTCAGTCATCACCCATTATAGGCTTCTCTCAACCGGGTTCAATCTAGAGGGACCCATTCCTCTATGTCCATACGGGGAAACGGTATTCCCACAAAAACATAGAGTGGTAGAGCCCCGAAGGTACTTGCTAGGCCCATACGGAGGAACAATATCCCCTTGAAAGCAATAGCATTTTCCCTTCACTTAGACAAATGGGTTTATATATCCAATTTTAAATGCGTTAAAATAAACTCGCATTTATAAATAAATATTAGTTTAATCATCGCCTTAACCCACAACTTCTGATATTAGTAAAGTGGTAAAATTTTTCGCTTAACTCCATTTTGTTTTAAAAACAAAATAAATCCCCAGCGGAGTCGCCATGCTGTAGCGACTAGTTTTTTTCGAATGTCGTCGTTGCGAATAAAGAAATATCATGTTTGGGGGGGTCCGTTTTATTAAAAAATTATTAAAATATGGGAATTTTCAAGAAAACTTGTATTTTTTGAAAAACTTGGAGTCTCTACCGGTCACTTGGATAAGGTAGATCGGACACCGAAAACAAAAACCAGAGATTCTTTTAAAAATTAGGTTCGGGAGTTGATTACGGATGGGGAAAAATTAGCACCCCACACCGCCCAAAATTGGTACAAAATTATTACCGCTTCATTAATGTCAAATTTTACGGGTTAAAGTGACTATTAAATTAAAATTTAGATATAAGTGTGAGTAGATTTTAAGACTCCGGTGTTCGAGGGATAAACGAAAACTACCATCTACGTCTTAGGCTGGTAGCCAAGTTTACAGTCGAAAAATAGAGCACCGCATTAACAATTAAATATGTCGAATGTGCAACTTAATCTAACAAGGTAAAAAACATGGAATAAATACGTATTATTAGGAACAAATAATGATGTAATTAAAAATAAAATACAACGAAATTAAAACGATACATTTAATATAACATAGGTAACGTATAACATAGAATACGAATAATACATTGTTCACACACACACACACATATATACATATTATCACACGTACATATAGACATTAATGCATAAATATATAATAATTGCTACAATTACTTATTACACTATAATATTTACAACCCGGACAAAAATGAGTAATTACAATGATCATCTTGTACTTAATCAAAACCATAGTTAATGGCCATTTGGTAACTTTTCCAACTTTAGGGACTAACTTGTAATTTTAGTAAATTACAAGACCTTATTGAAAATTACAGCTACCCATGTGAAATTCAATGCATGAATGTCTTGCATACAAATTTTTAGCATAATCAGAGTTCATTTGTATCCTCAATTAAGCCTTATAAGATTCAGTGACCATTTTATAAGATTCTAAGACCTTTTTAGTCATCTTTTAACGAACTTACCTATCTCGGTATGCTTTGTCATGGTAGTTGAAACGGTTATGAACCGTACGAGTCGTACCGGTAAGGGTATATCTGTATCAGTACGCTATACTTGTCTTAATTAAACTAGATTCCAGTTTCAAATTGTCGTACCGATACGCCTTAGGCTGTATCGATACGCTTACCATGGCCTTTAAATACGGTTAAGTTCATCAAGCTTGTATCGATACTAGGTATCGGTACGCATGGTCAAAGCTAAAAGGTCAACCTCAAGGATCGATATGGTATCAATACGGTGCTACAATAATTTTCTAGATTCATTTACCCGTATCGGTACTTCAATAGACGTATCAATAAGCCCCCTATTTTTTGCGTCCCAAAATGCACACCCATACCGATACGCCATCACCCCGTATCGGTACGCACAAACTTGTAATGACAGATTTAGTATGTTTTTTAATCAAATTAGGGGCCTTAACCTTGTGCAATTGTTATCGAATTTTACAAGCAAGTTTATAATCAACTATTCTACCTACATGTCAAATTTCATAGCAATTGGAATCTGTTTACCAAGATTCACTTATTAAAGCATTATAGGCCAAGTTTGCCAATTTTACCAACTTTCAACATGCTAACATGTCTAGACCCTATGCCACCATACTAGGAGTTCAAGGGCTAGGTTTATATTACTTATAGCTTGTGTGACTTGCTTCAAAAACTCTCCTAGCTCCAATCCTTGATCTGACACACCTTTTACCTAGAAATGCATGGAAATGAGATGCATTAGGCTTATATAGCCTAGTGAGGTAGTCAAAAATGATACAATGAATACCAATAATATCAATAACATGTATATCAATGTAAATGCATCTCAGATCATGTTTTAACAATAATTTCAAGAACTTAATTCCTTGGATCAATATGTGAATGTGGATACGCGAATTCCCAACCAACATCACCGGCAATAAATGGTCAATATCCTCCAACATCGCCAATAGGACCAAACCAACACATCCCGCCAACATCGCCAAATAGGGCCTTAGCTCAAGGACCGTAGTCCACCCCGTACCAATGAGCTCATGAATTTTATGGCATGCCAATTGTATCGAATGTCCATTCGTATCCAAGGATTTGATAATTAGGCCAATGACAATAACAATAGCAATAACAATAACAATGGCAATGTCAACTTGTCAATAACAGTGTATCATGATCAATATGGCCTTTCACAATATTCTAAAATTATCAATGACAACATCATGAACCAATAATCAATATCAATGCAATAAGCTTACCAAGGATACCTTCAACAAGGTTTTCATGTATCCATACCTTGATTTCAATTATGGAAATGCAATAGACCAATACAATGAAATCGGGATAGGCACCTAACCATTCCCAAGACTCTGACTACACTCACCGTTACTCTCGAAGCTTTTAGGGCTTTCGAATGACAATTCCTTTGTTCTTTGGCGTGTTGGAATTTGTTGGATTTGGTGATTCATCACCTAGATTCTCTAGAACTACAAAAGAAATAGAAATCACAAGGATTTCAATATCAATAATAGATTCGTAGCAACTTATTAGCTATGAAAAACAATAGATATTGAACCTTGATATCCTTAGGAAAGTCTAGGGTTCTTAATTTCTTGGACTTGTATTTATACATAGTTTTAACCATGAAATCAATGAATCAATTAAAGGCTATTGCTTACCCAATCGATACCTATAGTTTAGGATTAAAAAGCTTGAGAAAATCAAAGCTTGAAGTGTCCTCCAATAGAGGTGCATGCTTGTTCAATAGGAGGAAGAAGATGAAGATGGATATGAGGTGTAGGCTTAAGAACTAACCGGGTAACTTTCTAACTATTTTCTTATCTCTTTCTTTTCTATTTGGCTTTCTAATGCCCACATAAGTTGTGATTCATGGGTTGAGGGTCTAATTACATGATTAGTCCCTCAAAATTCCATTTATTTTCACCTTTAGCCCAGTGGTTCTAATTTTCTCAATTTAGTCACTAGGACAATTTTCAAAGTTTGCAATAAGGTCCTTGATCAATAACAATACAAAATTAGGGTTCAATAATTCAATAATTGACCACTTGGTCAAAGGTCAATGCTATAGTTTGACTTTTCGATGCAAATTTTTTTGTTACAGGAATTGAATTCCGACTAGGCCAGGTTCCGGGGTGTTACAAACGCACTACACCAACAAATTCAAAAAAAATATTTTTCAAACCAAATTAAAAAGTATTTCTGACTTGAATATATAGCCTGTGAATTAATGTTGAATTTTGTTTTTTTAAATACATAAGTAGTTATTAAATTAGCTTTTGAGGTCAAAAAGCAATACATAATAGTTTTTCAAGTCAGAAATACTTTTTAATTTGGTTTGAAAAATATTTTTCAAAAGCTGACAATTTTAGCTTTTAACTTTTTTAAAAGCACTTTCGAGTATAATTATTCATTCATTCTCGACTATATATTCAAGTTTTTTATATTCTTAAAAAACAATGTCTAAAATAAATATTTTATCCCCTTAAAAGCATTTTTGACAACACTACTATATACTCTTAAACCAAACAATAAATAAGGATTTTTTTAAAGCACTTTCTCACAGCACTTTTCACAATGCAAAACTAAAATACAAATGATTTTTTTGGTTACTCTTCAAATATTACAAAATGGTCATTGCCTTATCAAAAAGTTACAAAATGCTCACAAGACATTATAAAATATTGACAAATTAAGGACCATTTTGTAACAATTTAATAAGTTCAACGATCATTTTGCAATAGTTTGATAAAATTTAATAACCGTTTTATAATAGTTTGACAAGTTCAGTGACCATTTTGTAATTTTTAAAATTCCAATGATCAGAAAGACAATTTTTTTATTAAAGAAGAGGTATTACATTCCTATGCTTGGATTCAAACCCATACAAAACGAGGCAATATGAACATCCTTAACCACTAGGCCAATTAGTGGATCTGACAATTTCTTTTACTTAATTTAATGACCATTTATGTACTTTATTTTTTTATCAAATAAGAGGAAACTCAACATCTAAACAAGTTTTCAAGTCAAAGCTCCTAGCTAAAATGATTAATGGATCTTGACATCTAACGTGCTGTATTAGCACAAATTTAAATGAAATCAAGAGAACTCAAAGATTGCTCTAATTGAAGAATACCATTTCTGATCCTCCTAATCTTTCCCGATTCGCAACGTACCATTCTGCAAGCAAAAAAAACACAACACATCCTAGCTTTTTACCAACAAAGAGCATTCAAAAACCATGATGATTCACACAAATATAACACAGAATAAGAAAGTAATTGGTTAATGGAATCAAATTGATCGTACGGTACTACTAGTACAATAAGTCTGAACAAATGATCAATGAGCAGATAAGTGTAAAACCGTGACGTACCGAGTTGTGGGGCAATTTTAGCACCTTCGGCTTAAGAAATCCGTCAAAAATTCTGAATAAGAAAAGGAGAGCCTCGATAGAGTATTCTACTAATCCCTGCTATGCTGCAAAGGGTCCGCTTTGATTATAACCAAGAGTTATGGAGCTGTAAGTTTAAACCTTTCTCCTAAGACGCATAAGTGTGATGGGGCAGCAGAGCCACGCTCCCAGAACTTCCCGGTAACAATACAAATGCTTGACATGATACTCTTACAAGTGAAGCAGGCTTTAGAGCATCCCTCAACTGGATTAGATCCTGATTCGTGAATTGAATAGAACTTTCCATTAGAGAATCTCATGTGCCTTCCCATAATACCTGTTGATGAAAGGAGCCTGCAACACAGAACCGCCAAGAAACAGACACGGAAAGGATAAGTTGCCGGTCATACTGTTATTCTAAATAAAATGCATTATGCCTCTGTAGCTAGAAATATAAATCTGGCATCTGGAATCCTAAAAGAGAACATTCATGAAGAAGTGGCCGACTCCCAGTAAAAAAGGGATTAGTTTTAGTTCCCCACCTAGCAACTCTAGGCTTGGGATAGGTTCGGGCGGAGAAGTTATAGACACCATTTCATAATTTGTATCTGAAGTACTTCAGAGGAAGCATGTAATTCAAATGATTTCGGAGAGAAAACTCCAAACCACTGGAATTAAAATATTAATCCAACAAAGACTAACAAGCTCCGATAACACCTTGACGACCTATGAAGAAAATCTACTCATAACTAATACAAATAACTTTATGCATGAGAAATAACTAGTGCTTTTAGAAAAGTTAAAAGTTGTTCTATGGCATTATTTTACAAAATAAATAATTAAAAGTAATTCCTTTTTTCAAAACAAAAAAAGCGTATATAAAGCACTAACTCGCAAAACCTTACCTTAACATTTGATACATCAGGAGTATCTGGAGTTTGAACAGGGTAGAACTTGTAAAATCTCATGTTCTCAAATACTGCTTTAGTTTCCTCACTCATTTCTTCAAGGGCCTTTTTGCGAGCTTCTCTTGCCTATAAGAATGGAATTCGCCAAATGAATCAACCTATCCAAATTCATGCTCCCTAACCAAATCAAGAAGCAAGGTTGCCTAAAAAAAATACCTGTCGATTAGCTTTTTTTGCTTCACGAACTCTCTCTTTGACAAAATCCTAGAAACCAAAAGCATGTCAGCTTGAACTAGCAGTTGATAATACATAAAATCCACAGAATACTGGTAAATTTTCAAAATGGGCTTCACCTTAAAAGCATCCTTCTATCTTTATCTAATTCATCTTCCTCAATCACTTTATCAGTAAACTCCTGCAGATAGGTAGATATAGTTTAGTATCCAATTCCTACGAAGACAGCATACAGCAGCAAAACATAAAATGATTAAGTCTAATGCATAAATAACTGATTGTTAGAAAATTCCAGGCTACCAGTCGACATAATTCAAACATCACCATAAAGATAATGCTAATTGGCCTATAGCATACTATGATGAAAGAGGCAAGTCTTACGTCAAGTTCATCCAACTCCCAATCAAATTCACAAAAAACCTGCAAGACCAGAAAGGATGTATCAATTTACATGATATTTTGCAGAGTACCGGCCTTAGTTATCCCAATATAAACAGTTACATGGTGTGTAATCAAGGGTTGCGTGTACAGCAAGGCATAATACAATCTAGCAAAGCAACTCAGACTCTCAAAATCAATATACTCTGTTAAGGTGCAAGGCATATCTCAAATAAGTTTCCTTTTTGTTTTCAATTCCTTCTCTTCAGAAGATATATTTTCATTAGATGGACAGTTCATGGTTCAAATATAAGTGGATTATGCTCAAAAGTAAAGAAAATTTAAGAGCTAGACTAATGATGCTTAGTGATGCTTGACTTATGTATCATGCACAAGGAGAAAACTGATTTTCCAACACTTACTTTATAAGGATAAAAAAATGCATCGGTACGTTCGGAAACCACACATTTCAAAAGGTTTGAACTTCAGACCTCCTACTTCTAACTTTTGGGAGCATCATATATGCATTCATATGTACAGGTGCACGTGTATGGCAAGATTTTTTGGCAATTAACTCTTTGCTTAACTCATGCAAGCACCTATTTTCTGCCACAAACCTTAAAATGGTGCCTGCAACTACATTGAATGCAACAGTTTATTTACCAAAGCATGGTAAGCTCAAACTCTATCCAACATATGCACAATTTTAATGTTCATAAAACCAAGTATAAGTCATAATTAATTTTCTCAGAAAATACAAAAATGTTACCGGCTTCGGTTCTGAGGAAAAATTATTTGAACCTCCGTGCTTTGTTCAAGTTCGTCTTCCTTCAAAGGCTGATAGAAATCTGTCAACGGAGACAGGCCAAACAACATTGCAATAAATAAGGTTTTTTCACTTCTTTTTACCGCAGTTTCTTCTTTGAAAACTCATCAGAATAAGCAGCAGATATGTGAATGCATAATCCAGCAATTTAACATCCAAAGATATCTAGAAAACTCACACGGCAGACAATACTCATATTTCTTGAGGCGATCTATTTTCATGTGTTTCAGAGAACCCTGCAGAAAGAATATCAAATACAAAAAGTTAAGCCAAAATACAAGCATGCATTCAACACACACATGGTGATAGAATTAGTGTTCACTAGAAATGGAAATTTCAAAGGGGCACAAAAACAAGACGGTCCATTTGTTAGAATTTAGAAATGTGCATTGATGTCCAAGTCTCTGTGGGTGACCACATATTTCTATTATATTGTTAATTCCAATGAGCAGAACTGAAGACTCGGCACTTCATTTGGTGCATTGTGTATGTATTGGCATAACAAGCTGATAAAAAGGCAAAACTGATTCCAGCACTTAAAACCCCGGGCCATACACTAAAATATAGGCAAGTGTACATTTAATACATCAAATTTTTTATAGATAATCAAAAGAAGCATATGTGAGTGAGACCCAAGTTGACAATCTCAAACAAAAAGCAGATCAAATAAAGATACTTTAATTGGATGTAAGCATGCAAAAGAAACAAATTTAAAGAGGGATGTAGGTGTTAGCATGCAAATTATGCCTTCTCTGAGTGCAGCTTAAGATGAATATTTGAGATTTCGGCCTATCAACTTGGCTGTCTCTGTGGAAGAATCAAAATACACAATTACTTCAAAAGTTTAGTTTAATCAATTCAAACACAGACTTAATAAAAAGAAAATTAGATAAAATTTAATTTATTATCTTGGGTAACTATATAGATGAATTGAATTAACTAAATAAAAGTTTACTCTGTATACGTTAAGAAAAGGATATAAAATATCAAAATTGGGCACCTATTCTCAAGTGGAATATATGGAACCCAGTCCATTTTCATTTGTTTCATAGGAACAATCTCTTCAGCTTCTCTCTGCACTGAGTTAATACCAATCTTATCTGAAGGTGGGAAAGGAGACTCAACCTGCAAAGATACAACATGGTGTAAAGAACTATTTTCAACAAATCAATCGCATAAAAGATTAATAATTTCATTACAATAATAGAAAATAATAAAGCAGAAAAAAAAGCAACAAAGATGTGGACATATTAATCATAAAAGAAAACTAAATGGAAGTTAGGTGGATTTTAACTCTCCAACATTCTAGACTGTTGATAAGTTGGTCCACACTAGATAAGCAAAGCAACAATATAGAAACTCTTTCCATCAAAAGAAAATTTTAATATGTAGAAACGGCCTTTTGTACCGAATAAAATATATGGAAAATGGTCCGTAACATGTATTTTTAGATGGTCTGCGTAACAAAATCACATCCACACGTATAAAGGTGAAGTAAAGAAACCAATTTATCCAAGGGGGAAAAGCCACAAGTTCTGAGACTCTAATCTTGACATTTGCAACTTAAAGAAACGGCTACACTGAACCATCGGAGGAAAATGTCAAAATGAAATCAGCAAGGGAACATATGACTTCAGAGCCACATAACAATACTGTTGCATAGGCCTTTAACATAAAAATGGTTAAAGATGCTATTATCACTCATCGCACTAATCACAAGATGAAGGAAGAAGCATCCCATGAATTAGTTTAGCATTAAAAGCATTTCTTAACAAAGTTAGACAACTTACAGCAACAATGACAGGTATACAGACGACTTTGTTTTCTCCTTTGTAAGGGACCAATTGAGCTGCACAAATAGAAAATAATTAAAATTGATAGTGTGTAATTGTTGAACAAAAAGGCAGGTTGGAAGAAGTTGAAACTACATGAAACAAGAAAGAAACTTGTGGGAACTAAGCTCAAATTAAGAACTTAGGACAAGCATCCTTTCTTTTACAAATTGTCCGTATAAAAGTGCAAAGTATGAGAACCAGGGCTAAGAACTACTTACGCTCCGTACAACCAAAGAGATAAACTTTCTTTCCATACAGTCCCCCCCCCCCTTCAAATGCATCCTGACCAGAAGAGAAAAGTAAGATATTTAGTTAACTCTAAACCAAGTTCAGCATGATACAAGGAAAACATTAGTCGCAACTAGAACTAGAAAAATAGCACCCAAAACGAAAAAGGAGATATGAGAAGGCATGAAAAACCTCTCTTGCAACTCACCTCTAGATTCGAAAAGTTGCAGTTGAATTGGTAAACAGAGTCCAGTTGATCCCACTTCCAAACAACAAAAGGAAAACGAAATAAGCAACAGAACTAAAATTCATCTCTAAAACACAAACCAAATAGTCAACATTCGAATGGAAACTCAAAATTCCAACCTCTGTTCCAACAGGAAATGCAGCTTTCCATAAATCTTCCTGCACAATGCAAATCGACAGTTATCACCAAAACAAATTTAACAAAGTAAAACATCACCCATTCAATGACCTCAACAAATAACACTTAAGCTCCAACATGTATCCATTAACCTTTAGTCTCCGCATAAAAATGCCAAAGCTCGTATGACAAATTTCAAATCTAACCACGGTGTTACCAGAATTAAAAGCTCAAATTTAAGTAGGAATGAAAGAAAGTCAACAGCGTTTAGAAATTCAGCTTAAAACACCTAATATCGAAACTCCGCATCAATTTAAAGTCAAAGAAGAGAAACCATAAACAACAAATTGAAGAGTTGTAGAGAAAATGAACATACCAAGTTGCGCTTATCTTCGAAATACTCAGGCTCCGGTTGAGGCTTGGTACGCTTAGCTTTGGGAGCTGGTTTATGGCTCTCCTCTTGCTTCTGAGAGGCGGCTTTTCTCTTAGCTCCCTTCCTCATCAGGTTATTAAGAAATGGCAATGGCAGAGCAGAAAAGAGAGGCGAGCGTGTATTTTGGGCGATGGCGGTGGATCCGGATTCAAAATCTTTACAACTATATCATTATTATATTATATGTTTGGACAAATTTGAATATTTGGGCGCTGCTGCCGGGCCAAATCCAACGCGGTGCTCTACAATTTTTAGTTCCTTTTGTACTTAGGGGTGCAGGTAGGGGAGTTTGATTTAGTTCGTAAAAATTTGAGTCGAGACTACGTAGTGCTGAGTCTGATTCGAGTAGTTAAAAATTTTAATCGAGTTTGAACTCGAGTTTTGATCAAATCAGACTCGAATAACACACGATCTAATTTATCTTATTTACATTCCGATGATAATAATAATAATTCTCTTCAAAATTATTAAAACACGAAAGAAAAAATAAAGGAGCTTTAATCCTGTTAACGCAAAGAGCCAAAGATGATTGCAAATTTTTTTAAAAAATAATAGATGATAAAATTTTATGGCATTCACAAATAATAACGTTACTTTATGCCATTCAAAATTTTAAATAATACATAAAAAAAATTATGTCTCGCACAAATAATGGTTGTCTTTTTAACATGCAAAAACAAATGTTGCAATAGTCCAGATTTCCTCTAGTTTGTCCTTTTCAAATGTATTTTCAATTATGGAAGAAAAAATAACACCGTAAAAAAGGCTTCAAATCAATATCAAAGCTCAAGTTTTATTATTATTATTATTAATTATTATCTAACAACATGATGCAACGAAAAAAATAATCCGTCGATTACCTCTAGAGATCTATGTACAAGAAACGAATCAGGGTGAATAATTACCTGTTTAAAATCTTGAATTATGGATTTGGAGAAGATAGATATCCAATCACGATTTCACGATGTCAATTTCTAAGCTACAACGATAACGCTCCGGCCTCTACTTAGTTCACCCGGTTGAAACAAGCATATAAAATTCTCTAAACTATTTAGAGGATTTTGCGAAAGCATTAATGACTGCTAGACCTCTCATGCCTTATATAGCATTTGTAATCCTAATTCAACTCGTATTAAGATTTCAATATATAATCTCAATTCAACTTAATTAGGATTTCAATATATATATTAATAGTGTTAGGATCCACTTACATTGTGTAAAACTTAATTACTTGTACATCTTTTTTGGACCGTTGGATGATGGTAATAAATGGCTAAGATTATTTCCTTATATTTTTTTTCAAATGATAATCTTCACATTTTTTACTATTAATCTCTTCCATCCAACGTCCAAAAAATGTGTACAATTTTCAGGTTTTACATAATGTAAGAAGATCCTATCTCATATTAATATATAATCTCAATTCAACTTTAATTAGAATTTTAATATATATATATATATCAATATATATAATCCCACAACTTAATTCAATCTATATATATTAATATATATAATCACAATTCAACTTTAATTAGGATTATAATATATATATATAATTTTAATTAAACTTTAATTAAGATTTCAAAAAATATATATTAATTTAAATCAAATTATATTATTTATATATTAAAAGAATTATAATTACAATAATTATTTTCTTTTAATATTTGTCAAATGGTTAAATTATATTTATATGTATATTAATTTAACTAAATTTGTGTACAACAAATTTGTATATATATAATTCGTTTAATAAATGTTTATTTTAATCATGGGTGTGACCATGTAGGTTATTGTAACGTTAGTAGTAAATATTAGAACATATCTAATATTACAAACAGTGAATGACATCTAGCAATATGTCATTGACACCTAAGTTACAAGAAATCATGATTCGACATAACATCTTTGTGATTAACTCTTTTCATGTATTACATGTTTTTGTCCTTTATATCTGGATTGGACACAAGTCATGTAATAGTCACAATTGTATAGTCCATCTAATATTTCTTAATATCTTGAGTAGACTATTATAAAACAAATAACTATGATATCTCATATCAACTTATTCCAGCATGACCATGCATTTCTAGTCCCATTCAATCAAGTGGCACACGATATTGCTCCTATTTTGTAGGGGGCAAATCATATATTTATCAACCATATCTCACTACATAGATTGTGACATATCCAATATTAGTCTTTATAGTGTAGTCAGTTACGACATACGTTTGACTGTATCAAAATATGTAACTTACGATGTTGAAATAATGATGATCTTAAGTTTGAGGATCGTATATGTAGTTATTGTAACACCCCAAAAATCCCCTAATCCATAAAACCTAAATTTAAGGAAATCCCTAAATCTGAAACCCTAATAATTTGGGGAATTTTAATTTATAACCTAATTAGGCCAAGTGATTAAATTGGGAGAAATTAAAATTGTGGGTTTTGTTTCAGAAATTTTAGTGACCAAAGTGATTTAAGGGTAAAGTTTTGAGCCCAATCTGCAAACCCTAGTAAGAGCAAGGTTGTGCCTCGCTATTTGACCTTTTTCTTGGGATTTTAAAACCCTGTTTCCAGAATTGAACAACCCTTGAGCCCCATTTGAAGTTCACCCGCATTTTCCCCTTTCTCTATTGTTGGAATATCAACAGTCTCTCTCTCAACTTCTCCATTGTCTTCCGGTGAATCTCCGATCATCAGCCAATCACCGTTCGTGTGCAACACCGACCTCACCAACCTCTTCATTCTGGTTTCACAAACAAAACCCAACCACCGATTCTCTCTCCCTCGTTGTTTGCTCAGAAACGGTCCAAAACCGGTTGGCTCTTCCTTGTGCCGCCGTCACCTCTGCCCATTCTCCTTCTCTTTTTGAGTTTGGGTAAAGTGTTTGGTCGGAATCTCGCTACCGTTCCTCCACCAAGTCTGCCGTCTATTCAGTGCTTCGATCGTGTTTAGTTGAGCCTCGTGAGTTCCCTTTTCTTTAATGTGTTGAGTGGTTGGGAATCCCTTGTTTTCATGGTCGTTGACTGTATTTTGACCTTATCAGTGTTGTATGTTGCCGCCGACATTGATGTGCTGCTACGTTGTTGCACCACCGCCACCGTCATAATTTCCTTTACCGCCGTTGTTTTGAGTGTTAGGGAAAACCCTAAGTTTTCAGGTCTGATGGGAAGAGGAAGTGGGGTTTGGGCTGTTGGGTTGTGCATGTGTGTGAGAGCGTTGGTGATGGGCTGTGAGTGTGTGAATGTAGTTTGGGCTTGGTGATTTGGCCCGTGTGTGTGGGTGTGGGTGTTGGGCCATCTGATTTGGCCAAGGGAACAAGGGTTCACTGCAGTAGTGGGCTGTGTGAATTGAAGCCCTGACGTGAGTGACACAAGTGAGGAGCCCAGATCCGAATGAGCCTAACTTGTAGGGTATTTGAACCAGACCAGACCCATGGTTGTGAACCGGACCGAACCATGTGACCCGAAGCTGTTGAGAACCGAACCGGATGGTGAACCGAATTGGCATAACCATTTTTGACCTTGGATGTTGACCGGACTTGACCTAACAGTTGACCGACCCGACCTGGCCGTTGACTCGACCTAACATGTTGACTTGATGATGTAATCGTTGAACTTGATATTAGTGTTGATCGGATGATGTCAGTTTGACTCTGATCTTTGACCTTTGACTAGTTTAACAATCGACCTTGACTTTTGATCTAAAGTGACTTTTTTTAAAAACCTTTATCTAGACCTTATTCGTCATCCTGGGTCCAAATTTGCATTCCGTTTCGTCAAATTCGCACTCAAAAACTCTGTTTTGCTAATTGCGCTTATTTTTGTACCTTAGTAATTTCAGAAAAGTTGAGTATCGGATTAACCCGAGTTAATTCTCATGTTCAGGTATCGTCTCTAAGTCTAGCGAGTTATCACCTCATTTTGTTCAGACCGATCGTGCACGTTCTTCGAGGTCTATGCGTAAGTATTCTTTCATATTAGTCTTATGTTTTTAGTGGTGGCTTAGAGTTAGAAATGGTTATTAATATAGAGTTATCATCATAGGTTCTGAGTCAGCTAGATATGAGTTATCACCTCATACGTTTTTCGAAAAATGAGACACTCAAAAGAGTTCGGATTTATGATTTTACAAATCATATCATGTGTCAAGGGATTGGAATTGTGTTCGGAATAAGCGAGGGAAACCTCCACCCTGTATGATATCAGATAGTCGGGTATTGAGTCATGCATCAGACATCATATCATTATGATTTGGATTTATTGTGTTTTCAGAAAATAATTTATCAGAAAAATAAAATATTGTTTTGATTTCATGATTGTTTGCACTTTAGAGACACACTAAGCTCTTTAGCTTACACCCCCTTAGTTTCTCTTTCAGATACTCAGACTGATTAGGCGACTCGGTACTGGGAGCTTCTCGTATTTTACTCGGATGTTTACTCATCAGTATGAACTGTTTTATTTAAACTTTCATAATATTATTTTATATTTTGGGACATCTATGTAATCAGATTTTGGACATTATATTATGGGATTATGTTTTCGCATGCATTTTCATATTTTGATTAGATATTTTATTAAACGTTTAGAATATGTTTTAATGGTTGGATTTTATAACTGAGATATTTTACTATTATTATTATTTAATAATTACTTGACTTTATAAATAAGTAAACTTAAAATACGTTTATTGAGGGGCAAGTTTTTCAAACTTAACTCCCAAAATTTAACTTAAATCCCTAAATCCCAAGATTTAATAGAAGAATATATTGTTTTCTCTTATAATAACAATAAACACATGTTATTCTCTTCCCTCTTTCGTTTACATTACCAAAATCCCTAAATCATTTTTCCCAAAATCAAAGAAACTCTCGTTTAACATGGTATCAGATGGAAACTCCGATTTGTGTTCTTCCGATTCGCGTTCTTTCGATTCCGTTTGTGTGGTCAGAGGTGATGATCCGACCGATGAATATTATGTTCATCCGAACGAAAACCCAGCCCTTGTTTTAACGTCTGCCTTGCTCACCGGCAGCAACTACCACGGTTGGGCTCGTTCTATGCGAATGTCATTGATTTAGAAGAACAAATTTCAATTTGTTAATGGTTCCATCAAAGAACCTAAAGAAGATGATGTTCGTTATCAAGCCTGGGTCAAGTGTAATAATCTCGTATTGTCGTGGCTTAAGCGCGCGCTTAGTCCGGAGATAGCTCAAAGTGTCATTTGGAATAACACCGGGTATGAGCTTTGGACCGATCTGTATGATCGTTTTAATCAAGGCGATTTGATTAGGGTCTCCGATCTCCAACAATAATTTTATTCTTTAAGTCAAGGTGATAATTCTGTTACTGCCTTTCATACCCAGTTGAAAGTGATATGGGATGAGTTGTGTAATCTTAGGCCATTGTCCATATGTGATTGTTCTGCTATGAAGTTTAGAAAACAAGATTTTGCTCTTAGGTTCCTTAGGGGTTTAAATGAATCTTTTTCGGTTCCTAAGTCCCAGATCCTTATGATGAAACCTTTTCCTCCGATTAATGAGATCTTTTCGATTATTATTCAACATGAGAGGTCTGTATGGTCACTCTATTGATAAATGTTACAAGAAACATGGTTACCCACCTGGGTATAAGTATAAGTCATCTGTTAGTAAAGCCAATCAAGTAGGAGCTTCGAATAGTGAAGAATTTTTCCACTATGGTTCCTTGGCCAAGAATGAGATCAGTAAGAATGAAGCTAATAATGTCTCTCTTACAAAAGAGCAATACGAGAGCTTGATGTCCTTATTGCAAGAAAGGAGTACTCCTGTCACTATTCAGAATACCATTCCCCAGTCCAATATTAATGCCCTTTCTTCAAATTTTGCTTCTGCCCTCACTGACGAGTCAGGTAAATCAGGTATTCTTTTAGCTTGTTCTATTCCTAATGCTGTCAGCACTTCATGGGTCATTGACTCAGGGGCGACAGATCTATAGCCAATTGCTTAGATTCTTTTACTACGTATTCCATTATTCAAGACAAATATGTTAAATTACCTAATGGAAATTTAGTCAAAGTCTTGCGTAAAGGAACTGTTAAGATATCTGAAAATTTGGTCTTATATAATGTTCTTCATATTCCATTTTTTGGATTTAATTTGATATCTGTTTCCCAGTTAACTCGACATTCTGGTATTTCTTTATTTTTTTCTAATGATATCTGTTGCATACATGATATCAACCTCTGGAAGACGATTTGTATAGCTAGAAGATTGAATGGTCTATATCAGCTCGAGATTCTAGATTCTACTGGGACTGGTATTTGTAATGTTGCAAGTTCTATTTCTTTTCGTACATGGCATGCTAGGTTAGGACACCATCTAGTTATAGAATGCCATATTTTGCAAAATTACATACTGAAATTCTTTCTGGTATTCTCCATGATTGTGATGTTTGCCACTTAGCAAAACATAAGAGATTGCCCTTTTCTATTAGCTTTTCTGTAACTGCTTCTATTTTTTATATTGTACATATGGATGTCTAGGGACCTTTTCCAATAAAGAACATATATGGTCATACTTATTTTTTTGACAATTGTTGATGATAGAAGTAGATTTGTATGGATCTATCCTATGAAGTTTAAATATGAAGTTCGAACCTTAATAACTGATTTCTATGCTCTAATAGAAACTCAATATTCTAAGAAGATTAAATGTATTAGGACAGATGATGCAAGAGAATTTGACATGCTTGATTTCTTCAAAACTAAAGGCATAGTACATCAGACATCTTGTGTGCATACTCCTCAACAAAACGGCATAGTTGAGAGAAAACATCAACATTTACTTGATGTTGCTAGGGCTTTGAGGATACAATCCAACTTACCTTTATCTTTTTGGATAAATTGCATTCTTCATTCTGCTTTCTTAATTAATAGAACTCCTACCCCTGTTTTAAATGATAAAACTCCCTATGAAGAACTTTTTCAACATAAGCCAAGACTCGATCATCTTAAAATTTTTGGATGTCTTGCTTATGCTTCTCAATTACCTAAGGCTACAACTAAAATGCATCCTAGAGCTATTCAATGTATTTTTCTTGGATTTCCCACACACATAAAAGGTTCTAGGTTATTTGACTTGGAAACCAAATCTGTTTTTGTTTCAAGAGATGTTGTTTTTAATGAAAATATATTTCCTTTTCAGAAAACAGATTTTCTTTCATCTAATGGTATTATTTTACCAACTTATGAAAATTCTGCATCAATGGAAGACTTCATGTTTAATAAAAACATTTTTAAACCCGAAACTGATATGGAAAATAATGGTTCTACTTCTACTACTGTCGATCATGTTCAAACTACTATTATTCCTGGTAATCAAGTTCAATCTTTTCCTATTGAGCTTGCTTCTGTTGATCAAGCTCAACCTCTGCCTGTTGGCCAAGCTCAGTCCTTGCCTGCTGATCCAGATTCATCTTTGCCTGTTGGCCAACCTCAGTCCTTGCCTGCTGATCCAGTTCCATCTTTGCCTATTGGTCAAGATCAACCCTTGCCTGCTGATCAAGTTCAATCCTTGCCTACTAAGACTGCTTCTTCAAGGCCATCAAGGACTGTTAAAATGCCGCAAAAATATAAGGATTATCAAGTTAATCTGCCCAAAGCTAAATCTACACCACACACAGTTGCTCAGGTGCTTTCTTACCAAAATATTTCTAATCAATATCAATCTTTTATTGCAAATGTTGATTTGTTAACTGAACCTAAGAATTACAAACAAGCTGCCTTGCATGAATGTTGGAAAAATGCCATGAAAGAAGAAATTTTAGCATTAGAAACTAATCATACATGGGACTTAGTTCCTCTTCCTCCTGGTAATCAAACTATAGGATGTAAATGGGTCTTTAAAACAAAGCTTAAGTCCGATGGCACTCTTGATATATATAAGGCTCGGTTAGTTGCTAAAGGCTATACTTAGCAACCTGGGGTTGATTTTTTAAACACCTTTAGTCTTGTTGCTAAGATCACTACTATTAGGACTATAATGGTTATTGTTACAGCTCAAAACTGGAATTTATAGCAGCTAGACATTAATAATGCTTTTCTTCATGGTTTTTTGCAAGAAGAAGTGTACATGGAATTGCCACCTGGTTTTTCTACTGATAATTTTGGGTTGGTTTGCAAATTAAAAAAGTCTTTATGGGTTAAAACAAGCAAGTACACATTGGAATGAAAGGTTAACTGTTGCTTTAATTAACCAAGGTTTTAAACAAAGTGTTTCTGACACTAGCTTGTTCACTAAAGGGGAAGTGAGTGCCTTTATTGTCTTGGCTGTTTATGTGGATGATATAATTCTTGCTAGTCCTAGTTCATCCCAGATAGTTAATCTAAAAACCTTTTTACATGATACTTTCAAGATTAAAGACTTAGGAGATTTGAAATATTTTTTAGGGCTTGAGGTTGCTAGGTCTGCTACTGGTATTAATCTTTGCCAAAGGAAATATACTTTGGATCTGTTAACATAAACAAGTTTTTTAGGTTCAAAGCATGCTTCCACTCCTATTGTTGTTATCAGGGGAAATCAAAGATTGTCTAAAACTGCTGGTGAAGTTCTACAAGATATAACTTCCTATAGAAAACTAATAGAAAAACATTTGTATCTTACAAACACTAGCCTGGTATAGCTTCTTCTGTTTTTTGTTCAGCAACTTTCTCAACTCTTATCTGCCCCTACTCACATACATTTAGCAGCTGCTCATAGAATTTGTAGGTATTTGAAAGGAACTCCTGGTCAGGGGCTATTTTTTCAAGCTGATAATCAACTTAAACTAAATGCCTTTTCAGATTCTGATTGGGCATCTTGCCCAGATTCTAAAAAGTCTATCACTGGTTTTTGTATCTTTTTGGGATCAGCCCTGGATTCATGGAAATCTAAAAAGAAACAAACTATTTCTCGTTCTTCAAGTGAAGCTGAATATCGTGCTTTGGCCACAGTTACTTGTGAATTACAATGGCTTCAATATCTTCTTTCTGGTATACATATTCCTTTTAATTCTGCAAACTTTTATTGTGATAATCTTTCTGCCATTCAGCTAGCAGAAAATCCTGTTCATCATGAAAGAACAAAACACATTGAGATTGACTGCCATTTAATCAGGGAGAAAGTTCAGCAAGGAGTTGTCAAGTTACTGCATGTTCCACTCACAATCAACTTGCGGATTGTTTCACCAAAGCCTTACCAAGTTTTTCTTTTCATGGTTTTATATCCAAGTTGGGCATACATAATATATATGCTCCAACTTGAGGGGTTCTAACAAATATTTAGTTTTGGATTATAATACAGCTGTTAATTAAAGATTAGTTAGATAGGTTTCTTTACTAATATATAAACAGGTGTATTCTTTCTTTTTAATTAATAGAAGAATATATTGTTTTCTCTTATAATAACAATAAACACGTGTTATTCTCTTCCCTCTTTCAAGTCGTTTACATTACCAAAATCCCTAAATCATTTTTCCCAAAATCAAAGAAACTCTCGTTTAACAAAAAAAGCTTGATTTTTTAATAATTTAATATTTTTCATGTTTAAAATTTTTTAAATTGCGAATATTATATAATTTTTTAATTAAAATTCACCGAATTATAATTAGACATGTTAATAAAAATAATTAATAATGTTGTCAATCAAGTTACCGAAGACTATGAGTGAGTATTCGATTAAGTCGAATTGAGTCAATTTTTTTTTTGAATTAGTCAAGTTTTAGAATTTTATTTAATCACTCAAACTTTATTTGAATTTTTTTTTAATCAAGCGAGTTTATAAAATTTGAGTCAAGTCGAGTTGTTCGAGTTTATGTTCCAATTTAATTGTAAATATTTATAATATTAGGGGTACTAATTGGTTCCAATTTAAACAACTTTTTATAACCATATACATACATACATACATTTTCACAAGTGAGATTAAGATTTATAATACTATTCAATAAATCGAATACCATATAATATTATTTTTTTAAAGAAATGATTTTGAGAAAAAAATATTGATAACAGTATAAACGAGTCAAAGAATTATAGAAAGAAAAAATTTACAAAGCGTTGCAATCAAAGGATTAAATTGAATAAAAATACAAAGTTGAGAGACTATGTTGCAAAAAATGAAATTTGTTCCAAAAAATAGAATTAAAGTTACATAATTATTCGAGTTATTCAAGTCATATTTTATCATTAAAACTTTATTTTAAAATTTTTAAAACAAATTAAGTCATAATTATTTGTTTCCAAATAGATTTTCGGTTGTACTTCACCCAAAATAATTAACAACTCATTTTTTTAAATGTACACGATTTTCAAGCTAAAATATTTTTCGAACCAACGTTTCAACGTTTATAACATTTTTATAAATATTAAAAAGTGAATATGAACACATAAACGTCATCAAATGGAATTATTTTAAAGTAATATAAATATTTTTGAGAGAAGAACAAATACTTTAGGTGAACAAAGAGTAAGTTGATAGAATTTTTAAATATATAAAATTAAATTTATTAATTTGTTTCGAATTAAAACAAAATTGATAAAATGTAAAAATTTTGCTATCAATTTGAGAGTAAGTGTCTTGTTCAAGTACTAATTTGAAAGTAAAAAATTTTTAGATACTAATTAGGGAGAAGATATTTAGTTCAAGTACCAATTTAAGAACAAAAATTCTTTTAAGTATCAACTTGAGAGAATATACCTGATTTAAATACTAAGCGTACATGTAAGCCATTAAAATATAATAAGACAAAACACGATATATGAATGTATCAAATATGGAAATATATTGCTATTACTAAATTAACCTTAAAACAAACAAAAATCAAAACGCAAATACATGAATGTATTAAACAGTTCAATAACTTGATAAAATGAGAGCTTTGGAGGTAATGAACAATCTGAGGTTAAATTCAAAACATTGAAACAACATATTATGCTCACAAAACGGGTCTAAAAACAGAAACTGCAAGCCATGAAAATGTCCTACGAGTGGTTCATTCAAGCCGCGGGTTTCTCGGCTTCTTCGGCTGCCTCTTGCTCCCTCAACTTGATCAGAGATGGGGGTGGCTTCACAACAATGCTTTTCTTCCATTGCCTGTCCAGCTTTCTCGACCATCGCTTGTTGATGCCTTCCTCCACCTCTCTTTCCCGCTTAACAGTAAGCATGCGAGCAATCTATAAAAGACACCACTTTCTTCGTCATTCTAACATCGTACTCAAAGTACAAATAAATCTTAAAACAAAATTCTCCAGCACCTAACTACATTAAAATTGTGAATTGAAATATCCCTTTATGGTCATTTGATTCTCCATATCTTAAAACAAAACTAAAGTAATACCCAGATTCTGAAATCCAATTTGAACTAGAATTAAACTGTTAAGAGAAAAAAAATTACCCTTTTGCGCATACGCCCAAATTCGCTGGACTTGAACTCATTACGAACCGATTTCTGAAGACGAAGCATCAAAACCTCTCCTTTCAACTCAACCACTTCATCGTTGATTTCCTCAGTCGTTTTGGCTCTTATTTCCTTCATTTCTTCTTCTCGCTTCGCCATCATTACCACCGAAGACGCCGCCGATGGTTTTCGGAACGCGGTCGTCTGAGAGGGCAACCGTTGGGGACATAAGTGCCGGATCCTGACGCCGGCGAAGGAGGTTTTGGGGATTGAAGATTTGGGTTTTGGAGGGAAAGTTAGGGTTGCTGGAGAAGCAATTGAGGCGCTCAACATTGTTGCTTCTTTGACTTCAGCTTTATCTTCTTCCCTGCAAGTGTTAGAAAGATGAGGCTTTTCTTTATCCTTTTCTATTTCCCACTTTTATGTTCCGGTTTTTCAATCAACGGCACAAAAGCCCAAGCCCAATTCCACCGATCATTTAAACTTGGGGTAAACTATCTTAATGGTTGCACAACTTTTAAAAATGCTATCATTTTGGTCACTACAAGAATCCTTCAAATTAGTCATTGTAGTTTGAAAAGGAAAAAAAAAAACTTTTACTTCCATAGCACGATCATTAAACCTATAAAGATGTCTTCACCTCATTTTCACATATTATTTTTGTTAATAAATATAAACATTCAATTAAATGGTGATACGTTTTTATCTTATTGTGACAGAAAATAATCTAAGACCTTCGGAACTTACCTCTAGAGCACAACCATTGCACTCAACTAGGGGTGTAAACAACTGACCGACTTAAAAACCTAATTGAAATCGGCTCAAGTCTGAACTTGTTGTGATATGAAGTAATGATGATATGAACTCAAGCGAGTCCGACCTAATGTTAACCCGAACCCGAGTTAGACTCAATGATTTTGGATTTAAACCCGACTTAAGAATGACCCGAACTCGAGTTGAACCTAATAATGTGTTAACCGAACCTGACCTGCACCCGACCTGATATGAACTCGAACATGGAATTAACTTGACAAGTGTTTGATATAACCTAATTTGAAACGGCTCATGATCCGATTTTACCAACATTTTACCAACCAGACCCGTAACTGGCATGACTTGTTGTTAACTTGACCTGTTATAGACCCAACTTATTGTTAACTGACTTGAACTAATATAGATACTACCAGTAATTAATTAACTTCACTATCACTTCAAGATATTGATCGTTAAAATTTTTACTTTATTATTACTTCCCTGCTACTACAAGTTTCAAATTACATCTGAATAAATAAATTAAAAAAACAAAATAGAACTTAAATTAAGATTTTTTGAACTTTTAAATTTTTGTCTCCGCTGCACACTTTAAAGCTTTAAAGTGCAACTTCTTGACTTCATGTTGTTTCTAAAATAAGATTTGAATAAATGATGCAAATGGGAGTTTCTCGTAATATAGTAATGCAATGAATTTTATAAATGATATTAAAATATTTGAGTGAGATAAATAATTGTATAATAATACCATAAATTATGTAATTGAGTGTGTTTGAACGATAAAAATACTAATAAAATTGATGACATACAAAAAAGTTCACGTGTTTTAGGCATCTCCAAATAAATATGAAAAGGAAAGAAATGAGGATGTCTTATTACTACAAGTTGTCTGTCGTGGAAGTGGAACCACCATTTCGTAAAATGGCCCGACATGTAGTTCATTCGAACACCGTTAAGACTCGACTTGAAGTCCAATCGAAACTGATATTACTTGACCTAAATTTCATTTGAAAACTGACTTGACCCGACCTGAACTTAATCCAAAACCGAAGTGGCCCGACCTGAACTTGACTCGATACATGGAATGACCCAACCCGAAGTCTATCCAAACTCGAATTAACCAGATAATTAATTGTTCAGACCCGAACCTGATATTGACCAGGCTTGAAATTGACTGACCGACCGAAAAGTCCCTGTAACAACGGTCCCCGCCCGCGGTGGTGCTTGACGCGTTCTTACGAAAAATATTTGGGATAGAGTCGCCACCAATCTTTTTAATTTAGGTGCGCCTGGATCACCTGAAAACCCAGCTATTTTAATAAAAACCTATTTTTGCGTCATTTTATTAAAACAACGAGTTTTGTTCTGCGAAACCAGAAAAAAGGTTCGGGAGTCAGTTACGTGTGGGAAGGGTTTGACCCCATAACGCCCAAAATTGGTACCTGATCGATTACGTATTGTCTAAATGATGGAAATTAAGAATTCAAATTTAATTTAAAATTTGTGATCCCTTAATATATTTAAAAGAATGTTTATGTGTATGAAAGGAATTTACACCCCTACACCTAGGGCATAATTTTCGTTAGATTCCGAATGAAGGGAATCTGTTTTGAAAATTATAATTTAGAATTAAAAAATAGTATTTTGTAATAGAGAATAATGGAAAGCGGCACCCCTTATGTCTGAGGCACGTTTTTCACGAGAATCCCTAATAAAAGGTTTAAATTCAAAATTCAGTTAGAACGAGTGAATATAAAATATATATATATATATATATATATATGAAAAGATATATTTAATATACTAGGTAAAAATATAAAACAATGTATAGGATATATATACAGATATATATGTTAAAGTATAAATATTACGAATATAATAATAATAATAGTAGTAATAATTATATATATAGGAATATAATAATAAAAATAAATATTTATAGTAATATTGGATAAAATAATAATAAAGGCAGTGACTGAATTGAATAGAACAGGAAACAAGAGTCAAAATTATAATAATAATAACAAACTAATGACTACATTGAATGAAAATCGAAACTAAAATGATAAATATAAATGATACAGAAAAGGAAGGACTGCGCACGCAATTTCCCCATTGAGTGAAAACACGTGGGTCCTCTAGGCCTGGTCGAGTGCGCGGGTCACCTAGGGTATAAAACGACGTCGTTTCGATTGGGTTTTAAATACCTTTTTTGCCCAAAAATTTTATTTTATCACATGTTATTAAAAAAACCACAAAGTTCTCTCAACTCCCTTTTCGCCGGTGCTCAATCTTCGCTGCGGGCTACCACCGGCCATCGTCACCGGCGACGGCGGCCGCCGTTCATGATCGTCGGCGTCTTCAAAGTCCGCCATTTTTTGACTTTTCCAACACACCAAACCCGAATCCGGACTCATATTTTCACAAAAGAGCCCCTGTAAGCGTAGATCTGATATGAAAGAAAAAGTATCAAGGTATATTTTTTTTCAAATTCGACTTCTGCCGCTTTTTTATATCTGTTACGGTGTTTTTTTGTTTCGAATATATGATGAAAAGTGTGTAGAACTTGGTGATTTTTTTAGAATCAAAATAACCTCTTTTTTCAATTCAAACTGAAAAAACCTTTTATTTCGAATCCTTATTTTTATTATTTGAAAATCCTCTCCCCAAAAACCTCCATTTTACATTGATTTCCAAGGTTTTTATAACCCAAAAAGGTATAAAATAATGCATGCAATTTGCTTGCTTTTCAGATGATACATCTTGCTTTTCTGACATGGACGGTGGAGTTGATATCTTGGGCGGTGGAGCAAGCGTGGCCTCAGGCTTGGGCGGTGGCTGGTGCGCGTGGTCAATATGGGCAAGGGCGGTGGTGACAAAGCAATGGTCATTAGGGGTTTAGGTTTAAGTTATTTTTAGGGCTAAGTTTTTTGGTAATAGGCCAAATATGGGCCCGGGTTGTAGATGGTTATTGGGTTAATAAAATCGGTCTGCTTTTATTATTATTTGGGTCTGGTTTGTATTGTGATTGGGCTCTAAGGCCCAGACAAAATGGGTTACTACAGCTGCCCCTTTTTGCGCATTATTGTATAATAGGAATAGAGCAAAGACAAAAGAGTAACCATTTTGTCAGGTCAAGTATGGGTTCCCTTCTCTGGCCACCGCTTCTTCTTGAGCTTCACTTGATATTCTTGTAAGCTAAAAGCCTCAAAATAGAGGGTTCATTGGGGAAGACAAAATCGAAGTGATCTGTTGGAGGAGACAAAATAAGTTTGGCTTGCTGCGACTCTAATGACGAAGCAATACCTGGAGAAAATTTGACCTAACTACAATACTGATGGAGAGGTAAGGTCTGCAAAACTTGATCCAACTGCAACATTAATGAAGACACAGGATCGAACGATGAAGGTTTGGCCTAACTACAACACCGACAAGGACGTAGGACCGAAAGTTAGCAAACTTTGATTCAGAGCTTGGCTTTATCAGTAGCCGTTTGCTCTGGGCTAGTTGTACCATTCCCTTGGGTACAATCAGTTTATACCAATTAATGCATTGGATTTTTTTGAATGATTTATTTTCTTTCGACCATTCGTGAAAATAGATTTTCGATGGACATTTGAATTGTCCATTATCTTAAACTTTACAGTGTTTAAGCACGTTGTGCCAACATATTTGTTAGACTTGTCAAAATGGTTTTGATCCATCTACAACACTGACGAAGAGACAGGATCAGAAGATGAAGGTTTTGATGTCTAATCCAGCTACACACTGTCGAAAAGGCCGGGTTTGGAGAAGGAAGTTTTATCCGCTACAACTCTGACGAAGTGGCATGATCTGGAGAAGAAAGTTTGATCCGCTACAACTCTGACGAAGAGGAATGATATGTAGAAAAAAGTTTGATCCGCTACAACTCTAACGAAGTGGCATGATCTGGAGAAGAAAGTTTGATCTGATACAACTCTGACGAAGTGGCATAATCTTTAGAAGAAAGTTTGATCTGTTACAACTCTGATGAAGTGGCATGATCTGAAGAATAAAGTTTGATCTGCTACAACTCTGACGAAGTGGCATGATTTGAAGAAGAAAGTTTGATATGCTACAACTCTGACGAAGTGGCATGATCTGAAGAGGAAAATTTTGATTAGGCTTCCACTCTGACGAAGAGGCGTGATCTAAAGAGAGCTTTGGTTTTCTTGTTTTTTTGGCTTTTTCATTTTTTCGTTTTTCCTTTTTTTTACTTTTTTGGGAATCTTTATGTTTGTTTTTGTTTTTATTTTTTTTGAATAACCATATGTCCGGAGAGAAAATCTGAGGAAAATATCTACTCTAGTCGCACCGTCAATGGATAAACTATACATGGACAAAAATCTGACCTGTTGCACCATCAAGGACAAAGCGAGATCTGAAAATGTAGGATCTGGTATATCATGGCGGGGAATCATGACTTTCCTTGGTTTTTTCTATCTTGCCTTCTCTTTTAAAATAGCATAGAACTCTCCAATCGTTCTGCTATTATGCTTCTTGGGGTAAATAAACTAAATGATTCGTTCCATTACATCCTCAAGAAGACAAGATCTATTTGTTGCATTCATTCCACTGCAATTTTAGGGAGAGGAACTTGTGGTCGCGCTCATTCTGATGCAAATTCAGGGAGATAAAATTGTTGTGCTCATTCCACTGCAAACTCATGGAGATAAAATTGTTGTCGTGCTCATTCCGCTGCAAACTCAAAGAGATGAAGTTGCTGTCGTGCTCATTCCGCTGTAAACTCAAGGAGATAAAATTGTGATTGTGTTGACCTACTCCACCACTTGTCGGAGAGACATAATCTAGAGAAGAGAGTTTGATATGCTACACCGTGTTATGGGTGAGATAAGACCTGCAAAAGTTAAAAGAGTGTCTGGTCAAAGCGAGCCACAAATTATCTGCTTTATTTTAAGATTGTAAAACTAAAAGGTTTGATCTGAATATTTTATTTGATTGATTCACTCCTTTGTGTCAAGGATGTTGGATCTTGTTAATGTTTGTCTGTTTCTTCTTGGTTGAAGGCGCTAGACAATATTTGCCCTATTTCTTCATGTCAAGGATATTGGAGTTTATTGACAACTATTTGCTCCTTCCTGTTTGAGGATGTCAGACCTGTAAATCTTTTGTCCTTTAAGAAATGATCTAATAGCTTTAAGAAAAGATATGATTGATTTAAGAAGATACCTTTTGAGAAAAGATTTGACTAAGAAATTTTGTTTTCAGAAAAAACATCCTTGTGAAATGACTAAATTAAAAAAAATCATGTTTTGAGGAAAACATCCTTGGGAAAGATAGAATTAAGAATTAAAATGCCCTTATGGAATGACTGAATTAAGAAATTCCTGTTTTTGAGGAAAATGTCCTTATGGAATGATGAAATTAAGGAATTTCTGTTTTGAGAAGAAATTCTCGTTTTGAGAAAAAACGTCCTTAAGGAAGGATATAATTAAGAAATTCATGTTTTAAAATGTCCTTAAGAAAGGACGAAGCTAAGAAACTATTGTTTTTGAGGAAAATGTCCCTATGGAAGGACAAAATTAAGAAACTCCTATTTTTTAGAAAAATGTCCTTATGGAATGACGGAATTAATAAACTTATTCTGAGAAAAAGTATCCTTATGAAATAATGGAATTAGAAATCTCTATTTTTGAGAAAAACGTCCTTAAGAAAGGATAGAATTAAGAAATTCATGTTTTGAGAAAAACGTCCTTAAGAAAGGAATGTACTTATAAAATTCTCGTTTTGAGAAAAACGTCCTTAAAGAAGGATAGAATTAAGAAATTTCTGTTAGAGAAAAAACGTCCTTAAGAAATGATGGAATTAAGAAATTCCTTTTGAGAAAAACGTCCTTAAGAAATGATGAAATTAAGAAATTTCTGTTTTAAGAAAAACGTCTTTAAGGAAGAATGGAATTAAGAAATTCATATTTTAAGAAAAACGTCTTTAAGGAAGGAAGGAATTAAGGAATTCCCTTGAGAGGATACTTTCTGATAATGTATTTATGCAAATGACATGCACATACATATTTTTTGATGATGCAGTGATGCATGGAATTCTTGTAAGAACCCTCAAGTTATGTATGCCTTATGAAAAACTGGATGCCATGATGTGTGAACATGTTTGGTGATGCAATGATGCATATGTTTTCATGATGAAGTAATTGCAGAAATCTTCTCCTTCTGGCTTAGCTTCTCTTCGGATTCAATTCTTGTTCAAAGTTCGCTCCGGCAAACATTTTCCCCCCAAATTTCATTGCTCTTATTCTTTTCTAAATTTAAACTTTTGAGCGGAATGATCTTGACGTCATTTCTTTTCTTCTTCTCAAGGGAAATTGATTTGTGACACCAACGTCGGAGATGCAGAATCTAGATTAAACTGGCCTATCACCACTGACGGAGGTGAGATCAGGAAAAAGTTGATTCCGCTACTTCATGGCGGGGAAGTCATGACCTGAAAACAAAATGAAACATTAGTTAGTAATTTGCTAAAAAAATTTACCATTTTTATCTGGATGTTTAAGCTTTTTGCATATTCGGCCTCCTTCAGGGCTAAAGGTTGGTCATCATGTTGTTGCCCCCATGGTTGAGGTCTTTTAGTCTTCTTTCATGAGCCTTTTTATATGTACGAGCAAAAATAAATGTATTTAATATGAATGCATCATTATGCCTAAATGTATGTGTTTAGTCTAAATGCATGATAAACTTTAGATGTACGTATGATGCACGTGCTTAATGTGACATTATTTTCTCAGCCCTCAAAGGGATGCCCCTGACTCTCTGCTGGTCAGATCTTTGCTTCTGATTAAGTAATGTTAAGTGCCTTGTATATGAGGATGCCCCAACCTTTCTTGGGTTCAATCATCTTTTGAATTACTTCCTCAGGTGAATGCCCCAACATTTCTTCTGAGACTACTCTCGGAGCTTGAAGTATGTTTACGTCTTTTCTTGATTGTTTTCAAGAACGCATTATGTTGCCCCCCGATCGGGTATATAAATTTGTTGTTGGTTCATGGCAACCCATTACTTTTGAATTAGGCAAAATGCTAAGGACGATAATTAGGGTCTTGTAGAGGCACGATGTATGTATGAATGCATAGGTTATTCTGGAAAATGCCCTTAAACCGGGCTCTCGCATAAGTTCAGGATGGTGCTAGATCACCCGACTTTGCTTTATCTGGTATTTGCTAATATGAGGCATCCCTGGGGGTCAGTTTTAAATTTTTAAATGTATGTATGTAAATGCAAGGTGCATGTCCTGTATGCAAAGGTACCGATTCAAAAATAGTTCTCATGGCTTAACCTCTGAATTCATGGGATTTATTCACAACTTTGGATATTGCATTGATATCTAGGGTGCTAGATTTTCTTCCGATGGTAATTCTTCTTCAAATTGGAAACCAGTCGTGAATCAATATTCCATGTTGGTGAAATGCAAAAAATAATGGTGTCATGCAATTAATGTGAAATGAATGATTTAATGCAGTGTAATAACCAAAAAAAGAAAATACGTTAGTTCAAATTAAAAGAATTGAATAAATAAATCAAATGATGAATAAGGCTAAAATTAAAAAAAAAGTAAAGAAAATTGTACATAAATGGAAAACAAATTCATCAAAACCTAAACAGGGTGACTGCTAACGGGTAGAGGTTCGGTAAGGTAGGCTCATATGGTTCACTACATGTGGTTTAGGTTATAAAGTAACGATACCCGAACTGTCGCTAGGACATTGATTCGGGAGAATACATTTTCCTAGGTCTTTATGGAGAAGAAGATCTCACGGAGACAAAGGTACAGATGTATCCCATAAGTGATCCACTATCCTGCACGGAGGCAATACCTCACGAAGGCGTAGCTTCGCACTCCCACTTAAAAGGGACGGAGCTCGGGTGCAGAGCTCATGATATGGAAAAAAGGAACAATTTTAAAAAAACCTTTTTGTACAAAATTTAATAGAAAAAGGGATCACAAAATAAATTAAACCGAATTTATAGTTTCCACTCGTTAAGACAAAAAGTAATCGACCGGTGGCTCGGCACTAAAAAAGGTATTCCCCAGCGGAGTCGCCAAGTTGTAACAACGGTCCTCGACCGCGGTGGTGCTTGACGCGTTCTTACAAAAAATATTTGGGATAGAGTCGCCACCAATCTTTTTAATTTAGGCGCGATTGGATCACCTGCAAATTTGGCTATTTTAATAAAACCTGTTTTTGCGTCATTTTATTAAAACAACGAGTTTTGGTCTGCGAAACTAGAAAAATAAGTTTGAGAGTCAGTTACGTGTGGGGAAGAGTGAGCACCCCCACAATGCCTAAAATTAGAACATGGTCGATTACGTATTGTCTAAACGATGAAAATTAAGAATTCGAATTTAATTTAAAATTTGTGATCCCTTAATATATTTAAAAGAATGTTTATGTGTATGAAAGGAATTTACACCCCTACACCCGGGGCATAATTTTCGTTAGATTCCGAATGAAGGGAACCTGTTTTGAAAATTATAATTTAGAATTAAAAATTTTATTTTGTAGTAGAGACTAACGGAAAGCGGTATCCCTTATGTTCGAGGTACATTTTTCACGAGAATCCCTAATAAAAGGTTTAAATTCAAAATTCAGTTAGAATGAGTGAATATAAAATATATATGTATATGAAAAGATATATTTAATATACTAGGTAAAATATAAAACAATGTATAGGATATATATACATACGGATATATATGTTAAAGTATAAATATTACGAATATAATAATAATAATAATAATAATAGTAATAATTATATATAATAATATAATAATAAAAATAAATATTTATAGTAATATTGGATACAATAATAATAATAATAAAGGCAGTTACTGAATTGAATAGAACAAGAAACAAGAGTCAAAATTATAATAATAATAACAAACTAATGACTACATTGAATGCAAATCGAAACTAAAATGATAAATATGAAGGAGACATGAAAGGAAGGACTGCGCGCGCAATTTCCCCATTGAATGAAAACACGTGGGTCATCCATGTAGGGTCGGGTCGAGTGCGCGGGTCACCCAGGGTGTGAAACGGCGTCATTTTGATTGAGCTTTAAATACCCTTTTTGCCCAAAAATTTCATTTTATCACCTGTTATTAAAAAAAACATGAAGTTCTCTCAACTCCCTTTTCGCCGGTGCTCGATCTACGCTGCGGGCTGCCACAAGCCGCCGTTGATGATCATCGGCGTCTTCAAAGTCTGCCATTTTCTGACCTTTTCCAACACACCAAACTTGAATCCAGACTCGGATTTTCACAAAAGAGCCCCTGTAAGCGTAGATCTGAGATGAAAGAAAAAGTATCAAGGTATTTTTTTTTATTTTTTTTTAGATTCGACTTCAGCCTCTTTTTTATATTTGTCTCGGTGTTTTTTTATTTCGAATATATGATGAAAAGTTTGTAGAACTTGGTGATTTTTTTAGAATCAAAATAACTTCTTTTTTCAATTCGAACCGAAAAAAACCTTTTATTTCGAATCCTCCTTTTTATTATTCGAAAATCCTCTCCCTCAAAACCTCCCTTTTACATTGATTTCCAAGGGTTTTTACAACCCAAAAAGGTATAAAATAATGCATGCAATTTGCTTGCTTTTTAGATGATACATCTTGCTTTTCTGACAGGGGCGGTGGAGCAGGCGTGGCGTCAGACTTGGGCGGTGGTGGGCGGTGGCCGGCGCGCATGGCCAATGGTGGCGCGCGTGGCAGCCACGTGCGCGAAAACTGAATGGGCAAGGGCGGCGGCGACAGAGCAAGGGTCATTAGGGGTTTAGGTTTAAGTTATTTTTAGGGTTAGGTTTTTTGGTAATGGGTCAAATATGGGCCCGAGTTGTAAATGGGTTATTGGGTTAATAAAATGGGTCTGTTTTTTTTATTATTTGGGTCCGATTTGTATTGTGATTGGGCTCTAAGGCCCGGACAAAATGGGTTACTACAATCCCAATTACGATCAACCTGATGTTGACCCGGACCCGGATCGATCCAGACTTGACTCGAGTCTAACCATTGAATTAGGATCAACCCGACCGTTAAATTTCTAAGGTATCTCCGCCTCATTTTCACATGTCATTTTTGTTAATAAATAAATGCATCCAATTAAGTGGTGATACATATTATCGTCTTATTGTGATGTTTTCTAGGGGTGTTCACAAAAATTCGAACTGATATAATGTACCGAAAAATCCAAAAAAGAACTAAATGGTAGGTAACCGAACCGAAAAATTTCAGTCGAAACAGTACGGTAACCGCACTGATAAAATTAACGGTTAAACGTTATGATAATGGTTACAATTTTTTAGGAACCGGTTAACCAAAAAATTGCCAAAATTAAAAAAATTAATTTATAAGATTTTATAATTCTAGTGCATTCAATTAGCCCAAAAAGACTTTGTTCCTTCTACTAAAATTTTGTCCCTCTTCAATTAGCCCACTAATTTAGTAATTTACTCATTCTCTCGATAAGGCGATAACTCTTTCTCCCTCTCTATAAGCTCCAAAGATTCAACCACTGAAAGAAAAAAAAAAGTTCGATACATTTTTTTCATAAAATTTTTTTAGCGTCTATTTGTCATGATTCATTGATGCTAAAAAATTAAACCTTGAGATTGAAGATAATAAATTATATAACTGGGTACATTACAATTCCACACTGTTTCACTTAATTACATGATCAAGCTAGGTGATCGTGAAGCACAAGTAAATTACATCTACAATTATCAGGGAGCTTCGATTTATCATTTTGGCTGCTCGAATATTTTGAGAAGTCCCGTTACAATTTTAAATCATGTATCTAGTTTTAGAAAGTTTAGTAAGTCGACTTTTATTTCATAGTTGCGTCTTAAAATTTGATTACCATGTCTGCAATGTTGCTATGCAACAAATATGCACTGAATTAATGGCTAAAATTCTTTTTTGAATAGAATTTTAATTACAGGGTAAAGCTGAGACTTTTATAAAATTAGATGTAAAACGGTTTATGGTTAACTGGGTAACCGCACCGAATAAACCGGTTAACTGCTTAGATGGTAACCGGTTTAAATAAGATGGTAACAATTCATCAAAATGTTGAACCGAAATTTCTGATGATCGTACCGATAAGTTATGCCGATACGGTTAACCGTCTATAAACACCCCTAATAATTTCACCTCTTTTTTAAGTGAATTTATTTTCATTTTATTTTCGTATATCATTTTAACTAAGAATATATATCTAATTAAATAATAACACGTATTATTATCATCTTATTATGACAAAATAAATATCGAGACCTTCGGAACACACCTCTAGAGCACAACCATTATACCCAACTAAGACTTTTACACTCGGATGATATATTTTTTTCTTAGTGATCATTTTTCTTTTCGCTCTTCCCCATTTGCAAATATTCAAGAATCATGAGATCATGAACAAAAATCATGAGATCAAGAACAAAAATAAAAATTTATGTTCAGATAAAATCCATCATTATAAAGATAAAATAAAACAACTTAATCAAAATAATAATTATTTAACAAAACTCATGAGATCAAGAACAACAGTGAAGATCTATGTTGAGATAAAATCTATCGTTAAAAAGATTAAAAAATAAAACAAGCTAATTAAATTTAATTAGGCATAAAATATTAAATAAATAAAAACTTACAATTTTTTGCATCTTGTTATTGAGAAATTATATTATGAGCATCGTTACTATATAATGATTATAGTCCCAACCAATATAAATCATCCATGTCATTTTTTTTTTCCTTGTTGTCAACTTACTCAAATAGCGACTTTCAAAATTTATTTTTAAAAATTAATATAAAAATATAAGTAAAAATTCACCTGATAAAAAAATGACATGACATGAAAAAAGTGATGGTACCAAGAAACACAATGTGGATTGGTGCAAGTTGAACACAAATGGTGCCAAGAAATACAATGCCGGTTTAATGACGTGGTGGTGTCCTACGCGATACACCCGGAAGTTGGCTTCGTGCTGGATACTTGAAATTGAATTTTAGAGTGTCTACGAAAGCTTGCGATGTGTCTGAAATTCAGGGGTGCCTCTAACTATTGTGAAAGTGGATAACTCAGGTTGTGCGACTACTTAAGATTGTTGAACAAAATAGATTCCTTCCCGGATACTACAACCTAATTTTAAACTTGTGGATCACAATTGGAAGATATGTTGTCCGCAAAGGTAACAAAATTATAGATGATATGATGAAGCTAGCTTAACTTTTAAATTTTGAGTGACATATTTTTCATGATCTACTTAATTTGGATTGCGGTACAAATAATTGTAGCATAACAATTAAAATTCATTTTTCATTTAATCAGAACTTAATTAGATAAAATCAACATCCATTTGATCTAGTGAGATGAAGCACTAAATCTTTTAAGTAAGATTAGGGATTCAAATTTTAACGATATAAATAGAGCAAATTGGATCGGGGGATTCGTCTGATTTTGCAGTATCCGATCAAAATTAATCAACCAATAAGTTGAATGTATGTGGTTATTTTCATTCACAGTGTCATTTTATAGAAAAAGTAATATAAAAAACATTATGAACATTAAAGAACCCAATCCCAATGAATGACTATCCTAGAAGGTATTTTCCGAGACAGAATAAAATAGTTAAAACTCTGCTTACTACGAAGAACAAAATGAACGACAAACCTTTACCTTGTTTGCTATGTTTACTTGTGTATTTTGACGGTTGAACATAATGCTTGAATGCTTCTTTTTTTTGTTTAACATGCACAACCCCCTCCTTGCTGTTCCGTATTCTGCGACAAATTGCCGCTTGACTTCAAGTTCACATCAACCATGTCCTCCTGTTTTGTTGAAGAAAGCGTTTCCATCCCCGGTAAAGCTGCAGCAATCTTGCGGAACAGTGGCTGCCATTTCACACATTCATGATGATACTGGGAAGTTAACAAATATACATGTATATGTATATGTATACGTTTACGTGTATGTATATATGTACAACTATCAAATAGTGTTGTTTTGTTATTCACCTTGATGTTGAATCCAGCTTTTGCACTGGTTTCAATGAACATGATTCCGAATTCACGAGCCTTGTTATCTCCTTCCTCTATAGAAACCTGCCTGTTTGATCGCCAAACGGTATAAATGGAAACAGCATTAAGAATTAACCAAAGCTGGAGTCAATGTACCAAAGAAAGCAACTTCCAGTGATATGGAAAACAGATATAAAAACTTCAGCTTTCCAACACAACACTGACCTTTTATCAACGAGATCAGTTTTGTTCCCAACAAGGACAATAATGACATCGCTTCCCCGTTCGGTGCGAACCTCCTCAACCCACTTCGAAGTGTTCAAAAATGATTGCCTATCTGCAAGGACATATCCGAGTGCCGATTTTATGTTAAGTGATTATCATGGGAGAGTTGTTTACTAGTGGTATCATACATTACATTATAAAACCTTTCCATCAAATGAATTCAAAAATAAAAAAGGGTACTTGGGTTAGCTTATACTCACTAGCTACATCATAGGCAATTACTGCAACAGAAGAATCTCTAATATAACTTGGAATAAGACTCCTGAATCTCTCCTGGCCAGCAGTGTCCCTGTGAAATTATAAGATAAAACTCAAATGAAGATGGGACAATTGAAAATCTGAAGGGCATATGAACTTTATAAGCCGATAAATTAGATTAATTGGCATGCTTTAATATGCTCTAGCCAATCAGACAGCAGCCTGCAAACTGGTAATCAGAAACTGAACATGGCAGACTAGATTTTTATAACAGATTTCAACCATCACACTTCCTAACTGCATACATATAAGAGGAAATCCCGGAAGATTCACCAAGAAATGTTGTTTTTACCAGCTGACGACAAATTATATCTGCATTACAACAAAAGCAAGTGCCTCTGAAACTAATTTGCAGTCTAAAATCCATATAAACAATCAAAACAACGTCCTTCAATTCACAAGAATCATGCTTATGTTAGAGAGAGAGAGAAATCATAGTACCAAAGCTGCAATCGAACCGTTCTATCTTCAAGATACATTGTTTTTGACAAAAAGTCAATTCCAATGGTAGCCTGCAATTGATTTATATCAATAAAATCATGAGCATATTCTTCTTAAAAGGGCTTAAGAATAATAATCAAGGAACATAAACATATAAACACAGTCAAGTCACATATTCTATGATCTAGAGTAACGAAAATTCAAAATTCAATGAAAAAAAAGGAGAAATTTGTTTCAAGATATTAGGCCAAATTGATAATAATTCCCTAGCATTTCAAAACTAAAACAATTTCCTTAGAGATCAACAACACAATCAAATAATGATATTAAATCCGTGATTATCAATATCTAACTCGAATACGTCAACTAAATCACATTTAAACAATGTACGAAACAGAGGGACTTATAAAACGATCAGATCTGGTTCGAATCCGTAAGAATCAATGAATTGTTAAAAGATAAAGAATGGAGAATTTTACCTGGTAAGTGGTGTCGAATTTGTCGTACATGAAACGGGTGATGATGCTGGTTTTGCCAACGGATTGATCGCCTAAGAACACCAGCTTGTATTTGGCCAGAGGGGACACTTTCGCCATTTTTGCAATTCGTTCTCTCGATTTTTGATTGTAAACGAGAGAGATTCAGATCTGAATATGGCAGAAATATTGTACGTGTTGAAATTATTATGATTGATGGAAATGGAGAAGAAAACGGAGGAAAGCTCTGAGAATTGCTTTCTATATATACTAAATAAAAAGCACCAGAAACCGCCAACCATGACGGAGTCAAAATCTTTGAACCCGTTCTTTTTCCAATTTTACCCCTACCACCGTACCCCCCCCCCCCCAATGGTTTGCAATTGCGATTATAATTGGCTTAAATGTCCTTTTTCCTATTTTTTTTTTCAAAAATCATGATAATTAAACTGAAATTTGAGGTAAACGAATAATGAAAGCAAACATCAGCTCATTGATTACCAAACCATTTAACTAGACCTCGAAAACTTGACTCGAACATGATGATTCGAACTTGATCTGAAACTCGAACTGAATTAAAATTGATCCAAAATGTTTGTTGAACCAAAATAGACCCGAACCGAATGCTGAACCGAATACCGACCTTATTTTAACTCGATAATTAAGGTAAAGTAAATGAATAATTTATTTTTACTGCTATCTATTTTTAACAATATGATAAATAGTAAAATGATATATGTTTTATTATCTTTTTGTATTATACTATGGGAGAGGCCGTTGCTCTTCTCAAAATTATGGTATAATAACAACTTTTGTCATTTTAAATTTAAATATTAGTCAAATAAAGCTTTTGTCCCAATTAATTTTTAAATTTAGAAGTTTAATACTCTTTTCCCTCCCAATATTTGATCTTAACTTCATCCTAAACTACACCCTAAACCATTAACACTAAGCCCTAAAAATCCTAAACCATAAACCTAAGCCATAAAAATTAATCTCATAAACCAATAACCCTAAACTACAACAGAAGCCCTAAACCATTAACACCAAAACCTAAACCCTAAATCAAAATTAGGGACCATTTTCACAGTTTTACCATAAAATATACCCTAAAACCGAAATTAGGGACCGAGTTGACAATTTGAAAGTGGAGAAATTTGAGAGTCCAGTGATCAATTTCACAATTTTAGCATAAAATATAACATAAACTAATTTGACAATTTGGAAGTGGAGAAAGTTGAGAGTCCATTGACCAATTGCACAATTTTTCGTAGAAATAAATAGGGGTCAATTTTGGCTAAAAATTAAATCTTAGAAACTAAAATGAACAAAAATATCAATATATTAAAACTATTAGACTAAATTACAAAAATTAGAAATAAATAGGGGTCAATTTCAACTAAAAGTAAATTTTTAGGGACTAAATATTACAGCGGGGAAGGAATTGCTATATCCGAAGTCCAAACCTTGGGGATATTTCATACTTGTGACTAAATTAAATTAAACTAAAACTTAAAAGTGATTATTAGGACGAAAATACAACATTTTAAATGCAGCAGCAAGACCTAAAAGGTAATTAATCTCTAACATAAAAATGAGCGGTTTATTTCCCTCCAAAATTTTGTCTTTCCCCCTCATTTTTTACCAATTATTTTCCCCTTTTTTAAATTAAAATGAATTGTGTTATCTTTTAGTTTTAGGTTAGGGGCAATTAAATGTTTAGCCCTTCCGACTTTACATGTTTCTGATTTAAGTCCCGAATTTTCACTTTTTGGTTTTAATTCAATTGAGTCCCAATTTAGATTAATTTAATTGAAATTCCACATTTGCTTTTAGAATTCTTTTAATCATATCCGTGATTTATGCTTCTAGATTTTAGTTTAGCTCAAATAGATCATAAGTTTAATAAGTTAATTCAATTCGATTATTATTATTATTATTACATGTAAACTTTGATTTAATATAATTATACAAAAAAATTTGATTTGGATGTAAACATGTAGTTGTACACATGAAAGTTGAAATTTTAATTTAGTTCAATTGTACACATGAAGCTTTGATTTAAATATTTAATCAAATTGAAATGCATAAATTAGCAAGTTGAATCAAAATTAATCTCATAAACCAATAATTCTAAACTAAACCATAAACTATTTTATACTAAACCCTAAACCTTAAGGAATCGAGATTAGTCTTATAAACCAATAACCCTAAACTAAACCATAAACCATTGTTACTAAACCCTAAACCTTATGGAATAAAAAATAATATCATAAACCAATAACCTTGAACTAAACCCTATGCCCTAAACCTTAAAGAACTAGAATTAATCTCATAAACCAATAACACTAAACTAAACCATAAGCTGTTAATATTAAACCATAAATCATAAACCTTATGGAATCACAATTAATCTCATAAACCAATTATGAATCATAACCCAATCTTCTATATCCTTCACTAACACAATCTTCTACATCAACGGAGTCTTTGTGAATCATAACCCAACTCAAACCGAATTGACCCAAAAATTAAAGGTTGACCTGACCCGAAACTGATCTGAACGGCCCAATTTTGACCCGACCCGAAAGCGACTGATCTGATTTTGACCCGATTCGAAACAACTGATCCGATTTTGACCCGATCCAAAACCCAAACCAGACCTGACTTATCATAGACCTGAACTATATCTGAATCAAACCTGAACCGAACCGAATCTAAACCGATTCTAGGCAGACCTAAAATGACCCGAACTGAAACCGATTCGAACGACCCTATTGTCACCTCTAGATTTAACTGATTATGAGTTGCATTATAAGGATTGCTTTGTAATGTAAAGACAACTTATGATTAGTAGATAATCTAAATAAGTTTGTATTATATGGATTTGTCTTGACCACATAATTTATGTTATGACTATTATGTCGTCAAAGTCTAAAGAAAGGATATCTCGCTTTGGTTGCAGATTGACTCCCAAGTAAAGACATATGTGTTTGATCGAAATAGACAATACATTGGACTATACTCAACATGAACTAATTTTGAATCCAAAACAAGGGACCAAAACTAGGGACCATTTTTACAATTTTACCATAAAATATAGCCTAAAACTGAAATTAGGGACCAAGTTGACAATTTGAAAGTGGAGAAATTTGAGAGTCCAATGACCAATTTCACAAATTTACCATAAAATATAGCATAAAACTGAAATTATGGACTAATTAGACAATTTGGAAGTGGAGAAAGTTGAGAGTCCATAGACCAATTGCACAATTTACCATTAAATATAGCATAAAACCGAAATTAGGGACTAATTAGACAATTTGGAAGTGGAGAAATTTGGGAGTCCATAGACCAATTGCACAATTTACCTTAGAAATAAATAGGGGTCAATTTTGGCTAAAAATTAAATCTTAGGAACTAAAATGAATAAAAATATTAGTATATTAAAATTATTAGACTAAATTACAAAAATTAGAAATAAATAGGGGTTAATTTCAACTAAAAGTAAATGTTTAGGGACTAAATATTACAGTGGGGAGGAAATTTCTATATCCGAAGTCCAAACCTTGGGGATACTTCATACTTGTGACTAAATTAAATTAAACTAAAACTTAAAAGTAAATATTAGGACAAAAATGCAATATTTTAAACGCAGCAAGACCTAAAGTGTAATTAATCTCTAACCTAAAAAATGGGTGGCTTATTTCCCTCCAAAATTTTATCTTTTTCCTTTTTCTACCAATTGTTTTCCCCTTTTTTCTAATTAAAATGAACCGTGTTATCTTTTAGTTTTAGGTTATGGGCAATTAATTGTTTAGCCCTTCCGACTTTACATGTTTCTGATTTAAGTCCCAAATTTTCACTTTTTAGGTTTTAATTTAATTGACTCCCAATTTAGATTAATTTAATTGAAATTCCACATTTAATTTTAGAATTCTTTTAATCATGTCCGTGATTTATGCTTCTAGATTTTAGTTTAGCTCAAATAGATCATAAGTTTAATAAGTTAATTCAATTCGATTATTATTATTATTATTATTATTATTATTACATATAAACTTTGATTTAATATAATTATACACAAAATTTTGATTTGGATGTAAACATGTAATTGTACACATGAAAGTTGAAATTTTAATTTAGTTCAATTGTACACATAAAGCTTTGATTTAAATATTTAATCATATTCAAATGCATAAATTAGCAAGTTGAATCAGAATTAATCTCATAAACCAATAATTCTAAACTAAACCATAAACTATTTTATACTAAACCCTAAACCTTAAGGAATCGAGATTAGTCTTATAAACCAATAACCCTAAACTAAACCATAAACCATTGATACTAAACCCAAACCCTAAGGAATCAAAATTAATATCAAATATCAAAAACCAATAACCTTGAACTAAACCCTAAACCTTAAAGAATTAAAATTAATCTCATAAACTAATAACACTAAACTAAACCATAAACTGTTAATATTAAACCATAAATCATAAACCTTATGGAATCATAATTAATCTTATAAACCAATTATCTTAAACTAAACCATAAACCGTTAACACTAAACTCTAAACCCTAAAATATAAACCTTAGAGAATCGGAATTGACCCAATTCAAACCGAATTGACACAATCTTATATATCCTCCATTGACACAATCTTCTACATCAACGAAGTCTTTGTGAATCATAACCTAACTCAAGCCGAATTGACCCAAAAATTAAAAGGTTGAGTGGACCCGAATTCGTTCTGAACGACCCGATTTTGACTCGACCCAAAAGCGACCGATCAGATTTTGACCTGACCAAAAAACAACCGATCTGATTTTGACTTGATCCAATACTCGAACCAAACCCAACTTATCATAGACCCGAACCGAACTGAATCTAAACCGATTCCAGAGAGACCAAGAATGACCCTAACCGAAACCGACTCGAATGACCCGATTACCACCTCTAAATTTAATTGATTATGAGTTGCATTATAAGGATTGCTTTGTAATGTAAAGAAAACTTATGATTAGTAGATAATCTAAATAAGTTTGTATTATATGGATTTGTATTGACCACGTAATTTATGTTATGACTATTATGTCCTCAAAGTCTAAAGAAGGGATATCTCGTCTTGGTTATTGGAGCATATTGACTCCCAAGGAAATACATGTGTTTGATCGAAATAGACAATACATTGGACTATACTCAATATGAATTAATTCTGAATCCGTTTATAGATTAAATTCACTTGATACATTCAAAATAGATTTATACTATTCCTAAGTATATGTAGTATTATGTGTGTCTGACTTGCATACTTTGATATATCAAGAACCGGTACATCTCAAACTTGTAACACCCTATTTTTCGGTATTAGATTTCGATAAAGTTTGATATTAAAATATTATTTTAACATTGAACATCGAGTCTAGTATTATTTAAGTTGATAATGATGAACTAATTGAAGAATGTTGCTTTGATTATAATGAAGAAAAGTCAAAAAGTAGGTTAAAGACTAGATTGAAATAATTTCATAATATGAAGGGCAAAGTGGAAAATTTTCAAAGTTAAAGTCAAATCCGAATTATTAGCCAATTAGGCTTGGAAGTGATAATTAAGTGTGATACCTATAAGTTTTGAATTGTTATGAATTTATAAGGACTAAATTGTAAATAAAAAGTTTAAGATTAAATTATAAAATTCCTAAAATGTTTACTTCTAGATAATGGAAAATTTTAGTTCAAATGTAACTTTTGGTCGGAAGATTTTATCGGCTTTGGACTAAATTATGAAGAGATTGAATTGGAAAGTAATAATTAATGAATTTTGTACTTATGTGGAAAAGAAAAGGGAAAGCAAGAAAATAAGTCAAGTGGCATGCTTCATATGCAAGGAAAATATAGAAAATTCTCTTTATTTACCTCGTTCTATATGTATGAAAAAAGAGAGTAGAGACTCCTTAATCTTTTCTATTTTCCTTTGTGTTTAAGAAATATTGGAGGGACAACAGAGATTTAAGAGAAAAGTTTTAAAAAAATACTAGAAAGAAAGATGTTAATGTTCATGAGAGTGACATGAATATAATCCTATTGTCGATTACCAAGGATTAAGGAAGTGAAAGAAAGTGTTATAAGGTATTGAGTTATTAAAAGAAGATGAGAAAGATAATGAAATTTTATGTATGTGTCACGGGGCCATTATCATTTTCCCAAAAGACATGTCTGATAGGATATGTAGCGACACCGTATTTATATTCTAAGAGCTCATTTTTCTTAATTACCCCGCTTCTTCTCAGGCGTGAGATTCTCCCCCACTCAACCCGTAACGCCCTCGTCACGAGCTTTCGCTCTCGTGATAGGCCACCTTGTCACAGTTGTCCACCGTGCCTACCATACTCATGAGTGCTCGACGTAAAATCGGGCGTTCAAAGGGTCGCTCTGATACTACTTGTCACGGGGCCATTACCTTTTCCCAAAAGACATGTCTGATAGGATGTGTAACGCCACCGTATTTATATCCCAAGACCTCTCATTTCCTTTCCAATGTGGGATTAATGACACTGTCTCTTCTTAAGCGTGACACATGTATGTTAGTTATAAATTCGATTGTAATTTTAATTTATTTTAATAAATTTAATTCTCCAATCAGGTAGTAACCATATTGATAAAATAGATAAATAATAGAGATCAAATGTATAATTGATACTATTTAAATGGTTAAGTAATTTGATTGGCAAAGTAAAAAAAAATCAGTGATCAAATTAAAACTTTGGTTAAGTGTCATCTATGTAGTTTACCCTGAAGAAAATTAGATTGCTTCAATATTTTCTGTGTTATAAAGAACCTGTATACTATAAGATAGACTTAATAGTCAGAAAGGTGCCTAACCTATACTCGTTTTTTTTGCCACTGTGGTGCCTAACGTTTTTTTTTGCCACTGTGGTGCCTAACGTTTTCAACGTTACTCAAATAGGTGCCCTGCCGTTACTGTTCGTTAATTTTCACCGTTAACTTTCGTTAAGTGTCACGTGTCAGCTTCTTAAAATTCTATAATTATATTTTAAAATAAATAAAAGATTAATAACTGAAAAAAACCCAAAATTATCAAAAAATAGCCCTAAAAATTAAAATACCTAACACCCAAACCCCAAATCCCGATTTGAGATAATTTCGCCACCGATTGCCACGTCGTCGGTCGTCACATCCTTTGCCGAACCATCACGACTATTTACCATATTGCCTTGTCACCGAAAATCGATGGACGTCGTGTGAAACGTCAAAATCATCGAATGGTTCATTTGAATAATTCACGACGAACGACGACATAACATATAATGAACGATGCGTGGGTCGTTCGACGAAGGGATGATGCTTTATTCCATCGCCGAAAACGCAACCAACGCCGGTGATAGTGGATGAATTTAGGAGGTTTAGAGACTTGGGGACTATTTTAGTATTATTTGAAAATTTTAAGATAATTTTGGATTTTTTTAGTTGCATTAATTTTTATTCATTTTTAAATATAATTTTGAAATTTTAAGAAACTGACACATGTCACTTAAAGGTAAAAATTAAGGGACAATAACGGCAGGACACCAATTTGAGTAACGTTGAAAACGTTAGGCACTAAAGTAGCCCAAAAAACATTAGACACTAAACTAGAAAAACGGGTATAGGTTGGACACCTTTCTGACTATTAAGCCTATAAGATATCAAGCTCAATGAGTCCATTCGTAAAATTCATTTGACAACACGCCACATTCATGCTTAGAATCAAGTAAATCAAACGTATCATGCAATACTACAAACATATCCTAAAGCTAGATAAATTAGACTTAATAACAGCTTGCATGCCATACAGATCAATGATAGCATTCCTTAAATTGAAAAAAAATCGAATTATTCAACTTGACTCGATGCAAAAATACTCGACTTCTCTTGACTCGAAATTTTCAAATAAAGTTTGAGTCATACAATGAAAATTAGAATAAATCGAAATTTTTTGTAATTTGTGAACCGGTTTTTAAGTTCCAGTGAGTCTATCAATTTTGGCTTATATATATATATATATATATGAAAAAATATGAAGAAATATATATGTGAATTGTATATGGCTATAGAGAACCGTTTAAATGGGAACTAATTAGTAACATAACATTATAAATGTTTACAATGAAATTTGAACAAAAACTTGAACAACTAAACTTGACTTAATATGACCCAAATTTGATAAACTCGACTCGGAAAAATTCCAAATAAAATTTGTTTGAGTTATAAAATAAGACTCTTTGACTCGACTAGCACGAAATTTTTTGACTCGATCGAATGCTCACCCCTATATACAAGTACCAAAACCACAAGACCACACCTAAGACTGGTGCAAGCATTTAATGATTCCCATAATACTAGTTAGTAGATAGATCTTCATGTTGCAGGTTTGCAATGAACTGATGTCATAGCTCATCATTCAGGAATTCAGCAGAAAACTACTCATAGAGGAAGGTTGTCCATATTAGAAATGCAGCAGAAAATCAAGCACGAAACACTTATAACCCCAACAGTTGAGAGAATATATATATTCACACACACATGCGTGCGTTTATGTATGCGTGTTATTCACTAGAGAAGGTAATCACCGGGGTCAAGAGAACATGCATGGATATGCTTTCTATTCATTCTCTAGTGACTAACTCGAAATTTATTTACTCGACTCGACCAACTCAACTCCTACGAAGTAAGCCATACGACTCTCCCATAAAACGGTTTATGGATTCCATTATACAGGCCTCTATAACATGATAGTAAAATAAAATGCTAACAGAATGAATAGAAAGCATATCCATCCTCTGAGTGTTAACCTACAGTCCATCAATTCAATGCATGCAGGTTTTATTTTCGGAGAGCAAAAATGAGGATGTCAATGAAAAGGAAACCATAACAAGGAGATAATTCCGAATAAAAGAGACATCAACCATCCACATTAAGAACCTCAAATAAGACTGTGAGAACGTAAAGGCAAAGATGCCTGAGCATGACAAGATAAGCAACAAGCACCCGAACCCGAACGCATCAGGTTGAAGATTGAATTGGAGGAAGAATAAGAACTCTTTCCACATGATGGCAGAAAAAGAAAACACAGGAGATGGACAACATACATTAAATCCAGCAGACTTCAAACACAGGCAATCAGTATCATAAAATTTATTAGCAGTAAGCATCTTGTAACATCATTAGCCTCAACAGTATATTTGTTTTAACAAGTTTAAAACATCCCTGCATCTCTCTCTTAATGAAATGAAAATCCGAAGGGAAGCATGTTCCCAGTAATGTAAGTTGATGTTATCAGACCGCATATAGCACATTTTCATAAAAAAAGGGACTCTGATCTTAGTCATGCAAATTTCAAAGGTTATGCATTGCTGTTATTAGAACATCACAGAATATCGTCAAAGGTTATGCATTGCTGTTATTAGAACATCACAGAATGTCGAAATTAACAAGGAACTGTGATTTCAGACTTGTAAATCGCGGTGTTAAAATGCAATCTTTCTTACTAAGAATACAAGAGGCAGAAAATAACTTTGGATTATAAAGAAATGGCCTAATTCATAGATTGAAAAACATTTCAAAATAAACAAATAAAACCCCATTTCAAATCGACGCTTCAATATCGTTAATAACTTATCATCAATGGTGTGAAAAGCTTTCTTCATGTATAGTCCAACTTTTCCATTCAAGCATTCACTAGAAAAGACGAGGAAAAAAAGCTCAGAAACCCACAAAACCTACCTGCCTAACTAGCCTTCCTCATGCTGCTCCAAGGAAACTTCACCTCTCCACCACCGCGGCCGGCGGCGTAAGAGGCCTTCCCTTTCCATTTCCCCTTCCCCTTCTCCAGCCCATCATCCTTTACCTTCCCGTCGAGCCAATGCTTCTTCTTTTCCCCTTCTTCAACAACACCCTTACTCTTACTGGTCTTATTAATACTATCTTTTTCCTCTTTAATCACCGGGATAGGGAAGAGGTTCTGGGATATGGAGAGAGGGGTTCTCAAAGTGACGTAAGCTTTCTTGTAATCGGGTCGGGCGATTAAGAACCCGCCCCGCTTCTTCTTCTTGCCTTCCATGTTGAGGGTGCGGACTTGGTCGACGTCGAAACCGTAGAGGGATTCGAGGACGCGTTTGATCTCGATCTTGGATGCGGAGGGGATGGTCTTGAGAGCTATTTCTCTGATGTTGGTGAAGGTGGTTGGCATCAGTAGCTTAATGGGAAGGTTTGCAAAGTGCACAACTCGTCTTCCTAATCTGCCCGCCATGGCCGCTCTGGTTCTCTTGCTGCGGTGTTGGAAAATAAAAGAGGGTGTTTTTTGCAGAGAGCTTGCCGTCCTTTGCTTTTGCTCCGCTCTTTACTCTAATGCTGCTTAGAGTTAACGGGCCAAAAATTAAGAATCTTCCAACAAAGGCACGCATTTTACACCCAGCATAGCCCAATTCATTTTGGTTTCACAAGTTATTATAGGTATAATATCAAAAAAATCCTCCAATGTTTTATTGAATAATCATTTTAGTCTTTTTTTAAGCAATTTAAGTTTCAAAGTTTTATTTTGAATCAAAACTCTTTGCGGATAAAAATTGTTAGTCAACTTGAAATGATTTGACTTATGTAAAATTTATATTTTATAAAATTACTTTTTGACTGATATGATATTCATTCAAGTTAACATCTTTTTTCTATATGGCAGTTCTATGTAAGTTTGCCATATCATTTTAAGTCATTTATCGTTAGTTGACTAACGGTTTTCATCCTTAGATGGGCCATTTTGACTTAAAATAAACGTCGAGGGTTAAATTGCTTTAAAAAAATAATAGAACTAAAGTGACCATTTAGTCGAACATTTACAATAATATAATAATCTATTATTATAAAATTAAAACATAACAATACAGATTCTTAAGAAACAAAGTAATTACCTAAATTTAAAATTAAAGATAAAAAAACATAATGAAATTTACTAAGTTCTCTTGAAATTTAAAATATTACTACAATTATCTACAATATTATTTACAAAGTTTTCTATCTAAAACAAATACTCTTATGAATTCAACGAAGAGTACTAGGAGAAAAGATGACGATGTTCATTATAAGAGACTTTAGTTCAATTATAATGTCTGCATTAAATTGAGTTGAAAAGGTAGTCCCTGTATTAAGTCAACCGATCCCATCCGTTTCTAGCAACAATAAGTTTATACTTGAAAATTAAAAGGAGTAAAATCATCACCAATAAATAATTGGTCAAGTGAAATAAAACACTAGATTCTCTATGCAAAGTTAAGAGTTTAAATCTTGACATTATGAACGAAGAAAATTGGATTGAGAAGATAATCTCTATAATAGGCTTGTATAAAATCTGATCTAAATTAATCGATTAATAAGTCGAAAATCAATGTTTAAAAAAAACAAATAAAAGCATCAGTCCAATGGTAATTTTCGTTTCCCATTGGGAGAATACGTTAAGAATAAAACGTTTGAAATGTGAACAGTTGCCTTAAAACTTAACTACCCTCCAAAACGTGTGTAGCGTGACCACTCACTCACTGGTCCAGACTCGCTCTGTATTGCAATAGTAATATCTTGTCTGTTTGTAACGTACTTATTGTCTGGATAATGATGCAAAAGTTGTAAAGTATGGTGGAAATTTCCATGTGAACACCACTTTATTACTATATAAAAATTAACTTTAATGCACTATAAAATAAAAGGCAAGGCTCAGGCAGTTCTCGTCATCACTATCATTTTGTTTGCATAGTAAAGAGAGTGATAATGGCAACCCTTAAAGTTCCAGCTCATGTTCCTGCTCCTTCTGAGGATGCCGAGCAGCTTCGCCAAGCTTTTGAAGGTTTGTCATTAGATCTAACCTTCCTAAATCATTGATGACATGGAATTAAATTGCGGTTGCGGCTGCCTTTGTCGTAGTGTTTTACCCATTTCTAAACTAAATATGCCTTTTTTTTTTTCCTGGATGATTTGTTGTTGTTGACTTGATGTTTGATCATGGTACACCGTTTTGGATCATGGGTTTTATGTATTTTGATTCTTGATTGATCTGCTCTGTACTGGTTTCATGTTTTTCTTTTTCGTCTCTATTTTGGATTATGATCTTTGGAAGTAGCTGATGTGTTTGTTTCTTAATCTAAGTGAACCAATTGAGAAATTCAACTGGAAATGGTTGTATTTCTGATCTGATGATAGTTTTTTTTTCTCACTATCTGTAAGTATTTTCTCACCATCTCTGCACATGGATGATCATTGTGATTTTGGAGTTACATTTGTGGAAGATTTATGCTTAATTTGAACTAAGACTAAAAGGGTACTTGGGCCTTTGATTCCGTTTTTTGGACCTTTGATTCTATTCCTACTTGCATCAGATTTTGCCTTTATAGTTTGTACTTCGTAGGAAATATTTCATGCATTGGCGGTAATAAACTTGTTTTCCACAAATAGATTTAATTTAAGATTTAGAGGTTTAGTTTAAGGTTGAGGAGTTTATGTTTTAGGGTTTAGGGCTAGAATTTAGGAGTTATAGGTTTGGGGTTTACGGTCAGGAACTTAGATTTTATATCGTGAAGTTTACTCGTAGGATTTATTGGTATAGTTTGTTCTAAACAAAGCATTAGATTCTTTTGTAATATACCCTGCCATTTGTATGCCTATCTTTTCTCAACCGGCATCAGTGAGTATGGATTCTGTGCTTAATGTTTGATCAACTATTGCAGGCTGGGGTACGAATGAGCAACAGATTATAGACATATTGGCTCACAGGAACGCTGCACAACGGAATTTGATTCGAAAAACTTACCAAGAAGCTTATGGGAAAGATCTCCTCAAGTCTCTGGACGAGGAACTTTCAAGTGACTTTGAGGTCAGATTTTAACATCCCCTTCTCTTATCTAGCATTCAAGACCACTACACAGTTTAACTCGGGATTTTTTTACTCGACAGCGAGCCGTGGTACTGTTTACACTAGATCCTGCAGACCGTGATGCATATCTGGCTAACGAATCCACCAAGAGATTCACATCAAGCAATTGGGTTATCTTGGAAATTGCATGCACCAGGTCTTCACATGAGCTGTTCAATGTGAGGAAGGCATACCATGCTCGCTACAAGAAATCGCTCGAAGAAGATGTTGCACACCATACCAAGGGAGACTTCCGCAAGGTTCAGTCTTAAATTTATGTCTGCAATTCTTTAACATGTTCATCGATTACTTGCTCTTCGCAGCTTTTGGTCCCACTTGTTAGCGCATTTCGATATGAGGGAGAGGAGGTGAACATGACATTGGCAAAGTCAGAGGCGAAGATACTTCGCAATAAGATCTCGGACAAGGAATACAGTGATGAGGAGGTCATCAGGATTGTAACAACAAGGAGTAAGGCACAGCTAAATGCAACTCTGAATCACTACAATACTGCCTTTGGGAATTTCTTCAACAAGGTACTTTTGCAAGTTGCAAAGTACAAACATATGGAATGTTGTAATTTGAACCGATAACAAAGTACTGGTTTGTTGCAGGACTTGAAGGCCAATGCCGATGACGAATTCCTCAAATTGCTGAGAGCTGCAATCAAGTGCTTGACTGTCCCTGAGAAATACTTCGAAAAGGTCATTCGACAAGCCATCAATAAGGTGGGAACTGATGAATGGGCGCTTACTAGAGTCGTGACGACTAGGGCCGAGGTAGACATGGTACGTATTAAGGAGGAATATCAGCGGAGGAACAGCGTGACTCTCGAAAAAGCGATTGCCGGAGATACTTCCGGAGACTATGAGAAAATGCTTCTTGCCCTGATTGGAGCTGGAGACGTCTGAGCTGAGCTGAGCTCTGCTTTTCTATATTCAGTTGTTGGTATGAATATATATTTAGTATGCATTTTCAGACGTGAGAGTTATGTTTGATTGTTTGTGTCCTCATTGTCTGAACATGGCTTGAGTTTGGTGTTTTTATCAAGTGTTGCCTGCGGTTACAACATTTGAGTTGCACAATATGTGTAACGATTAAATAAATTATGTCTTTAATAATATATAATTTTGAAGTATGGATACTTCTATTAATTAGGTATTATAATTTAATTTTTTATATGTTGATACTTATTTTATAATTGAACCAACTCAAACAAAATTACGTATTCGAATTTTGACATTGCACATGAAATAAATTGAGTTGGAAGTGATGAGTCTTTGAAGTACCCGGTTTGTATTAATCGGCCAATGAATTAATTAGTAGTTGTTATACCTAAAAATTAATTTTATACTTGAAAATAATTAAAACTTATTTTAATACATTGAAATTCATAATTTAAGTTTTCTAAAAAAAAATTGGTCTTCCAAGGTGTCGATTAGAGCGAGCCCATTGATTTATCTTTTCACGTTCTGTTAGCTCATACAGGGGATAAAATCTGACCACAAGTTTTAAAGCTACTCCAATTCTATGATGATCAAACCCTCGACCACAAATTAAGGTAGAGGAGACCCGTAACAGTTCACCTAAGCCTATTTAATAATTTTTTAATTATATCTTTCCAATATAAAACTTTTAACATTATCCTTATATTCATATCTTAATATATTTTGGATGATCATATTTTTATGTCACATCTTAGGTCAGAGCAAAAGAACAATTAAAAAATTCAAAGAAAAACAATTTAAAGAAAGAATATAAATGATCGTTTTATAACAATACATATAGGGTAAAATTTTGATACACATCACTCCTAATTTTAAGCCCTAAAAAATTAAATACTAACCTTAAATTCTAAACCTAAAATCTAAACCCTAAAACTAAACCCTAAAACTAAAAGACTTGTGTAAACTAAAGTTTTTGCATACATATAATAAAATTATCTTATAGTAATACACATAATGTGAGGTTAAATTGAATAGTTGAAAAGCCTAGAAAAGTAAACAACAAATTTTGATAACACAAATAGTAAAGTTCACTGCCACAAGTTTTAAAATTGTTTTATGTCTAAGGTGAAGATTGAATCTTCGACTACTGATTAAGGTAGGATAGATTCGTATTATCTCATCTAAATCACGTAATTTAATAATTTTTTAATTCTATCTTCCCAATATAAAACTTTTGACATTATCCTTATAATTATATCTTTATATATTTTTTGGATGATCATATTTTTATTCACATATGTAGGTCGAAGCAAAAGAACAATAAAAAAATTCAAAGAAAAACAATTTAAAATGATCATTTTATAGTAATACATATAATGAGATCATTTTATAGCAACACACATAATGTGAGGTTAAATTGAATAGTTGAAAAGCTTAGAAAAGTAAAGAACAAATTGTGCCAACACAAATAGTAAAGCTCACTCGGCCTCATATTATGTTCTATGTGATCTTATTAGCATATACATGAAAATGCTATAGAAATGCATCTTTTTTGCCATCAAAAGGATTTTACATTATTTGTAAGGTAGAAAGGAATTTAACTTGTTCTTCAAGGAAGGAGAAAAGTCAAATTTGTTCGATTTTACTAACAGTGGTCATGTTGGTGATATTACCATGCTTGGTAAATAGCGGTTTGAGCCAAAATTAGAGGTTTGACCAGTCAAATCCGCTAATTTAGATGTTTGGTGAATAGCGAATTGGAATAGTGGATCGGGGTAAAACCTCTAATTTTAAAAAAACTGCTAATAGGGGCCATGTTTGGTAAACATCTTTTTGAGCTAAAATTAGAGGTTTGAAGCATTTTTAGAGGTTTGACCAATCAAATCCGCTAATTTGGATGTTTGGTACATAAAAGATTGTAATAGCTGATTGAGGTGAAATATCTCATTTTGCAAAAGCTCCTTTTAGGAGCTTTTTGAGTTAGAGGATTGGATAAAAGACTTGTAAAGACTATTTTGTCCTTGATGATTATAAAATGTTTCTCTAAATAACATAAATTTGATTAATTAATAAATTTAAAAATAATTTCATAAATAAGAAATTAATATATAAATTAATAAATACATATAAATTTAATAATTAATAAAATTATATTCAAAATACAATTTTGTTAGTACCTACAAATATCTACCGCCACGTATCAAAGCCACACAGCCCAAGACGGACAAACGAGGTTGCAAATGGACGCACACAGAGGATGTCCAACGATCACATGCAGTCGACCATAACCTGGCTAGCACCTTACATAGCACAGGGCAAACGAGTAAGATCGCAAACGTCCCACCCAACGATCATGTGACAGTATATGAGATCGTTGGGCATAACAATATGAACCTATGACATCACATCATAGCCAGTCCAATCAACGCGCCATGACTGCCTGGCTGTGACACCTGTCCCCGTAGTGTAAATGGGACATACAACGAGAGAAACGAGTGGGGCCAAGACACAAGATACATTATCAATCACTAGAAAAGGTCAACAGAGACCCTTTCGCTAAGAACTACCATCCGAGCTACCATCAGACCGTTGCATCCGATCTTTGTTGACTTTGACCATCAACAATTGGTGCAGTGAGCGTGGATCAATCACTTGACCTTCAAACTTTTAGTCTGATTCTCGAGAAAGTGACAAGGAGTAGTCTTTGGCGAGAGATAATAAGGGAAACCCTCATTCCCCGAGCTGGAAACAACCAACTGGCTGACATGAAGAGTAGATTGGAGGTTATAGAGGAATACACTTATATTGCGTTAAGGCAACTCCAACAGCAACATGAGTATATTAAAAAATAGATACAACACTCAGTGATGGAGCACAATGAGAATATAGTGTAAGAATCGCGGACAACACAGCCAAAATAACTGAGGAAGAATACATGCATGCAACGAGAGTAAACTAAGATGCCCTAACGACAAGTCCTTTAAGAGCTCCGGTCGCAGACATGTGGAACTCAAAGTCCCTAAATCTCGATAGAGAGGAAAAGGCTTACCATCTTCTAGGGGTGGAAAAGAATCGCAAAAACAAGAAAGTAATCACTGCGCTGGTCAAGAAGGGAAGACGAAAGAGACAAGCAAGGAAAAGGGCTCGCCGACACGCGAGAAGCCGAATCAAAAAAAGGCCACCACTTAATTTTCGAACGTATCACCCTTTAATAGATCTGTTGTAACATATTCTACGTCGGGATAAAACACCTTAAAATACTAGAGCCCTCGCTGCAAATGAGATCGAACTCAAATAAGGAAGGATCAGATAAAAAATATGAATTCCATGGGGCACGAGGCCATAATACAGATAAGTGTATCCATTTGAAGGATGAAAAAGAGTTTGCCATCAGAGGGGGACAGTTGAAAAGGTTTATAAACGAACATTAATGGGTGCTTAGCAGAGGAAGATGTGGAAGTTATAAGAAATCTAGATGAGGGATGTAAAAGTCGAGGGTAGTCTAGGCGAAGATTTTATGCAAGTAAATCAAAAGGTGGTAAGGTAGTGCAGATGTAGAGGGTTCATGATCATCGATGCTTGCCACTTACTTTGAGGTTCATTTTTTTCACCTCATGCTTTTGTCCTTGATTTTGTTCTTTTTTCTTTCTTATTGTTATCCATGATCCACATATTCTCTATGTAACACCCCAGTCTCGTCCCGGATCTAGAGCATCACATTTAGGTCACCCAAAACTGACCCATCAAAATTTCACATTTAAAGCAACAAGTTGGCAACTCTCAAAACGATTCGTTTCCATAAAATCCACATTGATAATAAGATTAAAAGGGTTTACAAAATATAAGTTCCAAATAAAATATACCGTTTGACCAAATAACAGTAAATCAAAACAAAATACAGACTCGACTATGGTAAGGTTCTATGAATACAATCAGTCCAAACTAAACATCAAGTGCTGTACTCTGAAACTGGCTTGGTGCTGGGAAATCCTCCTCGATGTGCTCCTCCAAAAGTAACCCGTCAACCTACGGACGAAAAAACCACAATTCCGTACACTGAGCTAACAAAGCTTAGTGGTACATTTTTACTCTACCGCAATTCGTAAATATCACAAAACAAGCATGCATGATAAAATAATCAAGAGTGCACAAAAAGGCTTCTCAACATTTAAGTTTCATTTTCTAGCCTATCCTAACTAGAGCTTACAACTGTCTCAAGATACCACTAAATGTAAGAAGTCTACCAAGCCATCCTAAGCTTACCATACTCGAGGTCCCACCGACCATCGAGATACATCCCATACCCTGATCACATAACCAAAGGGTTATCTAGCCCATACTCGAGATTACACAGCCCATTGAGTTACTCGAGCTCACACAGCTCGTCGAGTAACAACCCTACCCTGATCACATAGCCCAAGGGTAAAATAGCCAACACCTATCATTCATACAACAACATAAATATCACACATTCCCTAATGGCCAACGAAGCCCTACTATTTTCCCATGCTCACACAGCCTCCAGGTTACCCGTGATCACATAGCCATCGAGTTAGGATCATATCCGGATCACTATAGCCACAGATACGCCCTAGACATACTTGGATCACAATAGCTACAATGAGTCTTTTCCTGAGGTCACATAGCCAATCAGGTTACTTGAGATCACGTAGCCCTTCGAGTTACTCGAGCTCACACAGCCCCCGAGTTGTATTTCCATATCCTGATCACATAGCCCAAAGATAGGTTTTGGACCGTATCCAGATCACATAGCCCGTGGATACGTTGGATGTACTCGATCACATAGCCCAGAGTACCCACCCCCTTATTTAAGTGCCCTTGCACTGACTCTAGGACATCCGAATTCTTAACCAAGCCACATACGTTAACACATGCTCCCTCAAACATCAATATATCTCACCGAGAGATAAAAGGCATCCAGCCAACCATTACCAATGCCCCAAGGCATGACTCATTTGTTACATTAATTAATATATGTCTTTAAGATTCATTTATGCTTTTTTCGTTAGACCATCCTATTATTCGAGGCAACTAGCCTATATGGGCATCCTTTCAGCACACATCAAGGACCCCGATCATCTACGTAGCATTAACCGATCCACTACGGATCTCTATGGGTGATTAAACAAGCGATCCAATCAATAATTACCAAGCCATTAACCATTTATTTCTCACACGGGGTTTAACTCTACATTTCTCAGCTTTAGTATTCATTTTACACCCTAACAGACCCCTAGGGCCCTTTACCTCGAATTATAGAACCCTCGAACGTGAACCCAACTTTCTTGGGCAGATTGTGCAATCACTTATTTTTTTCTGGTTTGTGAATATTGTTAATATAATAATTAAAGGGTATTATTATTACATGTGGGTGTGTTATACTATGTGTTTATATATACGTGTTATTAATATATACGCAACATATGTGTGTGACATGTGCATGTGTGTATGGTTATTATTTATGTGTATGTTATTAATATATACGCAATATATGTGTGTGACATGTGCATGTGTGTATGGTTATTATTTATGTGTATGTATATAAATGTTCAGGTATGCGTTTATGTACGTATATGGCATGTGAATTAATGTTATTATTATTAGGATACTAATGTCATGTACTATTATTAGTTTATATGTGCACATGTATGTTATATATACATGAATGTGTGTGTGTATATGTATTATCAGTTATTATTAATATTACATGTTATATAACTTATGCGTGTATATGTGTGTGTGTCTAATTATGTACGTATGCATGTAGTAATATATATATGTTTTAATTATTAGTTTTATTATTAATATTAATTGTAATACAAATATATGTAACAGATCTAAAATAAATAAAACCCACATATATTATAACAGTCCAGTCCATGCAGTTACAAAACCTAAAACTTAAATTTACAAGGCCCGTTTGGCCCAAAACCATAACACATATCAGACTATCTAAACCCTAATTTTTTTTATCCCTTGCGCAGCTAAATGAGGGCCATTGGATTAGATCCAAATCCAACGACAGAGATCAAACCATGGCGTCTCTCCAGCTGGCCGCGTGGAACCACGCGCGGGTCACTCGGCTCCACACGCGCGCGGGTATCATACACGCAAGACTCCTCGGCTGCTGAGCTCCACGTGGCAAGATCCTGGGCAGTCTCGTCTTTCCCCAGATCGAATCCTGGTCTCTCATCTTCAAACCACCCCAGCCGTTGGATCAGATCTGATCCAACGGCCAAGGACGCTCTGACCATATGATCACCACTACTACGTCATCGTACCACCAGCTCTAACCACCGTGTAGGGGCGTGCAAGAATAAGAAACAAGGGACTGTCAGTACCAAATCGGACCAAAAAATATATATTTCTATATGTTATTCCTACCAAAAGCAATCAGAACACGGATATATGTAAACCAACCCAAGATTGTAGGGGAGAGTTTTATCAGTTTCTAAAATACAAAAAATTCTATCTACTTGTTTATTTTTGAACACAAAAATCCCGAAAGTATCAATCTTTTTTAGCTTCGCATGCATGCTTCAAACATGAAATAGTAAAAAAAACGCAGAGGGGATGTAAGTTTACCTTCGCCGCTTGAATCCCCTTTCGCCGACAACAAGTCGTCAGGCTCCTAAGTCAAATAAGGTGAGCCGGTGAAGGGGAAGTAGTTTTAGGGTTTGTTTTTCAAAATGGCCTCGGTTTTTTATATCTAAGGCAGAGTGTTCTAGTTTTCTAAAATCCAGGGGGATATTTGGTTTCTAGAGTGAAAAGCATTTCATTTATGGGTTAAGGTACGGTGGCCAGTGGTGGCGGCCGGCGGCCGGAGTTGCCAGCCACCACCAATTTCTGGGAAAGTTTGATTGTTTGAGAGATTTTTGGTGTTTGATTTTGGATAAAAACAAAGAGAATGGGGCGTTAAATCATTCAAGGGATTCAAAGTGGCCAAAATTTTAAAACAACAGCCGATGAGGGTGTTTTATAGGCTGATTTTATTTTTAAAATGGTAAAATTCCAACATAAGGAGTTCCGCGCTTTTCAACTTTTCAAACTGAGTTTGCCCCTTGGTCTAATTACAATTCCAGTCCTCGTCTCTTTCCGTTTTGCTTTCAATTTTGTCCTAAAATTAATAGAAATCAGATTTTGAATGGTAAAATCGTTGGCTTAGACCCTCCGCGATTTCAATATTTTCAGTTTGAACCTGCCCCTTGGTAATATTACACACCTGATCCTTTAAAGTTTATTTCAGCTTTTAATTAAGTCATTAATTAAGTCTTTTGTTTATTTAACTTCCGTTTCTGGATTTTGTTTCTCTTTCATTTTAGTCCCCCTGATGTTTTTATGTCCTTTGTTTTTTTTATTTATTTCTTTAGTATGCTATGTTGCACATATGTTTCTTTTATGTCTTGTTTATTTATGTTTCATTTTTCGTTGTTTCTTTTTGTCATGTTTTAATTAATTTGTTCATATCATATGTGTTTTCTTATGCCATGTTTTTTAAAGGTTTCATATCATGTTTGCATGTTAGCTTTATGTGCTTTCTTTTGTAGGTTAGGTTATATATTAATTTATGGCATGATTATTTGTGTCATTTATATTTTATACTTCGTTTTGTTTTTACGTATATAAGTTGTCTTCATTATGTTTATCTATGCATGTTTTTTCTATATGCATCATCAAGTAAATTTGTTTATCTTGTAAAGTCATGATAAATTAGTGTTAGTTTTTATGTTTGCCTTGTTTTTAGGTTGCATGTTAGTACGCTTTTTGTTTGTTTCATTTACTTGTGGTATTATGTTCTTTTATATATGAATATGTTATTATTGTGTTAGTTTGACTTTGAAGCATGATAGGAAATTAAGTCCTTTGTTATATGGTTGCTTTATTTTCGTGTAAAATTTAATATGTCTAAGTTTTAGTTTTTATGTGGTGTTTTTGATTCTAGTATCATGTCTAGGTTTGTTGCCTTCTTTTGTTAGTTTAGCATTATGTTTTATCCATGTCAAGTATGTGATATAGTTGTGGCTTATATTAAGGTGTTTAAGCATGTTAGGTTTAATTAATTAATTTTGGAAAGCATGTTTTCCTATTTTTTATGTTTATGTGCATACTTTGTTTAGTTATTGAGACATATTATGTTCATGCCTTTATTTTGTTTTGTAATACTCATATTTTATGTTTTTAAAATATCATGTCAATGTAAATTGTATGTTTTATTTTTTGTTTCCTAAGATTGCACAACGGAATATAAATTGTCAAGGCGGTGCCCTTTTATCCGAGCGTAAACGAGGCCAGTATCAGGCGTAGTGATGATGGTTGAGCGTTTACTCTCGAATAATGGGGCTTTTAAAATTTACCCGCACTTATAGCCAAATTTTAATTTAATCGTCACTTTAACCCGGAAAATCTAATATTATTAAAGTGGTAATTATTAAAGTACCAATTTTGAGCGGTGTGAGGGTGCTAATCCTTCCCCATCCGTAACCGACCCTTGAACCCAACAAGTTTTCAAATCTCTGGTTTTATGGTGTTTGGCCTACCTAAGTGGCCGGTGGCGACTCCAATTTCAAAATAAAATACGATTTTTACAAAACCCTACGAAAAATTTTAAATACCGAAACACCTCAAAACACTTCGAAACCCTCATTTTTTTAGCGAAAGGGACATCGCTACAGATGACGACTCCCCTGGGGACCATTTTTGTTTTTTCAAAAACAAAAAAGAGAGTCAAGCTTTTTCAAATAATTAATATTAGAAGTTCTGGATTAAAGTAACTATTAAATTAATATTCGGTTATAATTGCACGTTTGTTTTAACGTATTTAAAATTTGGCATATAAACCCGTCTTTTCTAAGTGGGGGGAAAACGCTAATGCTTTTGTGAGGATATCGTTCCTCCGTGTAGGCCTAGCAAGTACCTTCGGGGCTCGAGTACCTTATGCTTTCGTAAGGATATCGTTCCTTCGTGCAGGCATAAGCGAATGTGTCCCCCTGAATTGAACCCGATTGAAAGGAGCCTATAATGGGTGATGATCGGGGGCCTTGCTACTCTTAGTAGATGACAACAAGGACAATTCGGGTACCTCCTAGCACCAACACTGTATGTAGAGAACATATAGAAACCCACCTCTTTAGAGCCATGCGGATAACCTTAGGTGTTTTAGACGGGATAAATAGGGTTTTTTTGTTTGTTTACCTTATTTAATTTGTCATTTTATTTATGTATTTATTATTTTTATCTGGTACTAACTCATTTCTTTTTGTGTTTTATTTTTATTTTTATTTTACACATACTTTTGTTGCATTAGCATTGTATCCACATTACATAGTGACGTTGATTCAAGTGGTTTGCCTGATTAGAAAATCTTTCATCATGGAAAAAAGGTGTCTTAAGGAGGACGACATCGATCCAGTCGTCCGACATTGGTCGGAAATTAATCAACAGATCCGAGGTAACAATTTGCCGAGCAAGCGTGTAGTGCCAAAGTATACACACGAGACCCTGATGGTGGACATACAACGAGTTGCAAGGCGTGAGAATGACTTAGCTACCGAAGCCGCGGCTCTCCGACCTTTCGTAACCCCGGACATGGAAGAAGCACCAAGGTTTATCAAGTTGCTCAGAGCTACAGAGGAGCTAGGAGGTAGAGCTAGGGCTTATGTGTAGAACTTTGTTTTGTAATTAAGACTTTTTGTAATAGGGACTCCTTTTGTAATGTGGATCCTTTTTGTAATCTGGACCCTTTAGTTCCCATGAAAGTCGTTCGAAAGGGTGATTACCAGCGGAATCAATGCCTTTATTTGCATTCATGTTGCATATCATGACATGGTGTTGATTCAAGAACAGTTCATTAAAAGGCTTTCAAAATAGAAAAAGCCTGCTTTGCAGGAAACAATAATATTGCAGTATCAAGTTAGGCCGAGCAAATACCAATCGAGAAAGAAGACGGTACGATAGTAAGGCACGTGCGACGGAAAAGATTCTGTCAGTACCTCAGAACCCTAATTTTAAATCTTCACGTTTAACCCTTTTGTAAAAATCTCAAAGATTTAATTTAACTCCTTAAAATTTTTTTGAAAATATTATTATTTTGCTTTGAATCTTTTTCCCTCCTAAAATTTTCAGAATAATAATAACAACAAAAAAAACCTAAAAGTTTTATTTTTAAGTAAGTTAAAACTTTTTGATAATAAAAAAAGGGAAATTTTTAAACCAAATGATCCTTGAAAATTTTAATTTAAACCCAAAAAGTTTAAAAGTACTCCCCTAGGATTGATAGAATCCATCCCTGTTTAGACGTATTATTCGTTTGCACCCATATCTACAGAAGAAAAGATCTTGTCTGCATTATGCATGCACTTGTTGATGTCATTTTCAGAAGCCACAAAAATAAAGATCATGACGTCACGAGTCCATGGAATAGAATAAGAGGAGAAGACGAAGTCATCCATCATCCTGAAGACAACGTCGAGACGTGGAGCATAGGTTTTGCTTTCCGAAGTCAAGGTCTCTAGAATAAATCCAACTGTTACATGTAATTCATTATTAATTTCTTGCAAACATACATTTTCTCTATTAAAAGTTTTTTAAAGACTATTCAAGAATCAACATCGCATTTGCATGTATTCTCGCATTTATAGGGTATTGATTCCCGAAGTGGTTTGTCAAATCTCAGAAATCGTTCATAATTGGCAAAGGGTCGTCTGGTCAGATATTAGAGGGTACAGATCTAGGGTTTTGTCCTAGAACAAGATTGGAGACAATAAAAGAGGAACCATCTGAAGACTTCAGGTAAGACACGGTACTGGTAATGAGCAAAGTAAAGTGCAAGAGTTGAAAGAAGCAGAGGGAAGAAGTGATGAATCAGATGAATACTTTGACGAAAGGTAAACGATTCATCGAACCGAAAGAAGAATCGATTAAGGATCAGAATAAAGAGCAGGATAGTCAGAATTCTACCTCCAAGCTAGCCAAATACGACAAATTGAACCCTTTTGTGATCCGCATCAATAAACAGGTGAAAGATATGTCTGAGTCGGGCTTTCAAAAAGTAGAGCTCGATCCAGAAGAAACCCGAGAAATGAGTAATGAAAAGAAGTACATCTTGATTCCTGTGAGGTACACCGAACTACTCCTAATGTTCATCGAGAAGAGCCTTATTACCTCAGTGAAGTCTCTAGCGAAGAGGCCGTCTTATCCGAGAGATTACGACACACGTGCTAGAGGCAGTTACCATTTAGGAAGTTTGGGTCACAGTATTAAGGATTGCGGGGCCCTGAGGAACAAGTTCAAGATCTTATCGCGATGAGAATTTTGGGTTTCGAAGACGGAGTTCCCCAATTCTGTAGTGAGCTAACAATCACCCGAGGGGCAAAGTCGAGGAAGAATCGATATCCAGGACAAATTTCGAGTAATACCAAAGTGGGTCACTCAAGCGAGTTAAATTTGAAGATCGGAGATAGGGGCATCCTAGGAGAGGGATATTTTTTCGAGTTCAGCCAGCTCAGATAAGAGAGAGATAACTTGGATAAAATTGAATTTGCAGAATGATCACCAGAAGCTTTACTGAGTGTTTAAGAATATCAGATTGGGTCACCTTTAACGAATAGATGAACAATGTTGTTTAGTTGAAGGATGACTCAGAATATTGGAAGAAGAGAAACTAGTCAAGCGAGAATCAAGTCAGGATGTTATAAGGTAAGTTTGAGGAAATTGGGAATAGGTACGACAGTCTCCAGAGATGAGCTATAGAATAACTTAGCCATTAACAAGAGTTTTGGAAACATGTTTACGACAGAGCAATGACAATCCAACACTCTTCAGTTGGAAAGTAAGAATGACAACTTCCAAGCTGCGAAAGACTAAGTAGGGGATAGATGAAGACCCAAAGATCGATATTACCTGAGCAGGTAAGGCGGCTCAACAAGGTGGCAGGCTTAGTCAGAACATGGACCAAGTGTTGAACCACGGAGGCAAGCTGACCGAACTACTGGATGAAGTTAAGAAAGTAGGCACTGAAGCTTATCAGTAACTGTAAATATCTAATATCTGATATAATGAAACCTTTTGGCCTCAATGAACGTCGTTCTATGGGGATCACTTTTGGAATCAATACCTTACTGCATTCATGTTTATATTTTAGGATTGCATTGCATTACATTGTACAGTCATGGTATATTTTACATAACACTATCATTACCTTGCATAAAATTTTTGGGGGTAATCAAAAGAACAATTAGAGTTTTATCATGAATTAAAGAATTGAACACAATCAAAAATCAAGATTTGAGCAGTTAGAAGATGGACTCGAGAGAAAAAGAGAGAGAATAAAAGAGTTTGATGCAAGAAAGCTCTGTTTGAACCCTGATTTGGTCGTTCTTCCGGATTCCAAAGATTCCCAGATTTGAGCATGATAACAGAACAAGATGCCCCAAGATTCACGTGACCATATTTTGCAAAAAGATTGAGGGCTGCATTGAAAAATTGCCGATCCACTACTTCCCTAATAGTCTAGCAGGACCTACCGTGATATAATATGCTAGCACCAAGTCGTCAGTATCTCTAGGGTACGAAGATGAAACCTGATGAAAGCTTTAAGGAATGTGCTTTGAGGTGTCTGTGTTTAGCGACCCAGGTGCAGCCTCCCGTAGATGAAGAGGAAAGTGACTTCCATGCCACCTTTCTTACTTCTTCTTTGATAAGGTGCTCGGGAAAATGAATACCAGCTTTGAGGACTTCATGACAGTCAGAGAGAGAATCGAACATGCACTCTGGGACCTAAGTTTAAAAGACCAGACATGCCTAAGAGCAGAAGGAAAGAAAGAGATAAATGGGTACCACTTTCGAAGGTTCTCGTGATCGTAAGAGAAGAAGACAGGTAGATTCCTCCGAATCACCAAGAAAAATTCCTCGAACAAGTACATATTTAGAGATATTCAGAGTATTCCATCTTGGACATATGGCTTCATCTGGTCAAGGGTTAGTACCTTACCTCAAGGCCGATAAAGATTACACCTAGCTCATCTGCTCACAATTTTGATCCATACAATATATATCAGTTCTACATTGAGGCGTCGGGGCATGACACTAAGAAATTTGGGGTCGTTAATAGAAAAAATCAAGAAGCTGGTTGACGAGGGAGTCATGATGAGAGAGCTGATCCAGCAGTGGAAAAACAAGAGAAGAGGCAAGCTTACACTACAAAGGACCGAAATGAGTTAGTACTCGGGAGGTAGTCCAGAGGTCCCTATGGTTTTCCCATCAGTTCACACAGAAATTCTCAATGCTTTGAAAAGAAAAAAAGAAAAAAAAACTCTCAAACAAATATGTTTTAAAATTAAAAATTACATTTCCATTTAGAAAGCATTCTTGATTCTTTAAACATTTTATTTTTATGGGGTATTTTTTGTTCTCCCATATGCATATACACGCATTTTTGAATGGACATATGCATATATCATTTCTATACCAGGTCATCAAATTTTGAATGCAACAGTACATTTGCTTCAGATCCAAAGATCAACTCTAAGTTGCATATATTTAGAAGAGATTGAATGTTGTGGGGATACTGTAAATGTGAGTATCTGCTAGTTTACTTAGGCCAACAGAGGAACAAAGCGAGTGTTTAGACAATGGGCAATTCCCATTTTAGGAATTTATCTTCTTAGACACTTGTCATTTAAGATCCTTGAAATGAGAGTTGACCCTAAACCTCTACCCCCTGAAGGCTTTCTCAGGACATCTGTGAATGTGACGAAGAATGGTATTCTTTTATTTTACCAGAAGACAGAGATGAGACCAGACAGATTGGATACGAAGATCAGAAAATCATCTGAAGAAAGAGGTTGAAAGCAAGGATATGTCCAAACGAAGAACTAAAGAAAAGAAGAGAAATGGCAATCAGAAGGCCGAAGCGATCCAGATCGAGTAAATATCAAAAGAGCTGCAGAGAGGCAATTAACTTCGAGCGGAAGATAGCATCAATACCCAGTATAGATATGTGTTGATTCGAGGATACATTTATAGACTCGAATAAGAAGAAATAGATTCAAGGCTAAAAACCCAAAATGGGCAGTCTAAAACAAAAAAAGGAAAACAAAACAAAAAAAAGAGAAGAAAAGAAAAAAAAATAAAATAAAATAAAAAAAGAAGAAGAAAAAGAAAGAGAGAAAAAAAGGAAGAAAACAAGAGAAAAAAAGAAAAGAAAAAGGAAAAAAAGAAAAAATAAAAAGAAAAGAAAGAATATTGTATATGCTTCACACACATATCAAATATACAAGAACGAGGCTTCAACTATGAGCAAGAGACACAAGGAATTCACATTTCAAGTAAATATCAGTTTTGAAAATTTGTATAGAAGCTCGAATTGAAGCCAAGTCAAGACAAGTCGGCCCAAAGATTGCCAATTTCAAAAAAGGAAATGACCTTTAGAGTGAAAACCCAAAAATGGGCAGTCTAGAGTGATTCTAAAAATGAAGAAAAAGAGTAGTCTGCCTAAGCATGATGCCATCAATATCCAACCAAAATACACTGATCTGGAGGTACAGAAGAAGGAAGTGACCTCTAGGGTGAAAACCCAAAAATGGACAGTCTAGAGCGATCCAAGAGAAAAAGTGAAAAAGAAAAAAAGAAAAAAGAAGAGAAAAGAAGAAAGAAAGAATAACATTTCATCTGGGCGTGACAATCACAAGAATTCCCAGAAATGTATTCATAGTCAGTCATTCAAGAAATCTCAATTTCGAGGAGTTTTGGAGGATCAAACATTCTTGAACAGAAAACAAACATCAGTACATAGCCAGAATGCAAGGCAGCCTACAGTAAAAAAGAAAGGAAATGAACTCTAGGGTGAAAACCTGAAAACGGGTAGTCTAGAGTGATCCAAAAAAGAGAAGGAATAATGGGCATATCCAAGTTACACAAGTACAGAAATACTGTTTCACTTAACCATAAACCAAAGGCCTACATTACAAGCCCCCAAAGACCATTATGATCATCCATAGATATCCAAGTTAAATGAGAATGTCTTCAGATTTCATTCCGCCTATAAGGGTTAACTTTGCTTCAAGGGACATCAAACTTCGAAGTGCTTGATCGACACCCAAATGAGGGAAGGATGGGGCATGGTGAGATAGTGAGATTAAGAGAGCCACCTTAAACGGGGTAGAAACTAGGTAGGGTTGTTCCTCTCAAAAGCCTATTAGACCAGAAAAAACTATACATTTGCATATATCTCCACAATGGTCAAGATCTTCTAAATATGCGCTTCATTAGAGTTGATCTTTGGCAATTTGAAGCAGATGTGCTATGGTGTTTGATATTTTGGGGGCAAACATGTTTTAAAAAGTTTGACATTTTCTCCCAAAGTTTTGATGTTTACCATTTCCCCCAAACATTAGTTTTTAAAATGTTTGGCAACATACTGCGAATTTTGTTTACCATTCTCCAAACATTGATTTTTTAAAAATGTTTGGTCCTTAAAAAAGAAAATAAAAAAGATGTTTACCATTTGTTCCAAACAATGTTTTCAAAATGTTTAGTATCCCCTCCAAGTTGTGATTTTCAAAATGACTGTTATCATTTCAAACAATCATTATTTTTTTTTGAAATATACACAAGTAAATTGCCTTTTGCATTACTTTAAAAATGAATGATGATGAGATTTAAAGCATAGGGACCGAGAGTTAGTTTCTGTCGAAATGCCACAAGAGGATCAAGGATGAGCTCAGGGGATGGAAGCATTTTGGCTCACCCTGGTGACTAGAAATAGATCAAGGCTCTGTATGATGGGTCAGAAAATTCAAAGCAGTGGAGCCCGTGGTTGAATGGGTCAATGCCAAGCGAAGAAGATGACAAGGCTTCTTATAAGAATAATATAAGAACCAGAAGATCATTTATGAAGACGGGTGATAACCCTGAAGATAAGAAATCCTCCCGCATAAAACGTTTGAAAGCATGTTAATCTAGATTCGAAGTGATTGATCAAATGAGGATTTAAGAGCATACAGTGAAGAAGTAAAGAGATGAAGAAATCAGAGGAACGACCTTTCAGGGTGTAAGACTTTAGAACAAAAAAAGGCTGAAAGAAAAAAGAAAATAAAAAAGAAAAAGAAAAAGAAAAGGAGAGAAAGAAAGAGAGGGAGAAGAAAAAAAAGAAAAAGAAAAAAATAAGAAGAAATTGAAAGAAAAAAGAGAAAAAAAAGAAGAGAGAAAAGAGAAAAAAAGAGGAAAAAGAAAGTATTACATTGCATGCATCATATAGATAGGGGCATGTCAATTTTTGCTTGTTTTGGACAGGTACTTGAAGAATTATCAAAGAGTATTAAGAAGTGGATTTCATTAAAGAAAGAAAGATGAAGCAACCATAGTAGCGTAAGGCCAGATGATATCAGCCATAGTAGCATAAGGCCAGATGATGGCAGCCATAGCAGCGTGAGGTTAGATGTTAAATCCTTCGGGTCATCGGTAAGTTGTTAAGTCTTTTGGGCCACCATTAAATCTTTCGAGCATGGTGATAAGTCATTCGGGCCATCAGTAAGTCTTTCGGGCATGATGCAGCAGCCATAGTAGTGTGAGGCCAGACGACGGTAGCCATAGTAGCGTGAAGCCAGATGTTAAATCTTTCGAGTCATCGATAAGTCCTTCGGGCACGGTGTTAAGTCCTTCGGGCCACCATTAAGTCTTTCGAGCATGGTGATAAGTTCGGGCCATCCGTAAGTCCTTCGGGCATGATGCGGCATCCATAGTAGTGTGAGGCCAGATGACGGCAGCCATAGCAGCGTGAGGCCAGATGTTAAATCCTTCAGGTCATCGGTAAGTCCTTCGGGCACGATGTTAAGTCTTTCGGGCCACCATTAAGTCTTTCGAGCATGGTGATAAGTCCTTCGGGCCATTAGTAAGTCCTTCAGGCATGATGCGACAGCCATAGTAGCGTGAGGCCAGACGACGGTAGCCAGAGTAGCGTGAAGCCAGACGTTAAGTCCTTCGGGCCATCAGTAAGTCATTCGGGTATGATAATAAGTCCTTCGGGCCACCATTAAGTCTTTCGAGCATGGTGATAAGTCCTTCGGGCCATCAGTAAGTCCTTCGGGCATGATGCGGTAGCCATCGTAGCGTGAGGCCAGACGACGGTAGCCATAGTAGCGTGAAGCCAGATGTTAAATCCTTTGGGTCATCGTAAGTCTTTCAGGCACGGTGTTAAGTCCTTCGGGCCATCATTAAGTCTTTCGAGCATGGTGATAAGTCATTCGGGCTATCAGTAAGTCCTTCGGGCATGATGCAGCAACCATAGTAGCGTGAGGCCAGATGACGGAGCCATAGCAGCGTGAGGCCAGATGTTAAATCCTTCGGGTCATCAGTAAGTCCTTCGGGCACGGTGTTAAGTCCTTCGGGCCACCATTAAGTCTTTCGAGCATGGTGATAAGTCCTTTGGGCCATCAGTAAGTCTTTCGGGCATGATGCGGTAGCCATAGTAGCGTGATGCCAAATGACGGTAGCCAGAGTAGCGTGAAGCCAGATGTTAAGTCCTTCGGGCTATCAGTAAGTCCTTCGGGCATGATGATAAGACCTTCGGGCCATCAGTAAGTCTTTCGAGCATGGTGATAAGTCCTTCATGCCATCAATAAGTCATTCGGGCATGATGCAACAGCCTTAATAGCGTGAGTCCAAAGATGTCAACGGCCTTGTAAAAAAAGATATAAAAAAAAAGAAGAGAAAAATAAGAAAAAAAGAGAAAAAGAAAAAAAGAAAAAGGAGCAGAGAAAGAGGGAAAAAGAAAAAAAGAAAAAAAGAGAAAAAAATCGAAGACAAAGGTTATATAAATGAGAAGCCTACATTTTCGAGCCCCTAGTGAAAGGCTCCATATAGGAAGAGCCCTAACTCCAGAATCTCAAAGAAGAACCAAAGGTGAAGAAGTTCTATATAGGGAGAACTTACGAGCCTGAAGATTCAGCCAAGGAAAAGCGGAGAGTTTCAGAAGAACACATGATTCTGAAGTCGTAAGCAAGGAAGTCAGATAAATGAGTGCTTTTGGTCTTTGCTTTGTTCTCGTTTCATAAGAACAAGCAAAGTGGGGCAACTGTAATCACTCATTTTTATCTGGTTTGTGTATACTGCTAATATAATAATTAAAGGGTATTATTATTACATGCGGGCGTGTTATACTATGTATTTATATATACGTGTTATTAATATATACGCAACATATGTGTGTGATGTGTGCATGTGTGTATGGTTATTATTTATGTGTATGGTTGCATGTATGTGTATGTATATAAATGTTCGGGTATGTGTATATGTACGTATATGGCATGTGAATTAATGCTATTATTATTAGGATACTAATGTCATGTACTATTATTAGTTTATATGTGCACATGTATGTTATATATACATGAGTGTGTGTGTGTATATGTATTATCAGTTATTATTAATCTTACATGTTATATAACTTATACATGTATATGTGTGTGTGTGTCTAATTATGTACGTATGCATGTAGTAATATATATGTGTTTTAATTATTAGTTTTATTATTAATATTAATTGAAATACAAATATATGTAACAGATCTAAAATAAATAAAACCCACATATATTATAACAGTCCAGTCCATGCAGTTACAAAACCTAAAACTTAAATTTACAAGGCCCGTTTGGCCCAAAACCATAACACATATCAGACTATCTAAACCCTAATTGATTTTATCACTTGCACAGCTAAAGGAGGGCCATTGGATTGGATCCAAATCCAATGGCCGAGATCAAACCATGGCGTCTCTCCAGCTGGCCATGTAGAACCACACACGGGTCGCTCGACTCCACACGCGCGCGTGTATCACACACGCAAGACTCCTCGGCTACTGAGCTCCACGTGGCAAGATCCTGGTCAGTCTCGTCTTTCCCCAGATCGAATCATGGTCGCCCATCTTCAAACCACCCCAGCCGTTGGATCAGATCTTATCCAACGACCAAGGACGCTCTGACCATATGATCACCACTAACACGCCGTCGTACTACCAGCTCCAACCACCGTGCAGGGGCATGTAAGAACAAGAAATAAGGGACTGTCAGTACCAAACCAGACCAAAAAATATGTATTTCTATATGTTATTCCTACCAAAAGCAATCAGAACACGGATATATGTAAACCAACCCAAGATTGTAGGGGAGAGTTTTATCAGTTTCAGAAATACAAAAAAATCCTATCTACTTGTTTATTTTCGAACACAAAAATCCCGAAAGGTATCCATCTTTTTTAGCTTCGCATGCATGCTTCAAACATGAAATAGTAAAAAAACACAGAGGGGATGTAAGTTTACCTTCGCCGCTTGAAACCCCTTTCGCCGGCAACAAGCCGTCGGGCTCTTAAGTCAAATAATATGAGCCGATGAAAGAGAAGTAGTTTTAGGGTTTGTTTTCAAAATGATCTCGATTTTTTTATATCTAAGGCAGAGTGTTATAGTTTTCTGAAATCCAGGGGGATATTTGGTTTCTAGAGTGAAAAAACGTTTCATTTACGGTGGCCAGTGGTGGCGGACGGCGGCCGGAGTGGACAGCCACCACCGATTTCTAGGAAAGTTTGAATGTTTGGGAGATTTTTGGTGTTTGATTTTGGATAAAAACAGAGAGAGTGGGGCTTTAAATCATTCAAGGGATTCAAAATTTTAAAACAACAGCCGATGAGGGTGTTTTATAGGCTGATTTTATTTTAAAAATGGTAAAATTCCAACATAAGGAGTTCCGCGCTTTTCAACTTTTCAAATTGAGTTTGCCCCTTGGTCTAATTACAATTACAGTCCTCGTCTCTTTCCATTTTCTTTCAATTTCGTCCTAAAATTAACAGAAATCAAATTTTGAATGGTAAAATCGCTAGCTTAGACCCTCTACGTTTTCAATATTTTCAGTTTAAATCTGCCCCTTGGTAATGTTACACACTTGGTCCTTTAAAGTTTATTTCAGCTTTTAATTAAGTCATTAATTAAGTCTTTTGTTTATTTAACTTCCGTTTCTGGATTTTGTTTCTCTTTCGTTTTAGTCCCCATGATGTTTTTATGTCCTTTGTTTTCTTATTTGTTTCTTTAGTATGCTATGTTGCACAAATGTTTCTTTTATGTCTTGTTTATTTATGTTTCATTGTTCGTTGTTTCTTTTTGTCATGTTTTAATTAATTTGTTCATATCATATGTGTTTTCTTATGCCATGTTTTTTAAAGGTTTCATATCATGTTTGCATGTTAGCTTTATGTGCTTTCTTTTGTAAGTTAGGTTATATATTAATTTATGGCATGATTATTTGTGTCATTTATATTTTATACTTTGTTTTGTTTTTACGTATATAAGTTACTTCATTATGTTTATCTATGCATGTTTTTTCTATATGCATCATCAAGTAAATTTGTTTATCTTGTAAAGTCATGATAAATTAGTGTTAGTTTTTATGTTTGCCTTGTTTTTAGGTTGCATGTTAGTACGCTTTTTGTTTGTTTCATTTACTTGTGGTATTATGTTTTTTTTTATATATGAATATGTTATTATTGTGTTAGTTTGACTTTGAAGCATGATAGGAAATTAAGTCCTTTGTTATATGATTGCTTTAATTTCGTGTAAAATTATCAAGTCTAAGTTTTAGTTTTTATGTGGTGTTTTTGATTCTAGTATCATGTCTAGGTTTGTTGCCTTCTTTTGTTAGTTTAGCATTATGTTTTATCCATGTCAAGTATGTGATATAGTTGTGGTTCATATTAAGGTGTTTAAGCATGTTAGATTTAATTAATTAATTTTGGAAAGCATGTTTTCCTCTTTTTTATGTTTATGTGCATACTTTGTTTAGTTATTGAGACATATTATGTTCATGCCTTTATTTTGTTTTGTAATACTCGTATTTTATGTTTTTAAAATATCATGTCAATGTAAATTGTATATTTTATATTTTGTTTCCTAAGATTGCACAACAGAATATAAATTGTCAAGGCGGTGCCCTTTTATCCGAGCGTAAACGGGGCCAGTATCAAGCATAGTGATGGTGGTTGAGCGTTTACTCTCGAATAATAGGGCTTTTAAAATTTACCCGCACTTATAACCAAATTTTAATTTAATCGTCACTTTAATCTGGAAAATCTAATATTAATAAAGCGGTAATTATTAAAGTACCAATTTTGGGCGGTGTGAGGGTGCTAATCATTCCCCATCCGTAACCAACTCCCGAACCTAACAAGTTTTCAAATCTTTGGTTTTATGGTGTCTGGCCTACCTAAGTGGCCGTTGGCGACTCAAATTTCAAAATAAAATACGGTTTTTACAGAACCCCCACGGAAAATTTTAAATACTAAAACAACTCAAAACACTTCGAAACCCTCATTTTTTTAGCGAAAGGGACATCGCTACAGATTGCCCAGCGAGTATCGATACTCCAAGGTGAGTATCGGTACTGCCCTTTTGGTATCGATGCTCCCCCATGAGTACCTATACACTAGCTAGGTTTGAAAGAATTAGACCACAAGCCGTACCGATACGCTTTATCAGTACTAGGATCGCTCCGTACCGATCCACCCCCATATCGGTACTCCCACATACGCTACCGGTATGTTAAGCCTCTCTCATACAATACAACAGTGTGTACCGATACGCCCCTAGCGTACCAGTACGCCAAAGAGTTGCTGGAATCCTTATCAAGCAAGGGGTATCGATACACAGGAAGGCGTATCGGTACGCCATTCACAATCCGTCTCCCTTATAACAAAAGGCGTACCAATACGCTATCACTCTGTATCGGTACGCGAGCCCAGATTCCAAAATCTGGAGCTCGGGATTTCCTCAATCCCGCCCTTAACCTCCATGGTTAAGTCCCAAAATGATCCTACAAGTTATTTAAAGTATAATAGGTGGTTTTCTATCCATTTTACGCCTTACAACATCTCATCTTTGATTTACCATTAACAGGGGTTTAAGCTTCTAAAACTTCAACCATACAACCCAAAACTATAAACCACTTAAAGCAATCATCTTATGAGGCTCATGAAATGTAGGAGTCAGAGATGTACTGACCTCAACAAGCAAAACCTGAAATGAAGCTCCCACCAAGCTCTTACCACCTCTCTTCTTGGTCCAAGCTTCCAAACTCAACCTCCACCAATTCCAATGATGCTTAGCTCGAAATGAAGATCTTTTGATGCTGATAAACTCTTCCTTGATGACCAATTCGAGATTCACACTCCACCACAACAAGTTTCCATCATTTTTTATGTTTGGGAAGGGAGTTTGAAGAGGAAAGAGATAAAAAGGGTGATGGAGACAAGGTGACTTCACTCCTCTTTCCCCTCTGTAGAAAAATAACGAATCCATTAGCCTTTGTCTCCCCATTTATGATTTTACCATAATAACTTTCCTCAAAACTCATCCTAAGCCAATCCCAATACCCTTAAACAATCCCAATAACACATGGAAGCCCATGAATCCTAACAACAAGGCCCAACATAACCCGAACATTCGACCCAACGTATTGGTCCAAGACTGTTGACTTGAAAAATTCGGGTTGTTACAACTCCCCCCACTTTTAAGAAATTTCGACCTTAAAATTTAGATGGATGAAAGAGAGATATAACCAAAATGGGTCTAACCACATCATCATTCAAATAGGATCACCTTGATTAGGGAGAGTTCTCCCTCAACCTACCATAAATAGAACCATATCATAAAACCACACGCTCTCAAAACTTCTCTTGAGGTTCTCACGACTCATTTTCAGCAACCAACAACACTTATGGCGAACCGCTAAGTATGGTAACATAACCAACCTCGACCCACGTTGTTCAAACATTCGCTTAAAGAACTTATTTTTATCGGATTCTCTCTCGGCTAACCAATCCTTCTACAAGCATCCAACAACCACAAACTAAACTTAGACTTCATCTTTATCTAAAACGCTGCACCACTCCCACATGGCACTATCAATAATGCATCACGCCAAACAACCATGTCCCGATCAACCCATTAAAGGACAAGTAAAACCCTAAGAACTGATCATTATCATCAATCTACCTCGAATCCAATAGCTCTTTTCCTTAGACTTGATCCACCAAGTCAGAACTTAAAACTTAGCCTTACCACAAACTTGCTTTCAACATGATCAACAACCACTTAGGATTCCAACCACTTGGTTCCAAGAAATGACCACCATCACTTACAAACTCACGCAAGCAACCTAAAACTAACCATTTTATTTGTGAAATGCTACACACCTTCTTCTAACCCTTGACTCAGTCCAAACAATCAGACGTGAAGAGCCATCTAATTGTTCTTCAGGATTTCCAACTGGTCTGTCTAAAAAGATTTCTTTGCAAAGCAACCATCCGATTACCTTCAACACAACTATTGATCCACATTTCCGCTGCACCACTCTGATAACTTGCATACTGCTTGCCTTAATCGATAACAACTTTGGTCGAACTCAATTGGGCAATCTTCTAACCTCACAAATTTTAACTCAACAAGTGCACAAGCCAAGCAACTATCATCACGATTCGGCCTTAAGACCTCAACCATGTTCATCACAACCTTCACTTACCCTCTTCTATAATACCTTACTCCGAAAAACAACATGCAGAGCTCTCACATTCTATGGCCAAATCAAGGTCGTCGATCTAGCAAATCCGGTACTGGTCTTCCACCATTGCACTGCGGCTCAACACATCCAAAGCCACCATACAAGCTACTCTCACGCAAACATGATATCGACGAAGCACTTGGCAACGATACCCAAATGGTCGCTTGCACAAGTGTGCCCCAACAAGGAGTTCGTTAAGTACCATACCATAGAGCGATGGACACTAACAATGAACTCAACCATACCTTTATCGCGGTTTTAAACCACAATCAATCGGTAAGATTGCCCATTCACCAAGGGTACCTTCATACCCTCAAAACACCCATAACACTAAGATTATGAACTCTCAACTTTCGCGTCTACAACGCAAGCTAAGAACACCTTGCAGCCTATAGAACCTTCCTTGAGCTAGCAGTACGGAACACAACGTCCGCCTTAGAGAGGTTAAAATCCTACATGACCAAAACTAACAACTAGCACTTCATAACTTCTCACTCACATCTTATGGCACATATGCTGTAATACCCTAATTTTCCCCTAATTTTAAAAATCCCTAAATCATAAAACCCTAATTTTTGAGCCTTAATTTTTGGGAATTTAAAACGAATTCCTAATTGAATTTAGTGACCAAAGTGCGAAGTTCAGAACCTTGGGTGACCTTTGTGCAATACGGGTAAAAGTTGGGCCCTTAGTGTGTAATTTACCCATTTTCCCTAGAGTATTTATAGCATGTTATAAACCTAAAGCTTTTTCTAGCCTCATTTTAGCAACCCTAGCCACACCCCACATCAAAAATTCTCTGAAAATTTAACCATTCCCTCTATTAACTTTTCGATCGTGCTCTGACCAGTCCCCAAACACCGTGCATGGCTTGCACGACCGTCACTCTTAGCGTCCCCGACCTTTTGCATTCAAATCTCGGATAGCCGTCCACCCTTGTTGTCCATCCTTTGCTCAAAAAATGTGGGTAACCGTTCAACTCCCCTTAGCGCCACCGCCCGCTTCGCGTTCTCCATTGTCAGTTTCGTTTCAGTGTGGGTAAGTTTGAAACTCAAAACTTTGGTTTTGTTTTGAAAACCTTTTGGTTGTGGTTGGAACTTACCTTTTTGGTCATTGTATGGTTGCCGATGAGCCGCCTCTTCGGTCGTCATCTTTTTGCCGCTGTTGCCGCAAGTTACTGCCGCCGCTGCCAGTTTTCTATTGAGCCGCGCCGTCAAAGATTGTATGCCTAGGGTTTCTATTGCCATGTAGAGGGGCTGCAATGGGGAAATATTTTTGGGCCAGTAGTTGTGTGAGTGTTGTATGGGCCGATGGTTAGGGGTGAGCGGTAGAAGAAGTGGGTTTAACCCAAGATGAGAGGAAGAGCCCGAATGAGCCAAATCTGGTGGGATAACCGAATCGGGTCCAATGTCTTGGGAAAGAACCGGTCTAATGACCCAAACCAAACCAAAATAATGACCAAACTGGCTGGACCGGGTGAACCGACCAAACCGAACCAAACTGACTGGATCGAGTTGACTGACCTGTGACTGTTGATTGACCCGACCCGTTGACCAACCTGACCCGTTGATCGACCCGAGCTGACGCCAGCGTTGATTTTTTGGCTGACGTTAACGTTGACTTTTTGATGACATCAGCGTTGACTTTTTCTAACCCAAGTTGACTGTACGTTTTTCAACGTCCTGAATCCAAATTCCCTGCCTGTTTTCCCAAATTCAAACTCGAATAACCGTTTTGCTATCCACATTTAATTATAGTTAATACTTTGAGAATTTTGAATATCGAAATCTGACTTGGATATAATTGTGTTCAGGTGACGTTGACTCGGAGCCTGAGAATCTCCCTCCTCCTCCACCTGTTCGACCTCCTTCTGATCAGCCTACGAGTTCTACATGTGAGTATGGTTTCATTTAGTGGTTATGTCAGTGTGGCATAGTAGTAGTGATTAATTATATTTTTTTGACCGCATAGGTGTTTACTCTATCCGGCCGAATACTAAAGCTGAGCATGGGAGACGTCAGTCTCGACGTTGAGTTATTTAGCTGCCTAAGGTGTGTCTCTTCTTGTGCTATATCACTTCTGTGCTATGTGTTATGCGTGTTTGTTGTACATGTGATTGACTTTATGTTTTGTAAATTATGATATGTTTTGTATGATGGCATGACACGCATCGGATATCTGAATCAGACTAAAATAATGTTAGAATTATATAGTACACACTCGAAATAAAGTAATAGATCAGATATACTCTCAGATTCAGAAAATATAAATCGGAATATGCCATATCATTTGGGTTGGGAAATTGTACGGGGAAGTTCCGTGGGTTCACCCTTTGGGCTGAATTCTACTTCGGATTAGTGGTTTCACCTTCGGGTCGTTTCGCTTCGGATTGTGACGATGTAGTTAGAGTGGTTCTGGGAAACCTCACTCTTCGGACGGTGTATGGAGATGGGTACATGACATTAAATTTATGACATTTGTTTCACGTCTATGGACATGATTGTTGAATTATATTTGATGTTCAGATTTTTGTTATATGTTTGTTTCTGCACCTTAGAGACACTAAGCTTCATAGCTTACTCCCCCTTAGTTCCTTTTTTAGATACTCAGGTTTAGGCGTACGGTACTGGGAGGATTTCGTTTCGTCAGACCATATTTTTTATTTTAGTATGATCATTCAGACAATAAATTTTATTATTATTATTATTATTATTATTTCAGATATTTTGTATTTGGGACTTTATAATTATTTGGGACTTTGGGTTTGACATTTATTATTTGAAATACTTATGCATTTATGTTGACGTTTGGAATTTTGCTAAACGACGACGTTTTATTTAAATGTTATAATTTTAAGATTTATTATTTATATTTAAATTGAAACTTGAATTTCTAAATCTAATGTTTTACTTGATGGGCAAGTTTTCTCAAACTTAACACCTAAGTTTCAACTTAAGAAATTAGGTCAAATTTAGGAGTTACATTTAGTGGTATTAGAGCATAGGTTCAACCCTCGGACTGTGTGGCTCGAATGAAATTTTAAACTGAAAATGATTTTGCACGCATACTAAATATTTTTGGGCAAAACAGAATTTTCTTAAAAATATAATATTTGAAAGGATTATGTTTATTTTAAATAGAAACTCCAAGTACCGACACTAACTTAGGATTATCTTCTTTGTGATAGACTACTATGCCACCTCGTAGGAGTTCTAGATTAGCGACCGGACGTGGTCATGGCTGAGGCCATGGCCGAGGTCATTCTACTGCTATTGAGAGTGATGCTCCGCCTCCTACGGATTTGCCGTAGGATCAAGATGAGGTACATGATACTGATAGAGTTACCTTTTAGAGAGTTCGATCTAATTCTCGGTATGGACTGGTTATCTACTCACCGAGTCAATCTGGATTGTAAGAAGAAAAGAGCGACTCTAAAAACTTCTGATGACTGGGAGGTAGTTTTTCTTGGGGAACGCTGGGCTTTCTATCTAATGTAATATCGGCTCTCAAAGCCAAGAAGATGATCAAGAAGGGGTCCTTTGTCTATCTTGCTTACATTCTTGATCCGAGACAGTCTAATTCTGGGATGGAGAAGATCTGGGTTGTGAGTGACTTTCCTGATGTATTCTCGGAAGAATTACCTGGTGTTCCGCCAAAACATGATGAGATTGAGTTTGGTATTGAAGTTTATTCGGGCACAGCTCTTGTGTCTATGGCACCTTACCGGATGGCACTGAAAGAGTTTAAAGAATTGAAAGTTTAGTTGCAAAAACTGCTAGACAGGGGATTTATCCGACCAGTGTTTCCCCGTGGGGAGCCCATGTTTTATTTGTCAAGAAGAAGGATGGGATACTTCAGTTGTGTATCGATTATCGGAAGTTGAACAAGCTGACAATCAAGAACAAGTATCCCCTTCCTTGTATTGATGATCTTTTCGATCAGTTTTGGGGAGCTATGGTGTTCTCTAAGATAGACCTGAGATCTGGTTACTACCAACTCAAGGTTAAGCATTCTGATGTTTTCAAAACAGCTTTTCGAACACGTTACAATCATTACGAGTTCTTTGTGATGCCCTTTAGGATGAATAACGCTCATGTCGCTTTCATGGATATGATGAATAGAGTGTTTTAACCCTTTCTCGACTAGTGTTTTAACCCTTTCTCGACCAATTTGTTGTGGTCTTTATAGACAATATTTTGGTTTATTCTAAATCTGAGGCTGAGCATGAGGAACATCTCCAGATTGTTTTACAAACTCTGAGGGAGAAATAGCTTTATGCAAATTCAGTAAGTGTGAATTTTGGTTGTCAAAGGTGATATTTTTTGGGCATATCATTTCTGCTGAGGGTATTCGGGTTGATCCAAAGAAGATTGAGGCTATCATGAGTTGGAAGCAACCCAAGAATGTTCTCGAGATCTAAAGTTTCTTGGGTTTAGCAGGCTATTATCGGAGGTTTATTGAGGGTTTCTCGATCATCGCAGCTCCGTTGACTAAACTTCTGAGAAAGAATGTTCTTTTTGTCTAGTCTGAGGCTCAGCAAACTAGTTTTGAGAAATTTAAGACCGTGTTGACTGAAACACCGGTCCTGATTTAGCCTGAGCCCGGGAAGGCTTACACCGTCTACAGTGATGCTTCTCACACTAGATTAGAATGTGTTCTAATACAGGATGGTAAGGTAGTAGCCTATGCATCCCGACAGTTGAAACTGTATGAGTGTAACTACCCTACCCATAACCTTGAGCTTGCTACTGTGATCTTTGCTCTCAAAATCTGGAGACACTATCTCTATGGAGAGAAGTGTTATCTCTTGACGGATCATAAGAGTCTGAAATATCTTCTCACTCAGAAGGAGCTGAACCTGAGACAACGTCGTTGGTTAGAGCTTCTTAAAGATTATGACTGTGAAATTAAGTATCATCCAAGCAAGGCTAATGTTTTTGCCGACGCCTTGAGTTATAACGCCATTTTTGATTTGAGAGCCCTACTTGCTCGGATGAGTTTGTATGAGGATGGCATTCTTTTGGCAGAACTTCAGGTTATTCCTACTCTGATTTCTGATATTCGAGCTGAGTAGCCTAGTGATCTATTCTTGATGTACCGTATAAGAGAGGTTGAAAATGGGACATCTCAGGATTATTCGATCGATCATGATGATGTTCTTTGTTTTTGAGATCGGTATTACAATCTGAGGAATTCTGGGTTGAAGCAGGTATTCTTCGTGAAGCTCATGACAGTCCTTATTCTATGCATCCCGGTGGGGATAAGATGTATAAGAATCTTCGTGAGAGATATTGGTAGAAGGGCCTGAAGAGGGATGTTGTTGGGTTTGTGTCAAAATGTTTGACTTGTCAGAAGGTAAAAGCAGAGCATCAACGTCCGTCTGGGTTACCTCAGCACATTGAGATTCCTCAGTGGAAATAGGAGCGTGTGACGATGGATTTTGTCAGTGGTCTTCCTTTGAATCCCTCAAAGAAAGACTATATCTGGGTTATTGCTGATCGGTTGACTAAGTCTGCACACTTCATTCCTATTCGAGGTACATACTCTTTGAGTAGGTTAGCTAAGCTCTACATTTCAGAGATTGTTAGACTTCATAGGGTGCCGTTGTCTATCATTTCAGATCAGGACCCAAGGTTCACAGCAAAGTTCTGGAGGTCTCTTCACACAAATTTGGGTACTCGGTTGAACTTTAGCACTGCTTATCATCGGCAGACTGATGGCCAGTCTAAGCGGGTAATCCAAATTCTTGAGGATATGTTGAGGGGTTGTGTTGTGGATTATAGTGGCAATTAGGAAGGTTTCTTACCGCTTGCAGAGTTCGCCTATAATAATAGCTATCAGGCCAGCATCAAGATGGCACCGTATGAGGCTCTGTATGGGCGTAAGTGTCGTATTCCTATTGGTTAGACTGAGCTTAATGAGCACAGATTATAGTGGCAATTATTATTTTGAATATTTTGTATTTGGGACTTTATAATTATTTGAGACTTTGGGTTTGACATTTATTATTTGAAATACTTATGCATTTATGTTGACTTTTGGAATTTTGCTAAACGACGGCGTTTTATTTAAATATTATAATTTGAAGATTTATTATTTATATTTAAATTGAAACTTGAATTTCTAAATCTAATATTTTACTTGAGGGGCAAGTTTTCTCAAACTTAACACCTAAGTTTCGACTTAAGAAATTAGGTCAAATTTAGGAGGTTACGACACACATGCACTCTCAACAACCATCTACGATAAAACCTTATCTAGCAAGGATGCAATTCTAATTGCCATCTAAAGCAACAACAAACCCAAGATTTACCAAGATACACATCACAAGAACCGGTCTACTACACAACTGAAGTGCTAAACGGCTAACGCAACAGCTGAAACCAGCATAAAACTTAATTACCTGACATATCCTTTGTCGCAACGCAATCAACTCTAATCTGAGCAGCAGACTGCCTAGCAACGCCTCGCGTGCCAACCTTGGCGGTGGATCTCATAAAACCTCCACCTCGATAACCTGACGATGCCCTAACTTCACCTCTAACAAAACTCTGATTACGACGGAAAGTAGCCCACCTCTGAGACTGAACTGATGTATCTTCATCCACAACTGGGCAATCCTTTGCCATATGCCCTGGTGCCCGACACCAATAACAAACCCTCCGAAGCAAAAAATCATACTCCAAGGTGATATCGGCCACAATGCTCGCATGCTGGTAGAAATGATGCTCCAATAGAACCATCAATACTCCCTTCCAGAGTAAGAATCAAGGAGCCTCTACGAACCCTCGATCTAAATCCTGTGCCGACTCTCGGTAGCTGGTCTGATACAACTCTTTTCGAACTCCTCAAAGCGTAAAACCTCTCATGCGGATAGGGAGAAAGATCCATGGTATTATGGGTCTCCACATCATGACCTCTAGAATCCTCAAAATGGTTAGATGCTGAACTCTGAAGCTGCTCAAGTGCCTTCACACTATTGGCTAACTCGGAGAATGTCCCAAGCGGACCCACTGCCACATGCAACTGAAGGTCAACATTCAAGCCTTGTTTGAACCTCTTATACCTCAACTCTTTCGTGGCAACCAACTCTGGAGCATAACGGCTCAAACGCAGAAACTCTTGCTCATAAGCAAACACCGTTCGATCTCCCTGTACCAGATGCAGAAATTGGTCCCTCATCTCATCCATATGTACCTCATTGATGTACTTCTTCTGAAACTCATCCACGAAGATATCCCATGTCGGTCGTTCAGGCTGTAGACCCAACTCTACGGTCTCTCATCACTCATGTGCATTGCCCTTCAGAAGGGAAACAATACAATCAAAATCATCTTCCATGTTTCCTTTCATTTGTCTCAAGATTCTTTGTGTGTCACGCAACCACTAGTCAGCCTTGATCGGGTCATCCTCACCCAAGCCTTTGAAACTCTTAGGTCCAAAATGATGAAGCCTCTCTATAGGGGTTTTGCGAGGCATCTTACATTGTCTCGGAATAGCTTACACCACACGCAAGAGGGCAGAGGTAAGGTCACAAAAGTGACCCGCCTCTCCACTACCAGTTCCACTTTCCATCAATCATTTTCTAAAACACAACAAACAAGGTGGCACATCAGGATTCCCAGTCTTATAAAGTACACTTAACTTTAGGGACTTGTATTCACTAGACACCATAACACGACCTCTACGACACCCCGGGGTTTTTCTAGAACTGACTAAACCTAAGCTTTGATACCACTAAATACAATACCCCGATCTTGTCCCAGATCCAGAGCATCACATTCGAGTCATCCAAAACTGACCCATCAAAATTTCTCATTTAAAAACACAAGTTGGCAACTCTCAAAACGATTCATTTCCATAAAATCCACATAGATAATAAGATTAAAAGGGTTTACAAAATATAAGTTCCAAATAAAATACACCGTTTGACCAAATAACAGTAAATTAAAATAAAATACAGACTCAACTGTGGTAAGGTTCTATGAATACTATCAGTCCAAACTAAACATCAAGTACTGTACTCTGAAACTGGCTCGGTGCTGGAAAATCCTCCTCGATGTGCTCCTCCAAAAGCAACCTGTCAACCTACGTACGGAAAAACCACAATTCCGCACGCTGAGCTAACAAAGCTCAGTGGTACATTTCTACTCTCCCGTAATTCATGAATATCATAAAACAAGCATGCATGATAAAATAATCAAGAGTGCACATAAAGGCTTCTCAACATCTAAAGATCATTTTCTAGCCTATCCTAGCTAGAGCTTACAACTGTCTCAAGATACCACTAAATGTAAAAAGTCTACCAAACCATCCTAGGCTTACCATACCCGAGGTCCCACCGACCATCGAGATACGTCCCATACCCTGGTCACATAGCCCAGGGGTTATCTAGCCCATACTCGAGATCACACAGCCCATCGAGTTACTCGAGCTCACACAATCCATCGAGTAACAACCCTACCCTGATCACATAGCCCAAGGGTAAAATAGCCAACACTTATCATCCATACAACAACGTAAATAACATACATTCCCTAATGGTCAACGAAGCCCTACTATTTTACTGTGCTCACACAGCCGTCGGGTTACCCGTGATCACATAGCCGTCTGGTTAGGATCATATCCGGATTACTATAGCCACAGATACGTCCTAGACATACTTGGATCATAATAGCCACAAACATTTTTTTTCCTAAGGTCACATAGCCAATCAGGTTACTCGAGATCACATAGCCTTTCGAGTTAATCGAGCTCACACAGCCCCCGAGTTGTATTTCCATATCCTGATCACAGATACGTCCTAGACATACTTGGATCATAATAGCCACAAACATTTTTTTCCTAAGGTCACATAGCCAATCAGGTTACTCGAGATCACATAGCCTTTCGAGTTACTCGAGCTCACACAGCCCCCAAGTTGTATTTCCATATCCTGATCACATAGCCCAAGGATAGGTTTCGGACCGCATCCAGATCACATAGCCCATGGATACGTCAGATGTACGCGATCACATAGCCCGGAGTACTCATCCCCTTATTTAAGTGCTCTTGCACTGACTCTAGGACATTCGGATTCCTAACCAAGACACATACATTAACACATGCTCCCCCAAGCATCAATATATCTCATCGAGAGATAAAAGGCATCCAGCCAACCATTACCAATGCCCCAAGGCATGACTCATTTGTTACACTAATTAATATATGTCTTTAAGATTCATTTACGCATTTCTCGTTAGACCATCCTATTATTCGAGGCAACCAGCTTATGTGGACGTCTCTTCAGCACACAACAAGGACCCCGATCTTCCACGTAGCATTAACTGATCCACCACGGATCTCTATGGGTGATTAAACAAGCGATCTACTCAATAATTACCAAGCCATTAACCATTTATTTCTCACACGAGGTTTAACTCTACATTTCTCAGCTTTAGTATTCATGTTACACCCTAACAGACCCCTAGGGCCTTTTACCTCGAATTATAGAACCCCTGAACGCGAACTCAACTTTCTTGGGTAGATTGCCCAGTGAGTAGCGACACTCCATGGTGAGTATAGGTACTGCCCTCTTGGTATCGATACTCCCCTATGAGTACCGATACGCTAACTAGGTTTGAAAGAATTAGACCATAAGCCGTACTGATATGCTACGTGCTGTACCGGTACGCTTCATCGGTACTAGGATCGCCCCGTACCGATCCACCCCTGTACCGGTACTCCCACATACGCGTATTGGTATGCTAAGCCTCTCACAGGCAATGCAACAGTGCGTACCGATATACCCCTAGCGTACCGGTACGCCAAAGCGTTACTAGAATCCTTATCAAGCAAGGGGTACCGATACACGGGAAGGCGTACCGGTTTGCCCTTCACAATCCATCTTCCTTATAACGAAGGCGTACCGATACGCTACCACCCTGTATCGGTACGCGAGCCCAGATTTCAAATTCTAAAGTTCGGAATTTCCTCAATCCCACCCTTAACCTCCATGGTTAAGTGCCAAAATGATCCTACAAGTTATTTAGAGTATAATAGGTGGTTTTCTATCCATTTTACGCCTTATCAACATCTCATCTTTGATTTACCATTAATGGGGTTTAAGCTTCTAAAACCTCAACATACAACCCAAAACTATAAACCACACAAAGCAATCATCTTATGAGGCTCATGAAATGTAGGAGTCAGAGATGTACTGACCTCAACAAGCAAAACCCGAAATGAAGCTCCCACCAAGCTCTTACTACCTCTCTTCTTGGTCCAAGCTTCCAAACTCAACCTCCACCAATTCCAATGATGCTTAGCTCGAAATGAAGATCCTTTGATGCTGATAAACTCTTCCTTAATGACCAATCCGAGATTCACACTCCACCACAACAAGTTTCCATCTTTTCTTTGTGTTTGGGAAGGGAGTTTGAAGAGGAAAGAGATAAGGAGAGTGATGGAGACAAGGTGACTTCACCCCTCTTTTCCCTCTGCAGAAAAATAACCAATGCCATCAGCCTTTGTCTCCCCATTTATGATTTTATCATAATACCCTTCCTCAAAACTCATCCTAAGCCAAGCCTTATACCCTTAAACAAGCCCAACAACACATGGAAGCCCATGAAGCCCAATAACAAGGCCCAACATAACCTGAACATTCGACCCAACGTATTGGTCCAAGACCCGGGTCAATGCCATTGTTGACTCGAGAAATCCGGGTCGTTACACTCTACATAACAAATTAAAGGAAATGCAGGTTCACAACAAGTTTATTGCCTACGAGAAAAAGAGAACAAAAGATCGTTTGAGAATACAATGCTTTTAAGAAGCGAAAAAAACACAACGCTTTTAAAAAGCAATCAAAATAATCAAAGGGTCGTCTGAGCGTCTGTCGCTTTTAAGAAGTGTACATAGAGGAATATTTGCAGAAATCTATGCTAGTGGTACGCCAGCTACGTTAATTGAGAATATTTGCAGAACTACGGGGTTCAAAGCTGTGCAGTTTCTTGTCTGCTATCTTGGGGTTTCTTTAGTGACTCGGAAACTTACAGAGAAGGATTGCTTACCCTTTCTGGACAAGGTTAAATCCAAGCTTGGTCAGTGGTCCAACAAGAAGATTAGTTACGGTGGTCACCGCTAACTTATCCATGCAGTCTTGTTCAACATCTTTAATTATTGGAACTGATGGGTGAAACAAATGTGCAGACAAAATCAGTGAAACATCTTTAATTAATCTTGCCAAAATCAGTGATCGAGCGAGTGAAACAAATGTGCATGCGGTTCTTCTGGAAGGAAGACAATATCCCAGTTAAGGGAGCACGGGTAGGATGGAACCAAATCTGCAGAGTGAAATTTGAAGGTGGTTTCGGCCTAAAGAATCTCAGCAGCTGGAATATAACATGCAATCTACACCTACTAAAAAAATAATGGCAGGCGAAGGATTGCTCTGGGTTGCATGGATTCAGGAATACATAAGTGGAAATCAAACCTCAATTTAGTTGGATCCTCAAATTGAGGCTTTCCGCTGCGGGATTGTTCTCAATTGGACTGTCAAATAAAATGGGTGGATATTGGACAACACTGGAGATATCCATAAAAGGTACAATGGCAGAAGCTAATATGATTCCCTAAGTATATTCCAAAATATTCTATCATTTCATGGATGATAATTTTGGATAAAGCTCCCACTAAAGATAAACTCATGCGATGGGGAATGGTCACTTGTATGCTGTGTGAAAAGTCGAAATCATCTATTCTCGAAGTGCCACTATTCGAGAACGCTATGGGAACAAATCCTCAAGGTCTGGGGATAGCGCTACTGTGTGCGTACATGAGAAGAGACTTTACAATGGAAGGGCAAATCACTCTTTATTCTAATTTTGAAGCTGGCTTGGACGAGTTTCATATACTGCATATCAGAAAAACGTAATGCTAGAGTGTGCCAACATCTTATTGACTATACTTTATTTTTTAAAAAAAATTATTAAAAATTCAAATAAAAAATATTTTAAATTATAAATAATTGTAAAGAGTAAAAAAATAGAATTATTTATTCAATCACATAAAAATAATTCGAAGATTTGAGAACGATTTTTCTCGTATAGAAGTGAATAGTTTTAATAATTTAATCTCGTACTATATAAAATAATATCATATATTTTCTTTTTTATTCGTAATGCCTTAAATACACATAACCATTTTGAAAAATAATATTATTTTAATTAATTTTACTTGTGTAAAAAATAATATCATATGTAGTTTTAATAATATGTGTACTTTTACTGCATTTTATAAAATTTCATTTTGGTCCCTTTAGTTTAAATTCCTTTCAATTGAGTCCCTATAATTTTACCATAAGACTAAAATGAAATATTTCAGAATCCAATAAGTTTACACAATTTCCGAATGCAGTATAATTACACAATTACAGTAAATTTGTGTATATTTTTTAAACATTTCAATTTCCCCTCTAATTTTAGTTCTTTTCATTTTAGTCCAAATTGCAAAAAAAAAAAAAATCACCCAAATTCGCTAGCATCTTTCGGCGATTCCCTCCCCACCCATGAAACTCGGCAACAGCCAGTGACGGCTCCTCTTTTTATTAGGGTCGTTTAAAATTACCTGATCCGACTGACCAGAAAGAAAAATATTGGATAATTCCCGAAAAAAATTATCTGATCGGGCCGGGTACCCGACTCGGGAATAATTGGATCGGGTCTGGGCCGATTTTTCTTGGTTACCGGGTACCCGACCCTATCCGATAACTTTTAATATATTTTTTTAGTTTTAAATTATATTTTTATTTTAGATTCCTTAATATTTGTACCTAAAATTAAATTTAAATCTCTAAATTAGTTCTATGTTTGTATTATATACTTTTAAATTTTAAAATTTTCAACTTTATTTTTATTAATTTATTAATACCGAAAGAAAAAACGAGATTAATATTTTTAATATCTTTTTGGTGATAAACTTTAATATATATATATATATATATGTATACATATATATATATATATATCAAAAATTCTAAAACTAACTTTAAATCACTAATTTTTATGTTTGAATTATGTATTATAAACTTTTAAATTTTATGTGTTTAATATGTGATTTTTTAAAATTTTAAAATAAAAAATAAAAAAATTATGAACTGAGTACCTGTTACCCGATTACCAGGGTACCCGATAGCGGGTACCCGGCTTAAATGGGTCGAGACACGGGCCGGAAAATAGGTACTCGAAGGAATCACCGGGTACCCGATAATGAACACCCCTACTTTATACATTAGATTCCAACCATTTTCCATTTTTCTAAAAGAAAAGGGCCTTTTTTTTACCTAATTTAACTTTAGCTTCCTCCTTCCTAATTGACTTTGTTTATTAATTACAGGCACGCAAAAGATATAGCAAGAAGAAAACGGAATTTCCATTATTAGTAGACGTACAAATCAAAAACAACTTCACCCTTCAGTTGCAATACCATTCCTTTCAATCATGTCAAAAAAAAAATACCATTCTTTTCAATTCTAAATATATCTTAAGTGTTTTAGACCACAAACCATCAAAATCTAAGTTGTTTAATGGTTTCCAAATGCCATAATTTGGTTATGCGTCACTCTCAATCATGCTTAATCGATCATGGCAAACGCAGGAACGGTCAAAAAAATAATATTGAATTTTGTCACTAAAATATTCTAAAATAATATTTTAAATTTATTATAATTTAATAAGGGTGCAAAAGAAAATTGATAACAATGTTAATGTAAAGTTGTCTAACTATAAAAAAAAAGTAGATAGAAGTAAAGCAACACAATTTGTTCAAAGAAAAAGTAAAGCAACAAAATAAATTCTTCTATGAAATAATAATATATTTTTATTGGATTTTATATTTAGAATAATCGTCTATGAAAGTTACATGAAAATAATTCAAGACGAAAAAAATACGAGCATGGGATGAGAAATTTTAATTATGTTAAAAAAGATATTACAACTGATTTCTAATCCTTAATCCATAGTATTTATTAATAGGGATAAATTACTTGGTTATAAAAAAATTGTATAGAAAATAATTCTATTCAAACTGAATTTCCAACTTTTCAATGCATATCGAAAGGGGAAGTAGAGATTCACACAGATTCAAATAACTCCATTATTGCGAGAGCCTTCAGTAAATATTTAGACTAACCCAAAATAAAATTTGAACCATAACTTTAACAAAAGATTTTTTGGGTCCTAGTTATCTGAAAATGTAGTACTTTTAATTACACTCATTGCATTTGAAAGTCTTTTTAAAGGTACAATCTTCCAACTATAGGCGGTGAGAATTGTCATATGGAACCTTGATGTTCTTATTGTGGGGAGAGTGTAATTTTTTTAATATACTGATGTGATTTTATGATAGTATGTGTTTATATATTTTTTAATTCTTTAATAAGATATATACAAGTGTTCAAACTCAAGTCTCTTAGGATGAATATCGTCATCTTTTCCATTGAAACTACTCGTTGAGTTCGGTAAGGTGCACTTTTATATGCTCTCAATTACGAGGCAAACAAGGACAAAGCCATGTGTTAGTTGGGAGGGGCAAGAATTTTGGTAGAATGGTATTTTTAGTTCTGTTTAGTTTAAATATTAATCAATTAAGACATTAACTTCTCTCAATTTTTAAATTTAAAGACTGAATAAGCGCATTAAACTATGACAAAAATCTTTTGCCCCTTTTGGCACCCAACACTAAAAAATTAAATTGTATGCCCTAATCCTAAACCATAAACCCTAAACTTTAAAAATACATTATACCTCTAATTTCTAAACTCTAACCTTAAATATTAATCTTAAACTCTAAACCTAATTTTTTAGTGTGAGGCATACATAGGGACACCAAAAAAGACAGATGATTTCTATTCATTAACCTATTGTTCATTAGATTAAATGTGGCTTGTGTCTTTCAGCTCACTAATCATGTTTGACATTTGCCTTATATGCTGACTAGTAGTATGATATGGGTATTTTTCTTTTGTAAGTGCTAAACTCATCATGTTACGTATGTGTCACCAAATTTTGCCTTAGAGCAACCTACACTTCATTTGCTATTTCATGCTTCCTGAGCTCATATATGATGTTTAAACTTTACCCTATTTTTCTATTTCTAGTTATATTTTATTCATTAAACTTGAGTTTTAACTCCGTCCTTAATTGTATCATAGAAAATGCTTTTACATTTTCAATTAAAGCCTATCAAATAATTCAGGGACAGTTTTTATATTAGTGCATAGATTTGAGGGACAAAAGTTTTCTTTTGCCCAACACTAAAAAATTAAATTCTAAATCTTAACCCTAAATTTTAAATCCTAAATCATAAATCCTAAACCCTAAAAAATATACCCTACCTATAATTCCCTAAAAAGTAAAAACTAATATTAAATCTAATTTTTTTAGTGTGGGGCATAGAAAGAGACGTCGAAAAAGGGTAGATGATTTCTATTTAGATTTGAAAGATATGTATATTAATTTTTTGCAAAACCAATGGACCACTACTACGTCTCACAGTGATTCAAAACGGGAAAGGAAAGGGATATGAGAAAAAGGGAGCAAAACTGGACTAAATACAAATAAGCTTGTTGCGTATTGTCCAAAGAGTCCGGGTGAAGATGTTGCCTGGAGAAAAAGGAAAATAGAGTTAACCAGCACGAAATTAAATATGGCGTGGGGCAATTCTTCTCTCGGCTTGCATTTATGGAACAAAATTTGTTTGTTTTTTTTTATATTCTGTTACACTAATAATTTTATGTTATATGTATATTTTTTATCGTTTTATTATTCGTTTAATTTATTAATAATACATGCGGTACAAAATTTTTGGTGAAATATATATAAAAATACAAGAAAAAGATAGAAAAATTATATTCGTACTTATGGACTGCAAAAGGTCACTCATGATGATGCATGGTGTTCACATCACCACACAACAATGCAGCGGTGAACAGACCAATCTTAATCAAAACCATGGATATTGGATAATTTGAAAGATGATTCTTGTTGATGGACAGTTTGGGATGCATGTTATTAGGGCTGCTTACGGTATTTCACCTCTTCTGTTTTTTTGGGCGGAGAATTGCGATCAGTGGTAAAGTAAGAAATTAAAATTTAAAGGAGTCGAAAACAAAAAAAAAATGTTTAAGAGTATAAAATATCTTAAATTTTTGAAAAAAAATTAATTAAACCTCTAATTTTTTTTTGCACCCAATTAAATTCTTAATAAATTGAATCAATTAAGCCTTTAAACCAATTTTGACCGTTAAATCTTGATAGTTTTTTTTATCTATTGGTGTAGTGCGTGGTATTGCAGTGTCTCGACTTGAAATTTTTAAAAAAAATTATTTTATTTAAAAAATTATTTAAAAGTTCTAAAAATAAAAAAAAGTATAAAATATTAAAATTTGTTTGGAAGAAATCTGTAAATGCAACATGGTAGAACTGTAGTGTATCATGTGCAAATAATATCTAAAGAAAAATTTGTCAAGATTTAGTGATTAAAATTGGGCAAAAGGCTTAATTAAAATGTACAAATAAGATCGAATCAGAACAACCAAAAATCCGACCCACCCTGCGCATTGCCATATCCATTCTTTGATAAAATGGAATGTCTTTGTCTTGGAATGGCTAAGCTTAGCTGGTGCAAAGATATCAGATTATCCCAATCGGATGTCGCCGCTCCGATGCGGTGGGCACTGTGATACATTTTCCGTCGAATACGAAAAATTATTTTGAGTCTTCGTCACCACATCAACGATGCATCTACCATTAAAAAAATCCACATCATCTTGTTTTCATATCATTTTTCGAGTCAATTTACACTCATATTTTTTTACAACTCGTTTAAAAAATATTTTTCGAAAGTTACAATTTAAGTGGACTGGTGATATGGAAAAATAATGATGTAGATAGAGTTTTTTAGAACATTTTCGGGATTCTGAACGAAAACTTAAAAATGACTTTTTATATAACAAAAGTATATATTATTATTTTAAATAATTAATTTAATATCTCGTTAATAAATCATGAAAACATGATCAAACTTTGTCACACTTGTTTTGTTAAAAAATATCTTAAATACAACTAAAACAATAAAATATAAAAATTAATTTAAAAAATTGTCATTTGAAAAATTACTGAAACTATATAGGTAAAAACTAAGACCATTAGTTGGTGCTCTTCTTTCAGGAGGACAATTAATATAGAAGATTTTTAATAGCTTGAATTATTATTGCCGTGGTGAAAAGAGTCCATAAATTAATTTCTGATTGAGTATCATCTAAGGGATGGACCCCACAGCATATCAAAAGCACTTTTCCTTCACTCCATCATCCCACGTGGCAATCTCAATCAAACGTGTCACAAACGAAACCTCCTCACACGTGCCTCCCCGTTCATGTAAAAGTTGCATGGCGTAGCTTCTCTCAAAACCGAACACCAATAATAAGATTTAGCTTGCGGGAATCAACCATTCACGTAACTCCACGTGCTAACATCTCCTCTATAAATACACTTCCCAGTCCACAGCAATGGAGCACCAAAGCTTCAAAACAAACACAAAAGAAAGGCAGTTCTTCTTTTGAAAAAAAACAGTCGGCAAACATGTTCATCGACAGCTTTAAGGTAGAGAGTCCGAATGTTGTGTACACGGACAATGAAATCCAGTCGGTGTACAACTACGAGACAACTGAGCTTGTTCATGAGAACAGGAATGGAACATATCAATGGGTTGTCTCACCCAAGACTGTCAAATATGAATTCAAAACTGATATCCATGTCCCTAAACTAGGGTTAGAATCCAAACTACCCTTCTTCTTGTCTGGGCTTGTCTTAAAATTTTCATTAGTTTTATTCTGTGTGTTGTAGGGTAATGCTTGTGGGATGGGGAGGAAACAATGGCTCAACCCTGACCGGTGGTGTTATAGCTAACCGATGGTGAGTTCTATTTGTTAAATTTACTTTCTTCTTATCTATGAAACACGAGTACTTTATTCTAAGGTTGTATCACGTTTCCGATATTTTTTATAATGTAAACATATTGAGTACGGTTTGAGTATTTATAAGTATTTATTCTCTTATATTTTTTTTAGTTTTATATTCTTCTACTTTTTTTCGATTTTTTCTGCTTACATAGTTTTTATTTTTACATTTTTCTAAAATTTAAAATTTATTTTATATTTATGGTATCTTTGATGTACTTGTACTCTGTAATTTTTAAAATTTATTTTTTTCGTCCTTATTTCTATATCTATACTCGTAACCGTATTCGTATCAGCAACATAGGTTTTGATTAGTTTTGAATCAATTGTTGATTATGAGACATGGGTAATGGATATTCTCAGTGGAATCTCATGGGCGACTAAGGACAACGTGCAACAAGCTAATTACTTTGGTTCACTTACTCAAGCATCAACCATTCGAGTTGGGTCTTACAATGGGGAAGAGATCTATGCTCCATTCAAGAGCCTTGTTCCTATGGTATTATTCAGTTCTGGATTATATAATAAATATCTAAAGTATATTAATATTTTCATTTATGTACTTAAAGTCATTTTCGGTCAAAATAAGTATTTAAAATATATTTTTTGTTTAAAATAGGTACTTCAAGTATTTTTTATTGTCAAAATACAAGTTTATTTATTGTCCGAAATAAGTACCCGATGTTTTTTTAATCAATGACATATGTCAATTTTTAGAAATTTAGATGAAAAAATATACTTTAGATACCAATTTTGACCAAAAATATTTTAGGTACATGCTTTGACCAAAAAGTATGCTCTGTTTACCTAAATGAAAATTTGATATATTTTATGTACTTATTTATAATATAAGCCTTCTGTTTTAGTCATATAGTTTTTAAGCTTGTTCTACAACGCTTTTCAAAAGTGTTTTTGGATCAAAAGTGCTTTTTAGGCTAACAGTAATACAAAACAAATAGTTTTTTTATGCCAAAAGTGTTTTTCAATTTGATTTGAAAAGTATTTTTTAAAATCTAAAATTTGTAGTTTTAGATTTTTCAAAAATACTTTTAAGCAAAATTACTCATTAATATAAATGATATTTAAAATAAATCTTATACATATTTAAAAGCACTTTTGACAATAATATCGAATAATCTAAGAAACTTTTCAAAAGCATTTTTTGATCGCACTTTTAAAAAATAATGCCTAATCGGTCCTTATGTTAAGATGCCAATGACAAGTGACCATATAAAAACTACATCCAGGTGAACCCAGAGGATATTGTGTTTGGAGGATGGGACATAAGTGACATGAACCTAGCTGATGCAATGGCTAGAGCCAAGGTGTTTGACATTGATCTGCAGAAACAACTGAGGCCCTACATGGAATCCGTGGTCCCACTCCCTGGAATCTACGACCCAGATTTCATTGCTGCCAACCAAGGTGAACGTGCCAACAACATCATCAAGGGGACCAAGAAAGAACAACTTCAGCAAATCATCAAGGATATTAGGTATAATAAACTCCTAAGAAATTTGTTAAGCTGAAAAGAGTGCGTTTAACTGTAGTAGGGATTCAAATAGCGGTCTGCTACTGTTCAAATTCCTGCTGTAGCCGTAGCTGACCATGTTGTTTGTGTTGATTAGGGAGTTCAAGGAGAAAAACAAGGTGGACAAGGTGGTTGTACTCTGGACTGCAAACACCGAGAGGTACAGCAATGTGGTTGTGGGGCTAAACGACACCGTAGAGAACCTCTTGGGTTCTTTGGAGAGGAATGAATCTGAGATTTCTCCTTCCACTTTGTACGCCATCGCTTGTGTTCTTGAGAATGTTCCCTTCATCAATGGAAGCCCACAAAACACCTTTGTTCCGGGGTTAATCGATTTGGCTATTCAGAGGAACTGTCTGATTGGAGGAGACGACTTCAAAAGTGGGCAGACCAAGATGAAATCTGTCCTGGTGGATTTCCTAGTTGGGGCTGGTATCAAGGTGCAAATCTTTCAACTTCACGAAACTATCACTATAATCTGTAGACTAGGCATTGATGGGTAGTTGTGTACAAATTAACAGCCAACTGCAATAGTGAGCTACAACCATCTAGGAAACAATGATGGTATGAACTTGTCAGCTCCCCAAACCTTCCGATCCAAGGAGATATCGAAGAGCAACGTTGTCGACGACATGGTCTCGAGCAACGGAATCCTGTATCAACCTGGTGAACATCCTGATCATGTTGTGGTCATCAAGGTAATACATAGATTCTCTTACCAAAGCCTGTTTATGCACTTGCAACTCAACTCTGTGTCTTCCCCTGTGTTGTAGTATGTGCCATATGTGGCAGATAGCAAGAGAGCCATGGACGAGTACACATCGGAGATATTCATGGGAGGTAAGAACACCATTGTGTTGCACAACACCTGCGAGGACTCTCTCTTGGCTGCTCCCATCATCCTAGATTTGGTTCTCCTTGCTGAGCTTAGCACCAGGATCCAGCTCAAAGCTGAAGGGGAGGTATGAATATGACTCAGGCCCGTTCTCAAAAGCAATACAGAACAACTAGTTTTTCAGCTTGATTTGAAAAATATTTTTCAAAAGCTCAGATTTCTAGTTTTTAGCTTTTTTCAAAATTATTTGAGTATAATTACCCATTTATCCTCGTTTACATCATCAATTTTTTATAATTTTAAAGATAATGTATAAAATATACTTTTTACCCACTTAAAAGTATTTTTTGACAATAATACCAAATATTTTTAAGCAAAACAATACATAAATACTTTTTGAAAATACTTTCCCACTTGACTCTCTAAAAGTAATGACAAACTGGCCCTGATAAACTAGTTCAAATTGACCATTGAACTTTTTTATGCAAACAATATTGATGTGAAGTTTGATTTTGCAGGGCAAGTTCCACTCTTTCCATCCTGTGGCTACTCTCCTCAGTTACCTCATCAAGGCCCCTCTTGTGAGTCCTTTTCTTTTCCTACACATAATGCTTTCTCATATATTCGAACTTTAATCTTATGATACGTGTAACATAATCGATCACTTAATTTTGTGTCGTATTTTATAATTATATTATACATATAGGCCTACAATTGAGAATTGTTTTGGTGAAACCAGGTTCCAGCAGGCACACCAGTGGTGAATGCACTGTCGAAGCAGCGCGCAATGCTGGAGAACATCCTGAGGGCCTGCATTGGCTTGGCCCCTGAGAACAACATGATACTGGAATACAAGTGAGAGAAAGTGGGAACAAGCTTTGGTCCTTGCAACTTTAGGACCGGTTCTCCCTTTGTCTTTTCATAAAAGATGTGGTTCATGTGACTGTCTGATTGTTTATGGTGGATTTATTGTGTTATTTGTTTCTCTCTCTGGTTGTTGTCGCTCAGTCTTGAGCAATCTATGTATCTGGTGAAACTAGATATGGAAGTGTTTGTATTAATGTTTTATAAAACCATCTCTTATTAATGTGAAAGTTCCATTGGAATAAATGAATAATTCTTTTTCACCATTCAGCTTGACATTTGTTCAGTTAAAAATCAGTTGGTTTGAGATCCACTAATTGGCCTAGCGGCTAAGGATGCTCATCTTGTATGAGTTCGAATCTCTGCATGAGAATGTAATATCTTACTAGTTAATCAAAAATCAGTTAGTTTAGCGGGATGTTGTGCTAAATTTCTTAAGTAATGTTAGAAATTCGAATCATGACGGTGTGAATGGAGAAAATTAGTTTGAAAGAGTTGCCCCCATAATGAGCCTCTGCAAAACTCAATATGAATTAGTCGACTAATATATCAGAAACCAGTAATTAAACCAAAATAACATTATTATAATATCTTTATTTTAAAGGATAGTCAGCAGCTATACTTATAAGGGACTAGAGGGACATGGTAAAACATAACTTTTTTAAGTTAAGACAATGGTAAAATAATGTTTTTTTCCATAAAAATATATAATTTATTGTTGTCCCCTAAATTTATAACTTTTTAAATGGACCCTTTAACAAATAATGGTAAATTCTGACACCATGTTTTAATCTCTTTATACTTTTATATAATTTATAATTAAAATAAATAAAAATCGTTATTTTAGCATCAAACATAAAATCAACAGATTTATATAGAATTTCCTCGTCTCTCCGTCGGTAATCATTTGTCAAAATAATTTTTATAAATATAATTTTGAATATAAAATATTTCGTTCTCTAACACCGTAAGTGATTGAGTGTGATAAAAATATAGTGTTTACAATTTATTTTATACATTATATGTATCTATATTATTTATAATATTTCTAACTAAATTAGTGTCACGAGTTAATCGACTTAATATAAAAAAATAAAATTGTCAAAAAATTAAAGTAATAAATTCTATCATAAGAGTATTTACGTCTTTTAGTGATGTTTTGTATTTTTTATATTTTTTTCTCCCCCAACTAGACTTATTCATGGGTCGAGGAGTCTGTTTCGGTTGTTTGGCCCAACCTGATCGAGTTCAAAGTTGGTTTAAATTTTCGATGCACGGGCCAGCCTAAATTAATAATAAATATTTTATATTTTATTAAAATTAAGGCATAATGCACTATTTCCCCTCTAATATTTACCACTTTTTTCATCTTAGAACTTAACACATTTTTTGGGCTCATGTACCATTTAACTTTTGCACCGTTATCCATTTTATCTTATATCGTTATCGTTGCCGTTTAAAAAAATTTCTAGCCAATAATATCGTGCCACATCATCTTTTCTTTGACTAAGTTAACCCACCTAGTTTTATTTAAAGGTTAAATGTAATGTCAAGTCTGTCAAGTTTGTTTTTTGTTCTATTTAATCACTAAAAAAAATCTATTTTTTGCCTAATATTGACCCCTATTTGTTTCTAAATTTTATAATTTAGTCCAATATTTATTACTATTAATCATATTATTTTATTTCAATGTTAATATTTTATAAAAATAATTAAATTAAATATTTTAATATTAAATTAGTCCAATAATTACTTATTCAAATTATATTATTTTTTCTAAAAAAAATAAAGTTTTAATCATATTTTTGTCTTATAATTTTTTTCACTTTTTAATGTTGATTTTCTCTTAAATTTTTATAAAATCAAAAATCGTATCCGTCCAAACTAAACTATCATAAACAATTTTAGGATGAGATTTGAATCTATCAAATTTAAATCTAAATTATATATATTTTATTATAATAATCGCCTTTGCCCATTGTACACATAAATATAAAAAAATTTAGAATTAAATTTTAATAAAATATTTCTATTATTAAGTATGACTTAAATTTTTATCAATTCAAACTTTTAAAATCTCTAATTAATAAATGATATAATAAATTTTTAATGAAGAGGATTTTAGGAGAAGGTTCAATTTTTCTAAAAAAATAGAATATAATTTGAATAAATAATTGTTGGGTCTATTTTAGGTATTTTGATTTATCTAAATAATAATTTAATATTTAAATATTTAATTTAATTTAATTTTTTAATATTAACATTTAAATAAAATAATATAATTAATAGTAACAAATATTGGACTAAATTATAAAATTTAGAAACAAATAAGGATCAATTTTAGGTAAAAATAAACTATTCAGTGACTAAATTGAATAAAAAACAAATATGACATACTTGGCATGACATTTACCCTTTAAATAAAACCAGGCGGGTTAAGTTAGATAAAGAGAATATAATGTTGTGTGATGTCATTGGCTGGATTTTTTTTCACGACATGGGACAAAATAAGTAACGATACAAACGTCAAGGGGCACGAGCCCAAAAAAATATGTAATGTAGCAAAATGAAAAAAATAATAAACGTTAGAAGGCAAATTGTGCATCAAGCCTAAAATTAATTACGAAAGATATACGAGTATTAATAAAATAAATTATATTTAAAATGTTCTATTAAATTTAAATACTGAAAATGAAAAATCGTGTAAGTTGACAATCACTTTATTTTATAAATTTATCCCTTTCTTATCGTTGTTAGAACAACTTTTATATTGACCAATTAAACTCTAACGTACACCGTCTCATATAATGTCATTTTTTTTAAATAAATTAATGTACTTTAGTAAGATTCTTATCTTTTGTTGGTCTTAAAAATAGGGTGTAAATTAAGTGTGAAGCTTGAAATTTTGAACCTACAACCTAAACAAACGAGTTTTTTTTTCTCGGGCAATGTTGTGGAATTTTTTCTAATAAGTATGTTTTGAAATAATTTTGCGATCTAGAGATGTTTGAATATTGTTTGAAAGTTGCCTATATTTCACGACGATTTCAGACTAAGTTCATTCGAGAGACATCAACTATATGCATGCATGGGAAAATAAGTTATTTTCCATTCCACTCTAAAGTTGCATATAATTTCAGACAACTTTAATTTTAAATGTTTAAACATCTTTAGATCGCGAAATAATTTTAAAACGTCTCTTCGTCATAAATTCATTTTTTTCAATCTTCCCATCCACGTAAAATATCCTCTTGACAAACGCACATTTATTGCACCAAACTAAAAAAAAACATATTACATAATTGTGAGTATATAATTTTTTTAAAGTTAAATTAACGTAAAATTAGTTACATGAAAAAACAATATTAATTATAATATAAATCAAAATATTTATAAAATAATGGAAAAGTAGAAAAAAATAATAGTAAAAACATATAAATTATAATATAAATAATAAAATATAACTCCTCCTTCCTGAAATTAAGCAGCAACCAGAGACTCGGTTGTGGAAGAAGGATCGGGGACAGAGGTTGAAGATGAATGGAGTTCTTCTTTGTCTGCCTTTGCACCTACACAGTTCATTCTTGCTTCATCTGCACCGCCCTGCACCGTTCACCGCAAAACGCCGTATTCCCCCTGCATTTCTCATTTCATTAGTCAACAATTTAAAAAATTCCAACCCGGAATTCAAGATTGAGATTACCTGTACATAAAAATGTCGCGGGCGGGGGCTAGGCTGCGGTTACAAAGGCAACAGGAGCGCAAAAAAGGGAGAAGTTTGGGAATTCAGGCGTAGGAGTGATTGGGGAGGGAGAATCATCGGAATGTGTTGGGGATTGGGCAGGTACCGCCACGTCGGGAAGATCGGCGGGCAGCCCTCTCATGCTTGACGTCCTCTTCATGGAACTTTTTCCGGGAAACATCCTGCGATTCGTAGATTGGTTTGTTGTTGATGTTTTAGCTGCTCCTCTTTCTCTCGTTCTCTTTTGATTTTTCAGAAAAGAGAGAGAAATGGAAGGAAAGGCGACGGAACCGAAAGCGAATAATATTTAAGGTTTAAAATTTAAGACACTAAAATTTAAATCTTTAAAAAAATTGTAAAAGAAGTTTATAAAGTAACCTTTTTATATTAACCTTAGACGTTAAGATTTTGTATTTTATTTTTGATGACTTTTAAATATTATTTAATGAAATTTTAAAGTATTTTTTATAAATAATTATTAAAAATAAATTTTTAAGTAAATAAAAATAATTAATAACCATATATAACATTTTCACTATTTTCAAATACATAAAAAATATTAAAAATTAATTATATATTAAATAAAAATTCAAATTCAATTATGTTTGGTTAATCATAATTTTTAAACTTATAAACCATAAATCTTCCAAAACTTCGTTCCTGATCGATTTTCAATTTGATAGGCTCAGTCCTACTGATGTGTCCATTATTATTATTTAGGACATAATGTCAAAAAAGTTCTCAATGTTTGTCATTTTTAATTGTGGGATAATTTTTTTCACTGACAATATATTAAATAATAACTCGTATATATATATATATTGTTTTATCTAAACTATACTTTACTATGAAAATTGAAAATTTGATAAATAAAACACTTTTTTTTTAATTTTCAATTTTCATGAAATAAAGCTTTAGTTTGATCCAACATTGTAAAACCTGCTCTAGTAAGAATTAATGGCTAACAGATTATCGGAGAAGAAGCAAAACAATGCAAACTTCCCCAGCAATTAGCAAAGGATGGGTAGAAACAGAAACCTTGGGGTACACGTCTCATGACTTTGAAGAAAAATTGGAGCAAACACAATGTTAAAACATGGAGACTGACAATCAATCACTACCTGTAGCCATCAGGAACTCACCTTCACATACCAAGTCGCCTCCGACGTATGCTTTCCCTTCCATCTTCGCTATTCCAAACCGCTTCTGCAGCTTGATCAGCATCATCCTCATCACCAAAGTATCTCCTGCAATCACTGGTTTCCTAAACCTCACTTTGTCAACTCCGGCAAAAAAGAAATTTTCCCTCGAACCTCCCACTTCCGGTTGCAGCATTACGACGCCTCCAACTTGTGCCATTGCCTGAACCAAGCGGATACTTCTATTAGTACCGATTCATTGTAGCAATTTGCTTTATTGGTAGCTTTTGCAGCAAGAGATGACAATGTTTTGGTAATCAAGGCCTATTGCACGAGCAAGAAGAAATGACGAAATAAACCAATATGATACAATGTTGTCTTTGTATTTTAAGGTTAGGCTTAACTATAAAATAAATGACCAAACTTTGCCAATTTTTTTAACGGTAAAATTTTGATACAAAGGCTGTGTAAAATTAATTTTATACAAGCATGTGTATTTACACTATAAAAACCTAAATTCTAAATTCCTAACCCTTACCCTAAAAAACTAAACCCCACACTCTAAACCCTAAAGCCTAAATTCTAAACATCAACCTTAAATTCTAAACCCTACAACCCAAACCCCTAAACCTTAAACCCTAACCCCTAAAACTAAAAGGCACGTGTAAACTAAAGTTTACACGACCTGTGTATCAAAGTTTTTTTTTTCCTTTTTATAATAGATGTTTAAATTATTGTTTGACTGAAATAGATTTATAATATTTTATTTTTGTTTGTTTTAAAGTTAATTTGTCAAATAAATTTCATCACCTAATTATAGGTGACACATGACTTTTATTTTTTTATTATAAAAAAACTAAAAATATCCCAAAATTTTTAAAAAATATAAAATAATTCCAAATCTCTAAATCCCAAAACTTAAAATTGACGCCATTGTCGCCGGCGATAGCCTCGCCGACCCCACCATCGCCGTCACCGGATCCCTCCGCCCATTTTCCCCAACCACTTATCGCCAGTAATTGGCAAAAGGTGCGTCAATCGGAAGTCGAATGACGAACGCAAAAGGCTCTAACCGTTCGACGTTTGATTGACATGCTTCCGCCGGTTACTGACTTTGGGTGGTTGAGAAAATGGGAGGGGGACTCCAACGACGACGGTGGTGAGGTTCGACGAGGCTATCGGCGGCGACAATAATGCCAATTTTGGAATTTGGATGTTTGGATTTTGGACTATTTTGAAAATTTTGAGAAGTTTTAGAATTTTTAAAATATTTGCTTTTTTCAATTTTTTTGAAAAAAGTAAAATAAAAAACACGTTTCAGATTATGATTAGGTGTTCAAAAAAATTTAACGGTGTTACCTTAAAACAATAATGGAATGGAACTTTAGACACCTATTTCAAACAAAAAAGAAACGTTAGGCACATATTTCAGCCAAAAAATAGTTTGGGCACCTATTACAAAAAAGAGATATAGTTTAGACACCTATTTTGTAGTTAAGCCTTAAGGTTACTCACCTGTCTGTCTCCTTAGACTAGTCAAAACGTTGGATTATCCGTTCAATTTGATAGGGTAGATTTGAATAAGATTATGGTGTCTACGGTATAACAGTTTAATTTAAGGCTAAAAACGGCACAATCGAAATGTTATCAAAATATATAATATTTTCGGTTGTAACGAAAAACAACTTAGGTTGCAACCGAAAAGTTAGAAAACACGGAACCTAAAATGTTACTTATACAACTGAAATATTATTTTTTATAACAATTTTTGCTGTAACTTTTTTAACAAAACCGACATTTTATTAAACAAATCAGAGAACAAAGACAAGGGAGATAGGAAATCCAACTCAGGGACAAACAACACATGAACAGTGAGAGAACAACAACAAAACAACATGAACAAGACACCATCATAGTGCATAACTCAGAGACAACAACAACAAAAGCCATTAGCCAAAGCAGGCACACGAACAATAGAACAACACGAAACAAAAAAACTGTTACAATACAACACAGACTGGGAACCAAGAAATCAAATACCAAACAGAACCGAAGAGACAAAGTGATTCCAGCAACCTTTTCAAGGCAATTTGCTCATTTTCGGGAACATTCAAGAAACTCATTTAAGCTTAATTGAAGTTGACAAGATTGGATTTCTTTGGTCTTATTTCAACTCTAAAGAAGAGACAATTCCACCATGCAACATGTTTATGGTCACACAAGCTTGGAGGTGTGACTATTAGAGAGGTGTTTGCTTGGCTTTGGAGGTGCTTGCTTGGCTTAAGACGTGTTTTTCTAGAGGTGCTTGCTTGGCTTTGGAGATGCTTGCTTGAGGTGCTTGTATGTGACCTACTTGGTTATGTTCACATTGAAATTGATATGCTTGCTTACATTCATATTGGACGACAATTTTAGAGATGCTTGCAAGTGACATACTTGCTTACATTCACATTGAAATTGACATGCTTGGTATGATTACATTGGGCAGCAAAGGCACTCATTTTAAGTTTCTTTTAATTCATTATCCATTCACGCAACCCTAGGAATGTTGGCTGATCATTTCATTTTGTAAAGCCTATAAATAGAGGTTGATATTTCAATTGTAAGACATAACTTTGCTTTCAGAAATTTGAGTCTTTATCTCTTTTGTTCTTTTGAGCACTTTATCGATATTTCAAGTTCTGCTTGTTGAATCAAACCTTTGATATCTTTGGTTTCTAGTTCTACTTAACTAGTGGGTCTAAGTCACACTTTTTAGTGTTGGTTCAATTCTCAAGTCCTAAACTACTTTCCATCTTCCATCATCCAATTCTACCACCACCATCGAACACATTAACCATCCAAAATTTCAAAATCTTTATTCTTATCACTTTCTATATTCTTACACAACATCACCCTTTAAACCATCCAAAACCGTTGCAAGTCTTACAACATAAAGTTACTTAATTTACGATAGGGCAAATCAAGCATCTCAGTAAATTCCAAGACGAGGTCGCATCATATGGTAATCAGAGCTTAGGCTAAATCAAGTAAGCCTTTGTATTTTGCTGTTAAAAAACAAAAAAAAGAGAAAATAAAAGAATTTTTGTGAAAAAATAGATTAAAAAAAGAAAAAGAAAATCGACAGCAATGGTTGATATATTTTTTTCTTATTTCAGATCGTTATTTGTTCATTTCAGTATTCTAACTTTAAATCGTAAGCCTTTTCTTCTAATCCTACCTTATACACCATATCTTTCTAAACCTTAACATTTATTTTGCAGCGGATCCTACAAGTATTTTGGAGGATTTTGAGTAAGTTCGATTCAAGAAATTTTAAGATAAAAAATTGGTAAAAGGCACGAGAGAGTGAGTACATCCGAGGGTAAAAGCCAAATAGAGCGAGTGAATTTTTATTTTTTCTCTTTTTTTTTCTTTTAGAGTGAATAGGGAGCCATGAACACGGACAAGAATATAGAGGATTCTAATGAAGAACAAACATGAAGAATCCCGAGGCTACAGTTCCAAGCACTTGTTCGAGAATTGGGACAACTTATGGATACAAAAATCGAGTCCATACATGAGCGGATTGATGGCCTTGAAGAGAGATTCCTTGGGAGCCCCAATCATTTTAGTATAAGGTAACCCAGGACAAGACGTCCAAGAAAAGTAGATTAAGCAGATTATGGACAGCAACGAACGACTCGCTATTGTACAAAACCAACACCCACATTAGAGGAATCAAGAAAGGTTTGATGATAACCTTACAAATATAAAGATGAATATTCTACCATTTCAAGGAAAAACAAATTCGGAGGCTTATCTTGAGTGAGAGCAGAAGATCGAACACATCTTCAATTGTTACAATTACTCTGAACAAAATAAGGTAAAAATAGTATCCATTGAATTCACTAATTATGCAATAGTTTGGTAAAATCAGTTAACCATGAACAGACAACGAAATAGAGAACGTCCGGTGTCCACATGAGAGGAAATGAAAGGCATAATGAGGAAGAGGTTTATACTAGCCTACTATCATCAAGAATTAATTCGAAACCTCCAGAACCTCAAACAAGGTAACATGAGTGTGGAAGATTATTTTAAAGAGATATAGATGGCAATGATACGAGCAAATATGGAGGAAAACACTGAATCTACCATGGCAAGGTTTATTTTGGGTCTAAATCAAGACATAACCGACAATATGGATTTACAATACTATGTGGACTTAGAAGAATTGGTTCACTTGGCTATGAAGGTGGAACAACAATTTAAACGTAAAGGTATGTCCCGAAACAACCCTTATACTTCTAAATGGAGTCAGAATTCTAAATTAGGACAGATTACTCCCAAAACGCCATACAAACCAAATCAATTCAAGAAAAATGTTGAGACTTCAAAACCCAACAATATTGTTGATGTGAACAAAGGAAAGCCAAGCGAGCACCTCTAGAAAACACGTCTTATGCCAAGCAAGCACCTCAAGCAAGCACCTATTCAATAGTCAAACCTCCAAGCTTGTGTGACCATAAACATGTTGCATGGTTATGGTGGAGGTGGCTCTTTTTTGGGGTTGAAATAAGACCAAATAAATCCAAACTTGTCAACTTTAATTAAGCTTGAATGAGTTTCTTGAATGTTTCCGAAAATGAGCAATTTGCCTCAGGAAAATTACCTTGAAAAGGTTGCTAGAACTTTTTCATTGCACATGGACAAGCCCTTGGCTAGGCTCGTATCACAAAGAAGCTAGCTCCAAACATCTTTGACTGCATGTTATTTGGGGGACGCCGAGGATAACTCGCGTGGAGAACTATAGCGAGAAACTTTAAACGACCAGTTATTACATTAAAAATAGAGAATCGCTGATGCCTTTTGGTCAGAAGGAAAGAAGAGAAGCTAAAGCTCTTAACCAACAAAGTTTTATCGGTGGAGACATCAAGCCCCGACCGTCGAGAGAACGAGGCCCAGACGATTAAGATAAAAGCAAAAAACTCAAAATAAAGCTGTGACCGTTAGAGAAGACTCTCATCAAATAGCCGATGGGCTGTCTGGAGCACCTACCAACAAAGAAAAGATAAAAGTTGAGATGTAGAAGGTAGAAACAATAAAAAAAAGAAAGAAGGAAGACCAGTCACCACCGAAAGCAACAATTGGCCGCCAAGGAAGAAGATCCAGGGTTAGGAGGTTAAACAAGATAAAAGGAAAACGAGGTTTTTTGGGAGCTTTTCACTTGAAGAGAGAGTAAGTAAAAGTATAGTCTACAATGCCGTGGGTTTTGAAAGTATCGAATTATATGTTGAGGTGATTTTCGATTATAACTTAAATGTTATTCCACCACACAACTAAAATGATATCCCACATATAACCAAAAATGTTATAACTTTTGATAACATTTTCATTGTGCCTTTTTTAGGTGTTTTAACCCAATCGTTCCTTATACTCTCCCATAAGATTGGGGTAAAGTACATCAATAATCATTAAAATATAAAAAAGTTTTGTTTAGTCCTTGACATTTCAAAAATTACAAAATTATCAAAAATAATCATTAAAGATTTAATTAACATTATTGATGATTTTTTTGTCACAAATTATCATTAATATATATGACAATATATTTTAGAAACGTTTGCCACAAAATGTTAGTGTAAAAAATTGTTGTTGATGCGTGTAATGACCCAAATTTTAGAATCCGTAGGTCTAACACACCTGAGCCTTGAGTCCCGTTGGATGGGCCTCATTTTTGGGCCGTAAGAAGCTCAAAAGGGATATCTTTGAGATATTTTTCTTGTTGTTGGGCTTGGGGTTGGGCTTGGTCAAGAGTTGGAGAAGGGATAGAGGTAAACGGGTAATTTCTTTCTTTTGAAAAGAAGAAGGGTGCTCCATCTTAATTCTCTCTGCAAAATTTTGAGGGAGGTGATCTCATCTTGTCCCCTTTTTGCACCCGCACTCCTTCACTCTCTTCCCCATCTCTTCTCCAAGAAATCAACAAAGGTAAAATATTTACCCTTATTTGTGTGAATCTCATATTTGTTGTAGAGGGAAAGTTTCTCATCATCCAATGATCTATCTATCAAGTAATTTGAGTGGGAATGATGGAGTTTGGAGAAATGGGTTTTGGTGGAGGGTTGAAGAGAAAGTTTGGGAATTGAAGATATAGCTTCATTTCTAGATGTAAGCTCTTTCTTTTATGTTCCTTAACTTTCTAGCAATGTTGTGACTAGTTTTGCAATATTACCTTATAGTGAAAGAGGTTGGAGAGCACTCAAAAGCTCAAGGCAAGGGAAGGACTTGAGGCTAGAGCAAGGATATTTTTTTCTAGTGCTTGGAGGAAGGTTAATACACATATAACTCCTTTAGTTTCTTACATATCCTAAGCATAGGGTCTTATATGCTTGTTTGATGATTTGGGGTTGAAATGCTTGAGAATGTGTGTCAATGGTAAAATTCGTAGTTGGTGTTTAAATAGGGTAAAAATGGTAGGAAACCACTTAAACTATCTTCTATAACATGTAAGTTCAATTTAGGGTCCTTCTATAATGATTAAGGGAGTGTTGGGATAAAATTGGAGCTCTAAAATTTGAATTCTAGGCTCATGTACCGATACTGTATGAATCGATATTAGTACCCTATTGATTTTATGGCTTTTCAAGCAAGTTTTTAAAGGAGAAATCATTATGCACGGGGGCATATCGGTACCGTCTCTATTCCATCAAATTTTAGTAGCCAAAATAGGTATCAGTACGCTTGAGGGTGTATCGGTACAATTGAGGCATCGGTACACGGCCTCGAGTATTGGTACGGGGTAGCTCGCCAAACTCCTATATGTGGAAAGCTTGGTATCGGTATGCTTGGAAGGGTATCGACACCCTAGAGGGCGTATCAGTACGTGAAGAAGGGTATCAGTACCCTCAAGACAATTTGCCCAAAAATAGAGTTTTTGCCTAAAAGGCAGAAAAATTATATTGTTTGATTCTATGGACCCCTAAAGCCTTAAAATGAATTGTAAAACTAAGAAATTGAGAAATATCCTTATACTCGAGCATGAAGCTTAAGAACTCGGTAAATGCCTTGTGTGACTTATAAGTTGTAAGCAATCATAGGATGGTATGGTTATGTATTTGATGTGGTGTACCGAGTGAGCACTTGTTTGATGGGATCCGGATACCCAAGACGTGTTGCAACACCATGGTAAGAGAATTACTGAATAGAGGTTATCGATGCTATATAACTCGGGCCTCATTCGAAGGTGCTCGAGGGGAATTCTGAGTACATGTGTATGTTTTGATGCTAGGTGACCCAGTCTTAACCAGGGTGTATGTTCAGACACTGCGTGACCCAGCCTCACCCGTTGAATGTACGTTCCGATACTATATGACCTGGGCCTCACTCCCACGTTGATATGGTATGGTATGCTTGGGCCTTGAATGCCCCATTGTTGTTGTGATATGTTAGGCGATTAATGTTAGTGCCACGTATCATTTATTTAACTACCATATCATCTCGCTTAGCTATATGCTTATATTTATGATCTACATAAAGTATGGTAGAGTAGAAGTGTATCCACTAAGCTTTATGAGCTCAGCGTTTAAAATCATTGCTTCCTTATGCAGGTTTTTAGGTGGCTACGTTTCATTCAAATGAGCCCCATCAGGGTAGGACTTCAGTTCATCAATGTGATAAAGAGTATAATACTTAGGCTTGTCAGACAATGTATTCATAGGACCCTTGATTTATATATGCAACTCTATTTAGATTTGTTAATCATGTCGAATGCTTTTATTACCTTGTTTTAAATTGGAGCTCCCATGCAAACAATTTAACTATTTTGTACTAATAATTTTCCAAATGTTGTTAGATTTATGAAAATGCTTAAGTTTGGGCTAAATCTAGTTGCAAAATTTATGATTGGGTTTGGGATTCATGCCCAAATGTGACGTTAGGTTTAGGATATTACATTTAATGGTATCAGAGCGTAGGTTTATCTAGTTTTAGGAAACCCCAACGTAGTAGAGAGTTTTAAAAAGGGGTGTCTAGTGAATACTGCCCATAAGTCGAAGTTATACTCGTTTAGAGCTAAATATCCGATGGAGTAACCTTGTTTGTTTATCTATACATAGTTAAATCATGTCTAGAGGAGCGTGTGACCACGAAGAAAGTTGGGGCTCTCGAGAAGAGAGTTACAATGAGGATTATATCCTCGAGACTGATGAGAGATCAGAGGATAATAGGCGATATGGGGCCAAATACTTTACCCACCTACATAGAGCCCTTAATCACATTGTGAGGGCCATTCCTAAGCTATCTGGTACCCTTCATGAAGGCTTCACCGTCCTGGCACAACAAATTGCTTTGGGTCAGGATGAGATAATCCGATCAAGATAGACCAGTGGTTGAGAGATTCTCGTTGGATCTTGTATCAGATGGGGTTAGAGCTTAAAGACAAGTTGAAGTACATTGTTTCTCTATTGAAGAAGAATGCTCATGAGTGGTGAAAGATCGTGAAGTTTGGATATGATCCTAATTGACCTAATTAGGATGATTTTCTTGATGAGTTTGAGAAGAAGTACATGGGGAAAGCCTACATGGATAGCTTGAGAGACCAGTTCACACATCTGGTGTAAGAAAACAAACCTGTTTTTGAGTATGAGTAAGAGTTTCAGCAGTTGAGTAGGTATTTCCAAGAATTAGTTACTACAGAAAAGATGATATGTAAGAGGTTTCGTAAGGGTTTGAGAAAGGAGATCCAGATGTACTGTACAATCGATCCTCCAAAGGTGTTTTCTAATTTGACCAGTAGTGCCAAATCCCTTATGGCCATGTGGGAGGTTATAGAGGTTCGAGTGGAGGAATCTATTCCCACTTCAATCAGTCTTAGTCTCACTCTAGGAGGTGTAGAGGAAATTGAAATCAAGGAAGAGGAACATCGAATCATTCTGAGAGATTAGATCATTGGTCAGTATCTACTGGTCGTAAAAGGTATAATTTTTTCTCTTCAGTTATGAGTTTGGGAGGTTCATCTAGAGGATCGCATGCACTTGTTTGTGCCTAATATGGGCATAGGCACCATGGAGAGTGTTATGTGAATGCTAAGGTATGTTATGGTTGTGGATCACTGACCACTTTTTAAGGGACTACCCTGAGGCCATGGATGCCACCTCAATTTAGAATCAGAGGAATTCCTTCACAGATCAGTGGGGCTGAGGTTTTGCTAGGGGATGAGTAAGCCACATGTCAGGATAATAGAGCGGGGGCACTTACTAGTCTACTGTGAGGGCACTAGCAAGATAGTATACAGTCAAGGCTCAAGAGGACTGCAAGGCTACTAATGTTATCTCAGGTACATTTACCTTGTTTTCTATTCCTATTATTACTCTTATGGATTTGGGGTTTACCATTCTTACATTTGTAGTGAGATATCTCAACATTAGGGTATTCCTGTCGAGGACCTTAAGATAGAAGTCCGTGTGACTAGTCTCTTGGGGTATGATGTTATGGTGGATAAGGTGTATCGAAGGTACCTGATTGAGGTTCAAGGTTTGATTTTTTTAGCTGGCCTAATGGTGTTGTTGTTTCAAGAGTTTGATGCTATCCTAGGAATAGATTGGTTGTTCGAGCATGATGCACGTTTAGGCTGTAGAGATAAGAGCCTTAAGCCTCGTAGTTTAAATGGAGCTAAGTTGATGGTGAAGGGTGAGAGAAATCCTTGTCTTTCCAACATGGTGTCAGCCTTGGAGAGCCTCCAGACTATTTGTGAGTTTGCTGAAGTATTTCTGGAAGAGTTACCTGGATTACCTCCAAATTAAGAGCTAGAGTTTCGAATAGATATAACGACTGGCACAGAACCAATATCTATTGCACTGTATCGTATGACACCAACAAAATTGAGAGAGTTAAAGAATCAGATTCAAGAACTATTAGAAAGAGGTTTCATCACGCATCTCACTTTGGGGGTGCACCACTCTTGTTTGTTAAAAAAAATAAGTTAATGAGGATGTGCATTGACTATCGCCAATTAAACAAGGTAAATGTGAAGAAAAGTTATCCCCTACCAATGATAGATGACTTGTTTAACCATTTGAGAGGTGCTCGTATGTTCTCAAAGATTGACTTGAGTCGAGTTACTACTAGTTGAAGGTAGTAGAAGAAGATGTCAGAAAACCACGTTCAGGATGCGGTATAGAAACTATAAGTTCTTGGTAATGCCATTTGGGCTTACCAATGCACCTGCAGCTTTTATGGACTTGATGAATAATATTTTCCAGCCTTATCTAGATCAATTTGTAGTGGTATTTACAGATGATATCTTGGTTTATTCAAACTTGGAAGAAGAGCATGATTGTCATCTTCATGTTGTTCTTCAAACCATGAGGGAAAGACAGCTTTTTTCCAAGTTCAGTAAATATGAGTTTTAGCTCTCTGAGGTAGCATTTTTGGGCCACATTGTTGCAGTGAATGGGATTCGAGTCGGCCAACAAAAGATTCAGGCAGTGGTAGAGTGAAAACCACCTACGAATATCATAGAAGTTCATAGTTTTCTTGAGCTTGCCGAATATTATCGATGTTTCTTCAAGGGTTTTTCTATCATAGCGGCACCTATGACCCAGTTGTTACAGAAAGAAGTTCCGTTTGAGTGGAACGAGAAGAGACAATAAAGCTTTAAATAGTTAAAGGCTTATTTGACATAAGACCCAATTGTAATGTAACCTGAGCTAGGTAAAGATTATGTGGTTTTCAATGATGCCTCGTTGAATGGGCTTGGTTGTGTTCTCATGCGAGTAAGGTGGTAGCTTACGCCTCGAGACAACTCAAGCCTTATGAAAAGAATTACCCTACGTACGATTTAGAGCTAGCTATAATTATCTTTGCGTTAAAGATTTAGAGGCACTATCTGTATGGAGAAAAATGCTATATCTACACTGATCACAAGAGTTTGAAGTATTTTCTCATCCAAAAAGAGTTGAATTTGAGACAAAAACGTTGGATCGAGTTGAAAGATTATGATTACATTATTGAGTACCATCTTGGTAAAGCTAATGTGGTGGCCGATGCTTTAAGCTGAAAGTCTATGTTAAACTTGAGGGTAATGTTCGCCCGATTGAGGATGATCGAGAATGGTGGGTTATTAGCCGAGCTGTGTGTGGAACCTACCTTGGTATAAGATATTAAGAGGACATAAGTACTAGATGAAGAGCTAGTAGCAAATATTGAGATGGTTCAAAGAGGATAAGCGTCGGTCTTTAAAGTACGAGATGAGGGAATCGTGTACTTCGAGAGTCGTTTGTGTGTTATAGCTTTGAAGGATTTGAGGGACCGCATTCTTTGATAAGTGTATTATAGTGCATTTTTTGTGTATTTAGGCAACAATAAGATGTACCAAGATCTTTGTCCTTTTTATTAGTGGCCTAGTATGAAGAGATATATGTCAGAGTTCGTAACAAGATGTCTTGCTTGCTAGCAAGTTAAGGTAGAATACCAGGTTTCTTTGGGCTTGCTTCAGCCTATTCATATTCTACAATAGAAGTGGGATCGTGTGACCATGGATTTTGTGACGGGTCTGCCTTTGACTCAAAGGAACCATGATGCTGTATGGGTAATAGTAGATCGTTTGACCAAGTCTGCTTATTTTTTACCTGTTACGTTTGAGAGGTTGGCACGGTTGTACATCTAAGAGATTGTACGGTTATATGAGGTGCCATCTTCGATCATATCATATAGAGATCTCTATTTTATGGGGAGACCGTGGAAGAAAATTCATTAAGCTTTGGGAACAAAGTTGTATTTCAGTACTGCTTTTCACTCTCAGATTGATGGTCAGTCTGAGCAAGTCATTCAAGTCTTGAAAGATATGCTTCAGTGTTGTGTATCAACTTGGACAAGAGTTGAGAGGACCAGCTACCGCTTATTGTGTTTTCTTATAATAACATTTTCCAATCAAGTATCAAGATGGCTCATTTTGGCCTTGTATGGACAGAAATGTAGAACACCCTTGTGTTGGACGAGCTCAATAAAAGAAGGATTATGTGATCATATTTGATTAGACAAATAGAGGAGAAGGTTCAAATCATTAAAGAAAGATTGCAAGCGGCCTTTGATCGTAAAAAAACTTATTCTTTATCGCTTTGACCCTTTACATGTTATTCTGTTAGAGGAGATTAAGATCAACACCTACTTGACCTACGAGGAGGAGCCAATAAGAGTTCTCTATAAGGGAGTCAAAGAGCTTTATAACAAGTGTATACCTTTGGTGAAGATGTTATGGAGGAACCACGGGGTCGAAGAAGCCGCGTGGGAGGTTGAAAATGATATGAAGATGCTCTACCCACATTTGTTTCCAAAAGATAAATTTCAAGGATGAAATTTTCTTTAAGGAGGAAAGAGTTGTAATAACCCAGATTTTAGAATTCGTAGGTCTAATGCACCCGGGCCTCGAGTTTCATTGGGTGGGCCTCGTTGTTGGGCCGTAAGAAGCTCAAAAGGTGCATCTTTGGGCCCTCTTTTCTTGTCGTTGGGCTTGGTTATGAGTTGGAGAAGGGATATAGGGGCAAAAGGTTAATGTCCCTCATTTGAAAGCAAGAAAGGCTACTCTCTTTTAATTCTCTCTACATAATTTTGAGGGAGGTGATCTCACCTTGTCCTATTTTTGCACCCTTTTATCCTATTCCTTATCTCCTCTCATAGAATCTACAAAGGTAAACTCTTTACCCTTATTTGTGTGAATCTCAGATTTGTTGTAAGGGGAAAGTTTCTTATCATCCAAGGATCTATCTATCAAGGTAAATTTGAGTGGGAATAATGGAGTTTGGAGAAATGGGTTTTGGTGGGGGTTGAAGAGGAAGTTCGAGAATTGAATATATAGCTTTATTTCTTGCTGTTAAGCTCTTCCTTTATGTTCCTTAACCTTCTAGCAATGTTGTGACTGGTTTTGCAACATTACCTTGTAGTGAAAGAGGTTGGAGAGCACTCAAAAGATCAAGGCAAGGGGAGGACTTGAGGCTAAAGCAAGGAGGTTCTTTTCCAGTGCTTGGAGGAAGATTAGTACACTTTCAACTCCCTTATTTTATTACATATCCTCAGCATAGGGTCTTGTATGCTTGCTTGATAATTTGGGGTTGAAATTCTTGAGTATGGGTGTCAATGGTGAAATTTGTAGTTGGTGTTTAAACAGGTTAAAATGGTAGAAAACCACTTAAACTATCTTCCATAATCTGTAAGTTCAATTTGGGATCCTTCTATATTGATTGGGGGAATGTTGAGATGAAATTCGAGCTCTAGAATTTGAATTGTAGACTCATGTACCGATATGGTATGAACCAGTATTGGTGCCCCGTTGATTTTATGGCTTTTTGAGAAAGTATTTAAAAGAGGTACCGGTACGCGTAGAGGCATATCGATACCATCTCTATTCTATCAAATTCTAGTAGCCAAAATGGGTATCGGAACGCTTGAGGGTGTATCAGTATAGTTGGGGTATCAGTACATGGTCTAGTGCATCAGTACGGGGTAGCTAGCCAAACCCCTATAAGTGGGAAGCTTGGTATCGGTCTGCTTGGAAGGGTATCGATACCCTAAAGGGTGTATCGGTACGCGAAGGAGGGTATCGGTACCCTCTGCTCAATCTGCCCAAAAAATGTGAGTTTTTGCCCAGAAGGCAAAAAATCATATTGTTCAATTCTATGGACCCCTAAAGGCCTAAAATAAATTGTACAACTGAGAAACTATCCTTATACTCGAGCATAAAGCTTAAGAACTCGGTAAATGCCTTGTGTAACTTACAAGTTGTTAGCAACGATAGGGTGGTATGGTTATGTATTTGATGTGGTATGCTGAGTGGGCACTTATTTGATGGGATCCGAATGCCCTAGACTTGTTGCAACACCATGGTAAGATAATTATCGAATAGAGGTTACCGATGCTATGTGACATGGGCCTCATTCGAAAGTGCTCGATCTAGGGTGTATGTTCTGATGTTGTGTGACTCAGACTCACCCATTGAGTGTATGCTCCCAATGCTATGTGACCCGGGCCTCACTCCCACGTTGATGTGGTATGGTATGCTTGGGCCTTGAGTGCCCCATTGTTGTTGTGATATTGAATTGCATAAGTTAGGTGATTAATGTTAGCGCCACGTATCATTTATTTAAATGCCATATCATCTCGCTCAGCTACATGCTTATGTTTATGATTTGCATGAAGCATGGTAGAGTAAAAGCGTATCCACTGAGCTTTATGATCTCAGCGTTCAGAATCGTTGTTTCCTTACGTAGGTTTTTAGGTGGTTGCGTTGCATTCAAAGGAGCCCCGTCAGAGTTGAAATTCAGTTCATCGATGTGATAAAGAGTACATTACTTAGGCTTGTCGGGTAATGTATTCATAAGACCCTTGATTTATGTCCGTAACTCTATTTGGATTTGTTAATCATGTCGAATGCTTTCATTACTTTGTTTAAATTAGAGCTCCCATGCAAATGACTTAACTATTTTGTATTAACTATTTCCAAGCGTTGTTGGGTTTATGAAAATGCTTAAGTTTGGGTTAAATCTAGTTGCAAAATTTAGATTGGTTTTGGGCTTGAGGCCCAAATATGACATCGGGTTTAGGACGTTACACTGCGAGCAAGCACATTTGACTGGTTGACAAGTTATTCATCTTTGTTCCCTCACATTCCCTTAGGAAATATGTTCTAAACCCATTAGGAGCACCTTCTTCATTTCCCTAGAGTCTCCTCTTGCCTTCCCTTTGGATAAAATTAGGATTAGAATTTGTCAAAAAAATTATTTTCGCTGCTATTCATCTTTTTGTATAAAAAAGTGGTCTTAATAAAATTGAAAATTGTGACGTCTTTGTGTGAAAATTGTCACTATTAAAACAAGGCTTAAATGTCACCATTGGTCCCTAAAGTATGCACTATGTACAGAGTTACCCCTAAAGAATTTTTTAGGACGTTTTGCCCCCTAAACTAAAAATCATGACCCCATATGACCCTTCTGTTAGCCCCCGTTTAGAAAAAAATAGTTGACCAATCAAATAATGCCACGTCAACGATTAGTGTTGAATTTATAATAATTATCATATTAAAAGAAAATTTGGTAAACAATAAAATAAACTCTTTTTAGGGGTCAATAGTGCTATTAAGCCGTAAAATTATAATATTATTAAAAATTTCCTTCAAGCTCTCTCACGTTCTTTCTTCTATTTGTTCTGATATCTGTTGAGATATTTGATATAATTTAAATGAAAAATATTTTTGAACTTAAACAAATTTGTAAAAATATTTAAAAAGTCCATTAACTTGAAAAATATGTTTGAAATATTTTCAAAGGGTTTTTGACATGTTTAAAATGATTTTAAATAGCCAAAGTGTTAAAAACAGGACAGGTGTATCGATACACCTGTTAGTGTATCGAGACCAGTCAACCGTATTGGTACCCATTTTACCCGTACCGATACTCCACTTCGTTTTCCCAAAACTCTATTTTCCATTAGCAAAACAGGGTATCTATACCGTCTCAACCGTATCCATACACTATGAGCTGTATCGATACATTTGCATAGTGTACTAATATCCAATGCAATTTTGCCCAACGACTCTTTCTATTTTGAGTAGGTGTACCAATACATGTCCCTGTGAAGTGCATTTAGTGCTAGAAATAAAAACTCCAACGGCTAGTAACGACCACAAACTCCTTAGAGGGTTTAAAATATCTCTTCAAGCAGCCATACAACAACAAGAAATCAACTACCAACATTCAATGATAAACAAAGTGTTTTAGTGCTCAATTTTGTCATATTTCTTTGTAGAACACACTTGCGAGCTTAATTGTTATATTTGCTCAAGTGTTGGGTTTTGGGTGAGTGCTTAATTTGCAAACACACAACCTTGTGAGGTTTTCCTTGTTTTCTCATTTGTCTTCTCTTTGAGAGAGAGTTTTACAAGACTTTGGGGTATAAGTCTTGTGTTGTAAGGGTTATCTCATTGATCCCAGAAAAGGGGGAAAATTCAATAGTAAATTTGAAAAAATTCTTAGTAGGAAGCTAAGGTAGTGGATGTAGATTTTGGTTAGAAAGTCAAACCACTATAAATCCTTGTGTCAATTTTTAAATTCTTTTTGCTTTCACCTCTGTCGGTCAAAAGCCAATTCACCCCCTCTTGACTATCTCGGTTTATCGTTCGAGCCTCCCAACAAACTCTTCTTCTTCTTCTCGCCATTACCACTGCCGCTATGAATTAAAGCTAGTCTTAAATGTTTAAAATTTGACACCTTTGATATTCGATTTGGACAATTAAATTGGACCCAAATTAAAACCGAAGCATCTCCTACATTTAAATATATTGCTCACTGTTGGGATTTTTATGGGTTTCTTCTTTCTCTATTTCTTTGATTTCTTCTCATTTTCTTTATTTTGCATTTTTGTTTGGGTGTGGATTGACTGGGTCACGGTTAATTTAATTGATTATGGATTGAAGATGGTTTGAATGTGGTTCAGGATCAATTTAATTTAGAGGAAAATTCTATTGGCTTGATTTAAGTACAGTGTGGTGAGGACTAACTGGAGGTTGAACGCCATGGTGGTAGTTTTGCATATGTATTTTGAAAATGGACCCAATATCAAAATTATTGTGTCGGTGCAGTGGTTAGGCTTTTGCCATACAACCTAGAGGTTTAAGATTGGTTCTCCTTGATGCCAAATCATTTTTTTTACATTTTACCAACACATGCCATTGCCTTATTGGACCGTATTAATATATTAAATATTATAAAATAATATTTGACTAAAATATAAAAATAGATATAAATGAGGTCAATTTTAAATTAAATAAAAAATTTAGGGACTAAATTGAATAAATATAAACGTGAGAGACTCAACATGAAATTTATCCTTTTCAATTAAATGTCACCTAAGTTTTTGGTCAAGCGTACTACGTGGCGCACTCCGATTGGCCATAGAATTATTTTTAAACGGAGGTTAACGGAAGGACCATATGAGGTCACGATTTTTAGTTTATAGGACAAAACATCCCGAACAATTCTTTAGGGGCAACTCGGTAAAAAGTACATAATTCAGGGGTCAATGGTGCTATTAAGCCATTAAAACAATAACAAAGTTATTATGACAACAATGGATGGGTATGAGTTTGGTGGGTAGTGAGCGGGTGTGGATGTAAAAAGTCATACCCGCCGTGGGTAGTGGGTAGGTGATGGATTTAAGATCTTACCCGCCCTGTAACCACCCACCCCTCCCTACATTCGCCCGTCCCGCCCACTAACTACCCACCATATGAATTTTGGACCATTATAAATTCAGGAATAAGTACACAAACTATTCTGTAAACCCTAAGATTTTAAAGGATGTGCCTTATAATTTAACCAAATCTTAGGGTATAAACATTATTTACAATTTTCTACTGCCATTAGTTAGTTAGATATATTTAAGTAAAATTTATACCGGCATAAATGTACTTTAGTTAAGTTAACTACAGTTAGTTAGTTAGCTGTAGTTAAATTTATTCATGTGTAAATGTATTATATATCAGCACTTGATCAATCAATAAAATATGTGAAGTTTTACTGTTCTTTACACAAGTCTATGGTTTATTTTTACATATTTCGATATTAGTGGTTGTTTGCCAAGTGGGTATGGGTTGGGTGGTGGGCACCCAACTAGGTAGTGGGTGTGGGGGTGGATTCGAGAATGTGCCCGCTTGGGCGGATGTGGATTTGAAAAATGGTACATGTCGCAGGTGATGAGTAGGTGGTGGATATAAAATTTTTAAGTAAGTACGGATATGGGGAGGGGGTATCCCCACCCGCCCCGCCCAGTTGCCATCCCTATTTCTAGGGTTTTCAAGATCACTTTTGCTTTTAGTTTATTTTATGCTTTGGGCCTCTAGTGCCCATTTCTGTTTCATGGCCGATGTTTGTGGCCATTTACTCTGAATTATTGTAATGTTTCCGTTTAGTTGAATGATTTTCCGATTTGGTAAAAAAAATCTAAAAACAAAAAAGACCTTATAAATTAGGGAGTTAGTAGAAACCTAACGTTTCATTGGACATAGCATTTTTATTTTTCCCAAACAGTAAAAAAGGCAGGCAAATGGGGTAAAAGTGTAAGATAACTTTTCAGAAAAACATTACCACATGGACCTAAAATGTAAAAACAACTTTGGGTCACGTCTAGGAGGTTTAGTCTCATGACTCAATGATACACTCCGTACCATTCCAACCTCCCAAGATTTCCCTTTCAGGCCAACCTACAAACCCTACTTGTGATTCTATAAACGAAATTAAGATTAGAATAGGAGACAAAATATAAATATTAAAAAGTGAAAATAAATTCATTATTTAATTTCTTTAAAATAATTATACAAAATAAAGGTAAAAAAAATTGGTGCATGGGGAAACAAGAGCCCATCCCAAGCTACATGTAGCACCGTCCCTGACCATCAACATTGATGTTTCAATCTGTCTGTGGCCAAGGACGAAACCAAGATTTAGGGTTGTGGGAACTTAAATATTTCAAAACTAAGGGGGCAAATGTGCAAATAATTCATTATTTTTAAAATTTTACATTATAAAGGTATATATATATATATATATATATATATATATATATATATATATATATTTTAAGTTGGGGGGCATGGACCCCTCCCGGGACCCATGTCCCTCCGTCCCTGTTTGTGGCTATATATAATTTGATATTTCCTAGCTTAGAATTGTTTGCAAGCGCATAAGATCTAAGAATTTTGATGATTTAAGTATACAAAAGCCCACTAAACTATGTTGAAATTATCTTTTAGTCGGTCACTTGATTTTTAAAAATTACAAAATAGTTCTTTAAATTTTTGATTCGGTTATGATATTGTTATTAGATTTTTTCAAATGTTGTAAAGATGAATATTCAAACTTATTCAACTGTTACAAAATGGTCCTTAAACTTATCAAAATTTATCACTAATGGGGACCTTTTATATCCGAATAAAAAATTTAATAACCCTTTTATAAATTTTGAAAGTTCAATAGCCAAAATGATCATTTCAATGTAGTTTAGTAACCATTAGTGTACTTTATCTAATTTGTTTTGTTTCTTCTCTTAATTATAGGTTTGGAAGTTTAATTAATGAGATGGTATTTAATACATTGTTTAATGTTTTTTATATAATAAAGTAAGATAAGACATTAAGTTTGGTCGAATTCGAATTTGAATATTGTGAATGAAACAAACTGAATTACGAGGTCGTCCCATAATAGGCCTTTGTTCTGCAATACTTGATATAAATTAGTCGGCCAATACATTGTTAGTGTTAATCATACAATGACATGAGACTCTTAATATTTCATTAAAAATGTGTGATTAACTACTAGTTGGTTGAGCGACATGAGGCACTAAGTATGTTAAGATCAGAACTCGAGTCTTAGTATTATCAATAAAGCAATCTGAATAATGAGGGTCGTCCTATAATATACCCATATTTTGTAATACATTATATGAATTAATCAGTCAATAAATCTGACCACAGTAATTTAAAAAATAGTGTAGTTAACTGTAAAATGTTTTAAATATAAATCATATCTTATAGTAAGTAGAAACATCCTCTTCAAGCATAAGTTCAAGAGAACCACAAAGATTATTGGAAGGAATGATTATATGAATCCTTTCTTCACATGGAAAACAATTATTGCTATATTCAGTGCAAAGCTAAAGGCCGACAACCCCTTTATCCAAGAACAAGAAAACAAACTTTATTACCAACAACCAGTTAGTCTAGTGATTCTTATGCTGACGTTGTGAATGTAGCAAATTGTGTTGAGAATATCGCCTTTATAAAAAGTCTATGCAATACCCGATCCAGATTAGTCAACTAATAAATTAAATATTCATGTTTAAATAAAAAAACCCTATTCAATTCAATCAAACCACAAAGTATGGGCTTTAAGCAAAAAAATGAAGATTTCAATCAAATGCATGGACCATCAATTGAACAAATTACCAAATCATGGTCTAAAATCTTTGATTGCATCGTTAAAACGAAGATGCCAACTTCGAGAAGCTTGCTTCAATCTATAAATGGACCTTTGTAGCTTGTATATTTTCTAGAATTTTTTGGATCGACAAAACCTTCAGGTTGTGTCATGTACACATCATCAACTAGTTTTCCATTAAGGAAAGCGATTTTAACATCTATTTGCTATATCTAATAATCATAAAATGCAGCTATCGCAAGTAAGATCTGGATGGATTTAAACATAGCAACAAGAGAAAAGGTTTCATTATAGTCTATACCATAAATTTGACGAAAAACCTTAGCGACTAATCACCCATTGTATGTTTGTACATTACCATCCATGTCGATTTTCATTTTGAAAACACACTTGCACCCTACGGGCTTAACGCCTTCAGATGGGTCAACCAAGGTCCAAACTTGGTTTTCTGACATAGAATCCATCTCGAATTTCATGGCCTCTAGCCATTTCTCAGAGTCTAGGCCCGCCACTACTTCTTGATAAGTCTTAGGCTCATCTTGATCCATGAAGAGAATATCACCATGCAATGTGACAAGAAATCCATATTTCACAAGAGCATTGTGTTCTCTCAAAGATCTTCGCAGTGGTTGAGTTTCCAAAACAGTTGAATGTTCCTCAACAACTTGTGGAACTTGTTGTTGTTCAATCTCTAGTTTAATGATCTGTGGTTGATCTCGAATTCCATTAAGTTCAATATTTCTCCCACTTTATTTTTTGAAAACAAATTCTCTTTCTAGGAAGATTCCTGTTTGAGCAACAAACACTTTGTTCGCTGTAGGATTTAAGAAATAATATCCTTTAGTTTCTTTAGGATAACCTACAAAATTATATTTATGAGATTTGGGTTCGAGCTTTGTAGACATCTGATGTTTAACATAAGCTTTGCATCCCTAAATTTTCATAAATGACATACTAGGAAGTTTCCCAGTCCATATCTCATATGGTGTCTTTTGAACCGATTTAGATGGAACACGATTTAGTGTGAAAGTAGATGTTTCTAGCACATATCCCAAAAAAAACTGAAAGATCAGCGTAACTCTTCATTGATCGAACCATGTCTAACAGTGTTCGATTTATTCTTTTAGAAACTCCATTCCATTGTAGAGTACTAGATGTGTAAGTTGTGAGACAATCCCACATTCCTTAAGAAGTTCACCAAACTCTAAGCTTAAGTATTCTCCTCCTCGATCTGATCGAAAAGCCTTAATGCTTTTTCTTAGTTGGTTTTGTACTTTATTTTAAATTCCTTGAACTTTTTAAGGGCTTCAGATTTATGATGCATTAGGTAAATGTACCATACCTATTGAAGTCATCTGTGAAAGTAATGAAGTATTGAAACCTTCCTCTGGCTTGTGTATCCATTGGTCCACATACATTACTATGTATTAATCTCAATAAATCACTTGCTCACTCATTTTTACCATTAAAATGTGCTTTGGTCATCTTTGCCAATAAGTAATGCTCGCATACATCAAGTTGTTCGAAAACAAATTAATCCAAAAAATCATCTTTATGAAGTTTTGAAATGCATTTTTCGCTTATGTGACCCAAGCGACAATGCCAAAGATAAGTTTGATTAGAGTCATTTGCTTTTTATCTTTTCGTATTTATGTTGTAAATAGAATTCTCTTGATCCAAAATATAGAAGCCATTTATTAATTGTACCGCACCATAGAAAATATTATCGAGATAAAAAATAACAACAATTATTCTTAATAATTATCTCAAAACCAGTCTTGTCTAAACAAGAAATCGAAATAATATTCTTAGTCAAACTAGGCACAAAATAACAATCCTCTAAACATACATTAAGTCCACTAGGCAACGATAAAATATATGTTCCTATAGCTAATGTAGCAACTCGTGCTCCATTACCAACTCGTAGGTCTATATCTCATATTTTTACTGTTAGGATATTTGTTTTGATATAATAATTGAAAAATGTTTTGGACTAATTTGAAAAGGTTTCGAAAATGGTTTTAAGTCCAAGCAACTTGAAATAAGTTTGAGAAGTTTTTGAAAGGTTTTGGAAGTGTTTTAAACGTTTTAAAGTAGCCAAACTTATATTTTCAGCACGTCCGTACCGATACGGTTACACCTCGTATCGATACAGATAAGAGTTTTTGCTACAAAAATTCTAAAACCAAAAAATCATACCGATACGCCCCTACGCATACCGATATGGATAGAATCGTTTCGATATGCTTGTACGTGTACCGATCCTGGTTTTAACAACCCCCAACAGCTATTTCCCAACGGTCTTTTAAATTACAGGGCATGCCGAAATGGACTAAGACGTACTGATACACCGTACTGATATGGTCCAAGGCGTTCCGTTATGCGCAGCCAGAATGGGCATAATGGCTAGTACCTGTACCGATACGAAAGGCTACAGAACTGTATTTATTATGCAAAATAGAGTCTCCAATAGCTCCAATTCAATCCCAACGGTCTCCAACGGCTA